>CM033651.1:35856970-36332788 GCA_019512145.1 Engystomops pustulosus | reverse complement strand
GGAGGGTCTTAGTTATGAGGAAAGATTAAAACAACTAGATTTATTTAGTCTGGAATAGAGACGACTACGAGGGGACATGATTAATTTATTTAAATATATGAATGGTCCATACAAAAAATATGGTGATAAGTTGTTTCAGATTAAATCAAATCAAAAGACGAGGGGGCACTGTCTCCGTTTGGAGAAATCAAGGTTTAATCACCGGAGGCGACAGGGCCTTTTTACTATGAGAACGGTGAATCTGTGGAATAGCCTGCCTCAGGCGCTGGTCATAGCAGGGACAGTAGAGAGCTTCAAGTAGTGTCTAGATGCCTTTTTACACCTATATAACATTGATGGTTATGTTATATAGAATTGTTTCCCCTAAATCCCTTCCTCATCCAATCCCTTCCCTTACTTGGTTGAACTTGATGGACAAGTGTCTTTTTTCAACCGTATAAACTATGAAATGGGATATTTTACTCCCAATCTCAAACGAGATGCCAGCTTGCCTGTTACTACAAGTAGTTGACCCGAAACTTCCATTAGACATCATACTCAGGAAGAAATTAGAAGAATATACTATCAAGGAGTTAAAACAAGCTGCCCCTGACACCCAGGCACTTATTAAATTAATAAAAGACAGAAAACCCCCACTAGATTTTCTACAAACACACAGAATAAATAGGATCTGCCCACAAATAACAACAATACTGTCAAAGACACCGAAAGAAACATGGGTAACAGCTTCTAGAGAAACCTCACCCCAGTAAAGGCATGAGTGCAAAGATAGGTAGTAGTCTTTTAGATCAGCAAGCGGGAAACAAACTTGGGCACGATATTCACACCCAAAGGAGGAAAAATTTATTTTAGCAAACTCGCGCGGATTCTCTAGGTTTATAAGAGTACAAGAGAACTTATTTACCAGATGATACCGAACCCCACATATGCTTCACTCAATAGACAGTAAAATTCCAAACACATGTTGGAGATGTAAAGGGGCGACATATCACATCTGGTGGACATGCCCACCCCCACCCCTCACAAACACCTCCTTGTAATAGCCCCCCCCCCCTCTCTTTCACTCCAGTTCCTATCCAGCTTTCCTTTCCCCTTTTCAGTGCCAGCCTATGCAGATGCATAGGCTGACACTTTGCCTTTAAGATGACGTCACAGACGCCATCTTAAAGGCACTTCCTTCAGGCTTCTCTGGGGTCCCAATTGGACCCCAGAGGTGCCATAGCAGCGATCACCCCCCCCCAAAAAAAACGGCGCGGGGGGGGGGGGGCCCCTCGGGGGGTAAAGATCCCCGGAAAGCATGTTAAAGGCATGTTAAATTGACAGCGGCATTTAACGGGTTAAACGCCTGCGATCGGAGCCCACTCCGACCGCGGGTGTTAGCCGGGGATGTCAGCGGTAGATTACCGTTGAAATCCCGCGGCTAACGATGTTGGTTTGGCTGCTATGCAGCGCTGAACCGGCATCGTCTCTCTGCGCAGTAGCTGTACTGCGCTGAGCGCTATTCGCGGGACTCAGCGCAGTACAGCTACGGCGCAGAGCTGAAACCAGCAGCTCTAGTTAAAAGTTACTAAGATTGGTAGCATTTTATTATCAGACCATGCCCCAATATCCTTATCTATTAAAATACCTGCCCTACCAAGTAGTGAATGGAACTGGTCACTAAATACAACCCTGATAGAGGATGAGGAACATCGTCTTAGGATAATAGGGAAAATTAAGAAGTTATTCTCTACTAATACATAAGTTGAGCAAGCCTTTCCTGTGACGTGGGACGCGCACAAAATGGCGATAAGGGGAGAATTTATCTCCATAGTGACATATGTAAAAAAAAAAAAAAAAAAAAAAGACACACCCGCCTCCTAAACTCCATGCTAGCGCACATTACTGATCTAGAGAACAAACATAAACAAAGCAAAGCACAGTTAGTGTTGGAGGAACTGAGTGAACTCAGGAATAAGGTACGAAACCATCTTAATGTACGATCAGCCAAACTTGTACAATTTTGCAGGTTCCGGCAATACATGCACGGACACAGAGGCAATAAACTGATGACCAGTTTATTTAAAAAAACAAGAAGATATTCATACCATTAAATCCCTGGACGGTACCTCAACTTCTGATAGCACAAAATAGCTAGGGCACTCATGACATTTTATTCAGATCTATATAACATCCAACCACATAAATCCCATATAAAACACAATATCAACACCTTCCTTGACACTCTGGACCTACTGACACTCACAGAAGCAGAAAAAACTTCCCTACTCGCTCCATTCACGGTAGACGAACTTAAAGTATTACACTCAATACCCACGGGTAAGTGCTCAGGACCTGACGGACTTCCTGTGGCTTATTACAAGAAATTTGAGGAATGCCTTTTGCCACACTTCATGGCTGTATGCAACAATCTACTTGCCGGGGGATCATTACACCCTCAAGCTCTGTTGGCTAATATAACTATTATCCACAGAGGGAAAAGACCCCATCCAATGTGGGAGCTACCATCCAATATCTCTCCTAAATACAGACGTTAAGTGGTGGGCAAAAGCACTAGCGAACCGCCTCTTAATGTGACTTAATGCCGAAACTGATCTCTCCTGAGCAGCCAGGCTTTGTTGATGGTAGGCAAGGAAAGGACAATACCTGCAGGGTAATTAGACTCATTGAGCACGCAAGAATTACCAAATCCCCTCTAGTCCTTCTCGGCACTGTCGCCGAGAAGGCGTTTGACAGGGTGAGTTGGTCCTTCATGCATAGCACCCTCACTAAATTTGGCTTCCCCCTGCAATTTTTTCCTTATACTCCTCCCCTAGTACGAGAGTTCGAGTAAATGGTATACTTTCCCCATCTTTCACAATAGCCAATGGTACACATCAGGGATGCCCTCTATCCCCATACCTTTACATACTATTTATGGAAACCTTATAACAAGCAATAAGACAGCATCCAAACATCCGAGGCATAAAAATAAAAGATTTCACACATACAACTGCAGCCTTTGCGGATGAACTCCTAGTTATGACCACAAATCCTATTGAATCTGTCCCAATTATCACTCAGCTCCTCATGGACTTTGGCAAACTGTCTAATTTCAAAGTAAACTTCGGAAAATCTGAAATCCTTAATATTACATTGCCGTCACATGTAGCGGCTAAATTAAAAGGTAATTCCAAATTATAGTGGCCACAAACGTTGCTCAAATACTTAGGTATACAACTACCCAAAGAACCATCAGAACTTTTTCAAATCAACTATGTTCCGCTCCTGAACTCAGTCAATACGCAACTCAAGCAACTGGCTATTCCCACGGTGTCCTGGATAGGCAGAATCAATTTACTCAAGACGAGACGATTCCCATCACGCTCCCAAGATCAAATCTGATGCGGGCACATAAACTATTCTCCTTTAGTATGGTCATTTAAAAAATCTAGATTACACTACATGTAGCAAATCCAATCCAAAAAGAAAAGAGGCCTGGGGCTCCCAGACCTTACCAATATTTATAAAGTAACTCAGGTACAAAGATGGCCGTCCTTGGTCAGGAAGCCGACAACCTCCTTATGTGCCTTGTTAGAACAAGCACTACTCTCACATTCTGAATGCTTACAAATTTGGGGGATACCCCATAAAAACATAACACAAAGTAACAGTTGATTGATCTCACCTATTATTAAGGTTTGGCAAACTATACAGAAGAAATGGGATATTTTACTCCCAATCTCAAATGAGATGCCAGCTTGCCTGTTACCGCAAGTAGTTGACCTGAAACTTCCATTAGACATCACACTCTGGAAGAAATTAGAAGAATATACTATCAAGGAGTTTAAACAAGCTGCCCCTGACACCCAGGCACTTATTAAATTAATAAGACAGAAAACCCCCACTAGATTTTCTACAAACACACAAGGGGCGAAATAAACCCCCCCTCTTTCAATCTAAGCTTTCCTTTACCCTTTTTCCCTCCCCCGAATTTTAATATTGGCTATGTATGTTCATATGACGCTCTTATATTCTTAAAAATGTTATTGTAACTGCTTTTAGTTATAATTTAACATACAAGGTCCCAGAAGGCCTAGGGGATAAGCAGCTCCTCTCGGAGAGGTTCTCAATGGCCCATTATGGAACCTAAAAGAGCTATCAATGTATGTACGCAAATGACAGCTTATTGTTATGCACTGCATTGAATATATGCTTATGACA
Source organism: Engystomops pustulosus (assembly GCA_019512145.1). Taxonomy (NCBI): domain Eukaryota; kingdom Metazoa; phylum Chordata; class Amphibia; order Anura; family Leptodactylidae; genus Engystomops; species Engystomops pustulosus. Next base: position 36,328,585 of record CM033651.1, on the reverse strand, counting down.
CAAACTTAATAAAAAGAGTTTAAAAACAAAAAAAAATATTTTCATTACTGTGAAGAAAAATTCACAAAATGTGCATACTAAGCAAAATATGCAAAAATAAAATAAATATGCATAATAAAAATTATGCACATATAGTTTAAAATGAATAAACAGATTTCTGTATGTCTCCTTATATTTAGGTTGCCAAGAAGGCACTAGATGGTGCAATACACCAACACTCAATAGGGAAACTAAAAACTACAAAGAAGATTAGTAAGTGGCTGCTTAGATCTGGTCTGGTGCTCTATAATACAGTTTAGACTTTATTCTTCCATTGCAGCAAAAAAAAGTTTATGACAAATTGTCAATTAAATTTCCAGAAAAGCTGTAAGATCCAGAATTTAAAAATCAGTTATTTTAGTGGTGTTATAATTATGTGTAAACATAAATTGCAATCTAGAAAATTATGATTACATTAAAAAAAAGTTTAAAAACGACATTTGATATGTAATGTAAGTGTTAAAGGAAATCTAATATGGAGGAATCTATCAGATTTGATAGTAGATTTTTTCCTGCCTGCATCTGACCTAATTTGTAATTGAATAATCCTGGAACCGAATCTGATTTGTAAAAAACAAAATTTAGTATTATGTAAATTTAGTGCAGAGGCAACTGGGGCGTGTACTAGCCTTAGATCCCAGTGCCCGGCCAAGCTAGTACACAACCCAGTAGCCACTGCAATTAATGTGGTTATGTGTTATTTAATTACAATACAGAATACAAACATACATTAACCCCTTAACACCACAGGTTCCTTCCTTCCTTTTTCAAATCTGATATGTGTCACTTTATGTAGATTAGAATTTTTCCATGCTTTAACATAAACTAGTTGATTTTGTGGCTCATAACACATTGAATTTCACGTTGAAAAAATTGGTCGATATGTTTTGCGTTCATTTTTGCAAAAACAAAAGTTCTGAAAATAATTATCTTCAATGTATTCTGCTTTTAAGTTATACCACCAATAAAACTTAATTACTTACACTATTTTATGTTTGTTTTTTTAGGAAGTTTTTTAAAGTGTTTCACAGGAGTTAAAACAATATGTAGGTGAAATTTCTTTTTTATCTATTTACACATCCACAATGCACAAGGAACTGCAAAGTTTAATATCTATATGTCATAGAAAACCATTTAGTGCAGGGGTGCATTGTGATTAAAAAAGCCTATAAAATCTTTATTTTTTTGGCAGCTTGGACATATGAAGGCTTATTTTTTTGTGGAATGAGATGTACTTTACAACTACTTCATTTTGGGTTTGTCCTAAGCTTATTTATGAGATTTTATGAACTCTTTCTCGGTGAAGGAAATAAAATCTTGTTTTGCTTTTTAGCATTTTGTTTTTGGGCTATTAAACATACCGTAAAAATTATGTTATTTTTCTATGGATCACTACGCTTAATGCAATACACAATTCATATTTTTTTTTATTTGTCCAGTTTTACTTATTACCAACTAAAATGGAGAAAATCCCATTTCATTAGTGTTGCCATAACTTTTCTGTTGACAGAGAGGGTTGAAGACATACTTTTGTGAGAAGAGTTTTTCTTTTCAGTGGTGACATTTTGGGGCACAATTTTTTGATCACTTTAATAATTTATGAAAATTGTTTTGTGAAGGGATTTGATGAAAAATTATTGTTCACAGAGCAGGTCCAAAATATTACCTATTTATTGTACAGACCTATGGACGTGGATTTTTATTTATTCAAACTCATACAGAGCTCACGCTCCAATACAAATGTATTACAGTGTGTTATGTAACTGAGCATGTGGGCGCTTAAAGCATGATTCATGCAGGGCTGCCACAGGAAGGACCGAATCCCCAGTTTACCTCAAGCCAGAAACTTGGCGTAATAGTACTGCATGGGAGAGGAAGTCCCCTCCCGTCATGCAGTACAATTACGTTCTGCGTCGGGAATGGGTGATATATATATATGTGTATATATATATTGCAAGGGATTAGGTAGCGGGGTAGTTGTCTCCTGGAGTAGACAGGCGCTTTTCAAGACACCACAAGGACACAAGGACCAGTTTTATTTTCCATAAAATATAGCATTAAAAACAAAGGAATAACAAAAACAAATCCTAGGCCGTCTGGCCACTAACTATACATCAGACTCCTGACTACCAAAGTCTGTGCCTACTGCACAGCCTCCCAAACAACACAGCAGTAGACTCACAGTTGTTTCCCTAGGTACAGAGAGCCCAGAGTGTTATCACTGGTCTCCTTAAATTAGCCCAGCACACCTGTAGACCAGGTAATGAGGACAGCCAAAACCTAGTCTGTCCGGATGGAGTGGGGGCCACCCGCTCTTTCCCACTCCAGTAACACAGGTCCCTAGTAGGTGTTCCGAAAAACATAAATGCAGAGTCTGCAAAGAACTGACATACATACTGGTTCCTTTTCTAGAAACATAATATCTGGAAAAGTGGTGGATGGGGTATACATTTGCCCAACGGACCTCACATCTACAAAATATATATTTTTTTAGACAGAGTATTTGATCCCCTGTCAACTATTACAAGTTCTCACACCTACAGTCCAGTTAGACGCTCCTAATCACCTTGTAACCTACATTACAGACAGTGTCTTATATAGCCTGCTATGTCAAATACTCTTGTCCACAGACTTAATCAGTCAGACTCTAACCACTACAACATGAACAAGACCAAGAGCTTTTGAAGGATGTCAGGGAAAACCAGAAGTAAACCAGAAGTAAAACATTGGGTGAGAAGGAGACAATTGTTGGTGCAATAGTAAGAAAATGTAAAAAAAAACTAAATGACTGTCAACTCACATTGATCTAGGGCACCATGCAAAATCTCACATTATGCGGTATTCCTTGGTATCAATGGGAGAATTGATGCAGCCATGTAAGACATATAAAGTAAAATCACACAAACACAAAAAATACTAATAAATATGTATAAAAATACATGTGCATATCCCCATATAAATAAAAAAAATCCCCCGCTACACGACAAAAAACATTGCCATAATCTCCCCTTTTGTCCAAGACTTTACATATTATATATCAAATGACAAACAAAATAGGGAATTCACTAATAATGTTAATTTTGAGTTAATTTGAAAATAAAAAAATGTAAAAAAAATGTACTATAAATTCCAAAAAAGCCCAAACAAATCTAAAAATGAAAAAAAAAATTAAACATTTATTAGTTTCTAGTATCTAGCTCTATGTGTCACGGAAAAAAAAAATGATTATGATTCTTAAACCACTGCATAGAAAAATTAGTTAAAAATGCCCGGTCACTAAAGCCATATCAGGCTGCATCACTAAAGGGTTAAAATGATAGACTATAGCCAGGGATCATAATATATATATATACACATACACACACACACACACACACACTATACTTATACATATACACAATATACTAACGTCAAACAAAATTAAATGTAATTGAATCTTCATACATAAATATATAGTTCACAATAGCAGAAACATATATACATACACAATATGTGAGTATATATAAACTCATCTGGGAATAAATGAATTTTATATTATACTCAAACAAACTGGCTACCATGACTCAGATGTGTACTCATCATATACATCAAACAGGAATTCTCAATAAGATGATACATACCTTATTTTTAACTATGATCAAAATAGGTACATACTCGTAGAAGCCACAGTGTCCTAGACATGTGATTTCCTGTTTACATATGCTAATTATGACCAGTACACATTGATTGGTTGCATGTAAGTGATGTCACTAATTGTCCAGCTGTCCTAGACATGTGATTTCCTGTTTAAATACCTGTATACTTACCATTACAGCATTCCTATCTTTGAGAAAGGGTCGTCCGACCCGAAACGCGTTAGGAGGATATACTATACATTCCTGTACTTTTGTTTTACCATTCTGGTTTTATCAATAAATTATTTGGAGTTGTAACCAGTGATACATTTGCTGATACTCTCAGTCGGTGGTCAGCGCCCGTAGAATCTAGCCAACCCATCCTTATATATTGTATACCGCTGACTCCGCTTCTTGGAATTGGCGTCTTCGTTTTTTGGGCTAGAGGAGCAGCAGATCGGGACCGCGTCCATTCCCTTGCTACCCTGTTAAAGGGCTTGATGCATACTAGCCAAGGTGGCTAATGGTGAGCACCCAATTTGGGACTTTCTTTACATTCACTAATTGCCTTACGATATCACCCGAGGCGCCGCCCTCCGTTGTCTCTGTTTTTTGTCTTTATTTTCTACTGGGCCAAATCTCCCACAATATATATATACACACACACACATATATACATATTTTAAAGAAATGTGCAGCACTCCAAGTTGTAAAAAAGTAGTAAATCTCTTATTCCATAGTGAGTAACAACAGCGATGTTTCGGCTCAAGAGAGCCTTTTTCAAGCTGTCTAAACAGTGCAAATGGTGGATATATATGCATACATAAATCTGGTCACATGACCAATTACAACCAGCCCACCAAATTTACATAATTGTGAAAAAATTGTATAAAAATACATACAAAATAGAATTTTACATATTGCACAAGTGTGAATAAATATTTGACATAAGTGAATATATATTATGAAGACACATTGTGTGTGCTTGGTGTTCTGTTACATAGGAATACTTCTGTTCCTGATCAATAAGTGTGCAAAAGTGTTAATGTGCTTCTGTGCACTAACCGAACCTCCGTGTGAAGTCCTCAGATGCCTCCCCGTGTCTGCCACATAATAGAAATACATATCGCGATCCATGTGGAACGCACGCTGGTTCCGGATTGATGCGCATGCGCAGTAACTCCCAGCTTCTGTATATGGAACCATGGTAACCACTAAACAATTCCTCATTCTTATTTCTTGTCCAGCGCTACTCGTTTATAACCAGTATCTGTAACCAGATCGACCTCAAACTGAATGCTATACTGCACTTGGTAAAGAGCGCTCACTAGATACTAGTATCATTAAATAAACGGGTACTTAGCCTTGAGTGAGGGATACATCTGAATTATGTTTAAGTCAATTTCAATTGCGTAACCGGAGTTATTTTACATCCAGATACAGAAGTGCCACATATTGAAACATTTTTGATGGCAGTAAAAAATTACATTGCTAAATTACGTGACACAACCAAGGATTTATCATTATGTCACCCCAATTTAACTAGTGGAGAGGTGGTTGCACTTGGTGAGCTGGCCCGTGACGGCGACATCACCGTCAAGTCGGCGGACAAAGGCGGTGCTGTCGTCGTCATGGATACCAGCTCATATTTGAGTGAAATCAGGAGACAACTATCTGCTTGTACTGTATATCAGAGGATCCCGGGAGATCCGAAATTTTCTTTGGCTAAAAAAATTAAGCATATTCTTAGTGAGGCATTATTGAATGGCATCATTCATGAAGACATGTATAAATTCTTGTATGTTGACAATCCTATTACCCCTGTGCTGTATATTTTACCGAAAATACAAAAAGATTTATTAAATCCCCCTGGGAGACCATTTGCTTCCGGCACAGGTTCCATTTTCTCCAATATGGCTACTTTCTTAGATAGGGCGCTTAGGAATTTAGCATGCACAGGCCGTTCTTACATATCAGATACAGATGATTTTATTAAGAAACTCAATGACGTACATATTCCTCCTGGGCAAATAAAAATCTATTAGCATTATTTGACGTTGTCTCACTTTATACCTCAATTGACCATCATAGGGGCTTAGATTCAGTCAAAAAAATGTTGACCTTGACAACTTTTTCTCCCAAGACACAAGAGTTTATTTTGATCTTATTAGAGTTTTTTCTTAAAAATAATTATTTTCTTTTCAGCAACGATTATTTTTTGCAGTGCATGGGGGTCGCAATGGGGGCCAATATGGCACCCACCTATGCAAACATGAGGGTTTTGGAGGAAGACGTCGTCTACCCCTACCCACTGTTCAGACATTGTCTGAGGTGGTGAAGGTTTATAGACAACGTCTTCCTCCTCTGAACTGGCACCCAACAGGAACTGGAATTGTTCCATGATTATTTAAATACAATAGATGACACCATCAAGTTCACGGTAGTCTGAAACTGTGTTACAGTTCCTGTAACAGAACACCAAGCACACACAATCTTTCTTCATAATATATATGCACTTATGTCAAATATTTATTCACACGTGTGCAATATGTAAAATTCTATTTTCTATGTATTTTTATGCAATTTTATCACAAATATGTAAATTTGGTGGGCGGGTTGTAATTGGTCATGTGACTAGATTGATGTATGTATATATATCCACCATTTGCACTGTTTAGACAGCTTGAAAAAGGCTCTCTTGAGCCGAAACGTCGCTGTTGTTACTCACTATGGAATAAAAGATTAAATACTTTTTTTACAACTTGGAGTGCTGCACATTTCTTCTAAATTTGCATGGGAGGACCCGAAGCTCAGTCCTAGGAAGCTTGCACCCACCTGTACCCTATTAAAGATAGTGCCGCTGGATCTTTCTATACACATATATACATAGATATATATACACACACACACACACTATACTATATAGATATACATATACACAATATACTATATATATACATATATATACATATACACATATATGTGTGTGTGTGTGTGTGTATTTATAGATTACGATTGGACCACCTTTAGACCTAACGTCAAACAAAATTAAATGTAATTGAATCTTCAAGTTCATCATACATAAATATATAGTTCACAATAGCGGAAAAATATATACATACACAATATGCGAGTATATACATACTCACATACGAGTATAAACTCATATGGGAATAAATGAATTTTATATTATACTCAAACAAACTGGCTAACATGACTCAGATGTGTACTCATCATACACATCAAACAGGAATTCTCAATAAGATGATACATACCCTATTTTTAACTATGATCAAAATAGGTACATACTCGTAGAAGCCACAGCTTGTAAAAAGCAAGAACATAACAACAACAAATCAAATTCCTAGTTGAAAGTGTTGTCTATAGCAGTACAAAAACTTTTTAAAAAAGGGGGGGCAAAGATGCAAAACTTAACTGTTAAAACATACTTGGTCAAAAGATTTCACAGAAATATGTACAAATAACCATAAAGTATTTTAAGTACACACTTTAACAATATATGTTTCTCACAGGCTTTGACTATTTTTACTTATTTTCATGTATTCATTAATTTGTCTGATTTTGGGCAGTCTATCATTATTATTTGTCTAATCTGTATGCGTCTGCACAAATGGTTACAAACCCACTCCATGAGGATGGTATGGTATCCACAGATGGGGTTTGTGCTCATAGCCCGACGCTTGCCATTTGCCAGAGATCACCAGAATTGGCTTATTCGCCACTGACGCCCTGGGCTCTTCCAAGATGAAGGCAGCTTCACAATGAGCACATGTGACAGACAGCACAGAGTCTGGAGATGCTGTGCAACTTCTTTCAGCATGACTGGTTCGGCAGTCGATCAGTAATACTGTAGGGTGGCATTTCTTTGGATGGCCACACAGCCCTCCATGTGCTTGCCAAAGGTAGCGAGATGAGCTCCTCAGACCCCTTGTGAGACCATATGTCGGTTCCCCAGACATGAATCCGTTTAACACATCTGGTATATCATGTCTCACTCCATCCACCAATGTTATGTTGCACCACACTACTATCCAGGAGCATGTGCATGTAGTGTGTTTTTCCACTTCCAATTTGGGGTGACTCGAAATTCAGGCCTCCATTGGTTAATTCATTTGATTTCCATTGATGATTTTTTGTGATTTTGTTGTTCTCACATTCAACTTTATACAGAACAAGGTATTCAATGAGAAGGCAAGATGAAGCACTTTACCGTTACTTGCCTATTCCCATGAATGCAGTCCCTGGTTTCTGCAGTCAATGCAAAGGAAAAAGTAATAGGAAGTAGAGCCGTCCTTTTTCTGTGTAGTGGCCAAGCCAAAACAAATGGTTTTATCTACAGTAACCTGGTCTAACCACTGCACAAGGAATGGAGCTTTCTGCTTCTGGTCCCATTCTCTGTGCATCAACTGCTACAAATAACTTAGCTGTGGTGATGGCAGCCTTATTTTGATAACCTATTGTAGTCTAGAAAAAAAAAGACTTTAATTGCTCTACAACAATGATCAGGAAAGCTACAATTTATCTATGTAGCCCCATGTAACGGATAGACCCTATAATTACCTTAACAATAACAGAAAATATATTTTACAGAATTCTGGCACACGCCCTATGTTAAAGGTGTATCAAAATAAGTTGCCGGAGGTGCAAGATTCAGATTCAAGAATGTGCACATCTGGGCCACCCTGCACACTTCACACGCACCACTGTTTTGGATAAATGTGGGCCAATATTCCGATAAAACACAGAGAGATGTACAGCTCTGATTATTCTTTGTGATTCTAATGTGTCGTGCACCTGTGTGACATCACATGACCATGGACCATTGTTTATCCACAGGGAGTAAACAAACAAGCTTTGCGTTGAATGACAGCAAGCAGAGATCTAGAAAATTGTGAGAAAGTAAATTTGAAAATTGCATAACTTTATTATATAAACAATGTCATATTTGCTGAAATAATAATGATTGTGGAAAATTTATCAGAAATGTCAGAGCAGGACTGTTCTAGTTGCCCATGGCAACCAATCAGAGATCAGCTTTCATTTTCCCACAACGGTCTATAAAATTACCGATAAGCTCTAATTGGTTTCCATAGGCAACTAGAACAGTTTTACCTTCGACACTTCTGTCATCTCCATCCAATAAACAGTGAATAGATCACATTGGTTCAGTATCAATGAATAAATTATCATAGGATTAAAACAATTAAGGCTTAACAAATCAGTCATATGAAAATGCTCTCCATAATTACTTTGTCACTAATTTTTAATTACTAAAGTACATCTTGGGAACATACCTTGTGCCACAAGGCTGTTTTGAAATAGTATCACCCTATTATACCCAATGACAGAATTAATGCATTCTCTCACCTTATAGTCACGTCATAGTACAGTACTGAGAAAGTAGAAACTTACTAGGACACGTTGGTATTGCCAATGACTCCTATTTTAATATAATGTGTGGTACATCACTAGGGTGATGCACAAAGAAAACCATTAAAATCATATGCAGCATACAGAACAAAGTATAAAAAATTAAACTACTAAAAAATGGTGCAAACTAAGGCAAAGATTTTGAACAAACCGCTTGATAAATTCTCCTCCCCTTATATTGTATGTGGGCTCTACTCATAGGGGGGGGATTTATCAAAGACTGTATGACAATTTTCTGGTGTACAAACCTTGAAATGATTGCAATTTCTAGGATCCAGTCAGAAATTCCAATTATTTTTCCCCTTATGCCACCTGCAAACTGAATGATAACATACAAACACTAACATGCAGGCACCAACTTGTAATGGGTCCCTATCCTTGTAAAGCTGAATAAAAAAAAATAATTAAAAAAAACTTTATATACTGTAATAACTTTAGGGACAACATATATAAAATTATCCAACAATCAAATATGCTCAGGGATAATGCGCTCATAGTTTCAGTGTTGCAATTAATACTTAATGGGTGAGTAATGTATTAAAATTGAATGATTTGGGTGTTAGCAGGCGCTGAGTGATGCACTTAAAGAGTAAACACCCTGTCTTTATGGAACATAAAACGTTTTTCCACTAAATGTTATACCTATTAAACTGTAATGTTAGGTTTGGTGGAATCCAAACTGGTTTTTCAAGGGATTTTGCTTAACTTTTTAATGAGCAGGAAACAAACTGTGTATAAAAGCAGCGGTATCAAAGTGTTTTCAGCACAAGGTAAGACTTAACTACACTCTACAAGTCATCTGTGAAATCTACAACCAAACATGTCGTCAAAGGGTGGTCATCATGGGCAGGCTCAGTGCAAAGACCCCTGTCAAAAGCAGGACCCATGCCAAAAGCAGGACCCATGCCAGAAGCAGGACCCATGCCAGAAGCAGGACCCTTGCCAGAAGCAAGACCCATGCCAAAAGCAGGACCCATGCCAAAAGCAGGACCCATGCCAAAAGCAGGACCCATGCAAAGACCGTAAGTATACAACTACTTATCATCAACTACTTAAACAAACACTGAATATAATAAAGCTGAGTTAAGACCTGTTACTTGGAGACAAAAGTTCGAGAGCACTTTCCTACAGTGTTTTTAGACAGAATAAACTCAGTAAAATGAAATCTGATCTATCAATGTTGAAGTTTAACTAAGTTTTTGAAGCTAGAACAGATAATAGTAAACTTTGTAATATAATTCTTTAAGAAAAGCAACTTCTATGTGCCTATTTCTGCTTCTTTCTCCAGTAGTGAACAATAAATCTTAAAAGTCTTCTGAGATCAGTACAAGTATATAAAACAAAGCTTCTGTTATCATTTGCACTATTGATTCATGCAAATTTAAGTATTTAAAGTATTCAAAGTATTTTTTAATTTTGGACTACTGTGGCCCACCTCAAACGCATTAAGAATAAATGTGTCATTTAAAAAAAAATAAACTAATTATATAATTTTTATTTCTAGCTTGCAAACCAGTGCAGGTCTGCCAGGACCAGAATCCAAAATGTCATAAACCTGGTAAGCCAAAAATAACGTCACCCTAAATAGCACTTTCCTAGAGATTCAATCCTGTGATTTCATAAATAGATGAACACCTTTTTAAAAAGCATATTAAATAAATGGGTAAATTGAGACAGCTTTTTAGAAAAGTGCTCATCACTAACATAAAACCAAAAGTGTTAGGTAAGAGGAGTTTGACTCAAATGACCTTGCTTATCACTAGGACAAAGTTTTGTGTACCTGTAGTTAAATGTTTTGTGTAAGCCACATGATTGATCATTGACTATAATGAGCCTTTGAAAAATCAGTAGTGACAAAAGTACCTGGGAGGTGAAACAATTTTCTCATGCTGCTTTCAATTTAGTTTACTTGATCACATCTCACCACCTTGTGTTATTGCAAGTACTAGGTGAGAAGAATCTTTCAAATGGTTGCTACACGAAGTAAAGCCAAAGCCATGTTCATATCTTTTTAAGACCCTCAGTGTGTTTTTTGGGAGTTTTCCTGGCTTCATGCTGAATGTGTCACAGATGTACACGTAGTCTTAATAGTATTTAAAGGAAATCATCCGCTTACAAAAACAAAAAAAAGGCTACTCCGCTCCTCTTCACCTTGATCCCGGCACTGTCTGTCTCTAGTCTGGACACTCCGGGATCACCTGTGAAATTATGTTATAATTAGCAGCACAGGGACAAGATGTCAGGTGCTCCGGGCTGCTAATTATGTACGCCCCAGCGTCTTCACCTCGCTCTCCCATGTTCCCAGCATTTGCTGTGCTTACTTGTATAGTTATTGTGCGCCTAAAGCTGGTGAGTAGACCAAGAAGAGATTAAAGTATAATAGAATGGTTTGGGCTCACAATTACTAATGAAACAACATAAATTCTAGAGCATATCTGTGCCATAAAAACATCTTTTAATTCCGTAATTTTTTATTATTTTTTTTTTACAGACCCCTGCAACCCTTGCCCACCTGATCCCTGCCAAAAGCAACAACATGGAGTTAAAAAGTAAAAGTGACATGAAGGATATTACCATGTAACATAAAAGCCTCTCACGGAGCAGTAAATATGCATGCTATACTCAATAAACACATCCAATAATTAAACATTACGACTGGATTATTCTTACTTGCATTTGAAGACTTATTGAATACTGGCCCACATTTACTGAGATGCTCGAGCCAAGTTCTTTCGAGTGCAAACTGCTTGCACTGGTATTTAATAAGTGTCCAAGACACATATGTGTCGCATGCAACTGCTTTTGTGCAGGGAGCACCAGATTCATGAAGATCGGACGCCACAGTTCCTGAATCTGGCAAATGGCACATAGTGAAGGTTGTACTATTTTTAGTAAATGTGGACCATTGTGTTAAATAAATTGCATGTATGAGCATAGAGATGGTTAAAAGAATGGAGGTTAAGTTCACACGTGCATATGGCAGGTTCCATAACACTATTAAAATGTCTCTCATAGTAGTGGAAAAAAATGGCTCAGTCATTAATAACGGATGCATAACTAAAGGCAACAGAAGGTCCACTAAAGGCTATTGGGAATGGAAGATGAATTGTAGACTTTCTGGTCATCATCTGTTTTTACTTTATATTATGCTCTTCTTTAACCCCTTAATGATGCAGCCATTTGTAGCTTAAAGGGGTATTACCATCTTGGTATTCACATTTAATTCAATTCATTTTCCATCTGTAAATATTTCTTCAATTGAATTTTATGAAAAAAAATGTTCCTGTGTGAAAATAATTTCTCATAAATGTAGTCATGTTGTCCCTTAGAAACCAGATAGCTTCCTCAGATATGACCACGTCACACTCTGGCAGCGATGGCCAGACTTGCATATATTGGTTTTCCGTATTTTCAGTATTGACAATTTTGGGGATAATTACGGTTTTGAATGAAACAAAATATATAACATTAAAAATTGCCTATAAAAATCAACCCATTTTCAAATCTGCACCCCTCAAACTATCGGAAACAGCTTTTAGGAAGATTGTTAACTCCTTGAGATCTTCATAGTAATTAAATCAAAATGGAAATGACATTTAGAATGGTCAAATTTTGTTGTTTATACGTTCATTTAGCCCTAAAATTTACACATTTGCAAAAGATAAAAAGAGAAAACATCTTATAATTTGTTTTGCAATTTCTCCCGAATACAGAGACCCCCCACACGTGGCCGGTACTTGTTTTATGGGTGCACATTGAGGCGCAGAAGGGAAGGAGCGCCCTGCAGCTGCCAGGATTTTAGTTTCCTCATTGGCCCCATTTGGAGGCTATAACATTTTAGTTTTTTCAGGTTCGGCATGTGGTGGAAAGGGTGGATAAATTACTGGGAGGGGCTGGGGATGACCCAGCTGTCGTGGTCCAGGTTGGTACCAATGACAGAATAGATGGTAGGTGGAGGAGCCTGAAGAATAATTTTAAAGAATTAGGTTCAAAGCTGAAGCAAAGGACCTCCAAGGTATTATTCTCTGGAATTCTACCAGTGCCATGCGCTACACAGAGCAGACAGCAGGAGCTCAGGGAGTTAAATGCATGGCTCAGATCCTGGTGTAGAGCAGAGGGATTTGGGTTTCTAGAGCACTGGGCTGACTTTTCATTGAGATGGTTAAAAGAACGGAGGTTAAGTTCACACGTGCATATGGCAGGTTCCATAACACTATTAAAATGTCTTTCATAGTAGTGGAAAAAAATGGCTCAGTCATTAATAACGGATGCATAACTAAAAGGCAACAAAAGGTCCACTAAAGGCTATTGGGAATGGAAGATGAATTGTTGACTTTCCAGTCATCATCTGTTTTTACTTTATATTATGCTCTTCTTTAACCCCTTAATGACGCAGCCATTTGTAGCTTAAAGGGGTATTACCATCTTGGTATTCACATTTAATTCAATTCATTTTCCATCTGTAAATATTTCTTCATTTGAATTTTATGAAAAAAAATGTTCCTGTGTTTAGATAAGTTCTCATAAATGTAGTCATGTTGTCCCTTAGAAACCAGATAGCTTCCTCAGATACGACCACGTCACACTCTGGCAGCGGTGGCCAGACTTGGGTTATAGAGTCCTGCCGGACCACCAAAATTCAGCAATCATTACCACAGGGTGGCTGTGCGACATGTAGTAGCTCCCGGACATTTTATATACAATAACCTTTTGTTACTTTGTGCAATCACTCCAGCAGAGTTGGCCGTATCCGAGGAAGCCATCTCGTTTCTATGGGACCATATCACTACATTTATGAGAAATTATCTTCACACATGAACATTTTTTTTAATAACATCTAATTGAAGAATTGTATACATATGGCAGATTAATGAAATTGAGTGTGATTGCCCAGACGAGAATACCCCTTTAAGGCTCAGCCACATTTTTTTGTATTCTGACTTGTGTCGCTTTATATAGTTAAAACTTTTGAATACTGTTACACATCAGAGCAATTAGGAGAATGTTTTTTCCTCACATGTTGTACTTTGTACTTTGAAATTTTGAGTTTATTCACAAAGAAATAAAAAACTGAAGTTGCCATTTTCAAAATCATCGCATTTTCAGGCAGATCGTTTTACCACCTAAATACCACCTAATTGCTGCATAACGTTTCCCATATGTCTACTTTACAATTTCTAAAATGTCTGGATTTTGATGTCACACGACTTACAAATGAAATATTGGTTTTCCGTATTTTCAGTATTGACAATTTTGGGGATAATTGCGGTTTTGAATGAAACAAATATATAACATTACAAACTGCCTTAAACATCACCCATTTTCAAACTGCACCCCTCAAACTATCGGAACGCTTTTAGGAAGATTGTTAACTCCTTGAGATCTTCATGTATTAAATCAATGGAAATGAAATTCAGAATGGTCCAAATTTGTTGGTTATAACGTCATTTAGCCCTAAAATTTACACATGCAAAAGAGAAAAACTCATCTTATAATTTGTTTTGCAATTTCTCCCAAATCCAGAACCCCCCACAAGTGGCCGGATACTGTGTTTTATTAGTGCACATTTGAGGCGCAGAAGGAAGGAGAGCCCCTGCAGCTGCCATGATTTTAGTTTCCTCATTGGCACCAATTGGAGCTATAACATTTTATTTTTTGTTGTTGGGAGCCATATGAACAAAGCATGTTTATTTTTGTGGATGAGATCTAATTTCCAGTGTTACAATTTTGGGGTTGGTATCTCCCATTGCTGAAAATGTATAAATAAATTTTGAGTCCAGGAGTAGAAAAGCAACAATTCTGTACTGGAATTTTTCCAGTTTTTTGGGGGGGTTTTCACTGTATAGCGTAATAATCATGTTATCTTTACTCAATTGGTCAATACGATTACGGGGATACCATACTTGAATATTTTTTTACTTTTTACTAAATTTGCCAAAATTAAATTTGCTTGTGAACATAAGTGGAAGTGGAGTTGAAAAGCGGGTTTCTGTGTGTGCTAGAGTGAATCTGTGGTTTTGGGGCGTTGTGGCCTGAGTATAAGGTTATAGCATGCACTTTTCTTAGTGTCCACAATTTTAAATAGCGTTTTTTTTTTTCCCTTTTTTCCTCTCTGTGCCTGGTCTGTTTAA
This sequence comes from Engystomops pustulosus, assembly GCA_019512145.1. Classification (NCBI taxonomy): domain Eukaryota; kingdom Metazoa; phylum Chordata; class Amphibia; order Anura; family Leptodactylidae; genus Engystomops; species Engystomops pustulosus. The sequence goes on along the minus strand of CM033651.1, from coordinate 36,313,350 downwards.
TTGGGAGGAGGGTTAGTGTTCACACCTGATAATAGTCTAGCACTCACTTTTAAAACTGCTCACATTGGCTTGTGAACATAAAGCGGGCTTGTGAACATAATCGCTTTTGGGTGAAAAAAGCGGTATGCCACGGCCGCTAGTGGTTGTAGGGGACTCTAATAAATCCGGAAGACGACAGATAATTTTGTCGTCAAGACCGCCTCAACCGAATATTTGCCTGTCTCCCATGGTGCCAGGTTCGGCATGTGGTGAAAGGTGGATAATTTACTGGGAGGAGCTGGGGATGACCAGCTTCGTGGTCCAGGTTGGTACCGAATAGATGGTAGGTGGAAAGGAGCCTGAATAAATATTTTAAAGAATTAGGTCAAAGCTGAAGCAAAAGACCTCCAGGTAGTATTCTCCGGAATTCTACCATGCCATGCGCCTACACGATCATGGACAGCGGGTAGCTCAGTTAGTTTAACCTGCGATTGCTCAGCTCCTGGGTGTAGAGCCGAGGATTGGGTTCCTAGAGCACTCTGGCTTGGCTGACTTTTCGTTGGGTGCAAGCTGTTTTCTTTTCCCCCGCAGATACTTGCACCTAAATGGAGGGGGGCTGCTGTGCTGGGGGAGAGATCCAAGCAGGGGTGGTATCTAGGGATTGAAGGATTAAACTAGGATTGGGGGAGGAGGAAACGGCAGCCTAAAAGTGGTAGACCGGTCAGACGATGTGACAGGTTAGCTTGTTGGGTGGTGATTTGGCGGTGTATGGGCTCTAAAGGCAAGTGGATAATGGAGAATCCACATAGTTGGCAGAACAGTGTTGAGGATATGCTGCCTGTCCTTAGTTTTGCTGGCATTGAGAAGTGGAATGTATCCTGAGGGTGGATGATGCGTGCTCTAAATTTATGCGTAAGCAACTGCAGGTGTATTATGAATTCAATGCATGGGGTGCCACTTGGGGCCTCACGATCGCAATGAGATGAGGTCTTTCTGTAATTGCTTGTTGTATTTTTGGGTGGTGAGGTGAGCGGTGTATGGGGGACTAATGTAGTGGATAAGGAGATCCACAAGTTACAGAACAGTGGTGAGGATACACGTGCTGGTAAAATAACTTTAAATAGGATAAATAACTATGGAAAATTAAAGTGTATATTCACAAATGCCAGAAGTATCACAGTCAAAATGGGTGAGCTTGAGGCTCTGGTATTAGAGGAACAGTTAGATGTTGTTGGTGTAGCTTGAGGCATCACATGATTGGGGTGTTAATATTCCAGGTTTTACACTCTTTTGGAAAGACAGGGCAAATAGGAGGGGAGGTGGTGTATGTCAGAAAAGACTTAAAGGCGATTGTGAATGAAACAGTGGTCTCAGAGTATGAGGTGGAAACTTTGTGGGTTGAAATTCAAAGCCAGAAGAGCTTAGAGATGTTAGGGGTTCTATATATTACACCAAAAATTATTTTCTCAGAGGAAATAGAGGGTCACCTATATAAACAGATAGAGCAGGCTGCACAGGAGGGGACCATAGTGATAATGGGAGACTTTAACTTTCCAAATATAAATTGGGGTCAGGGCTCGTCTTCATCTTCTTCAGGATAATTTCATGGTGCAGCTTGTAGAAGATCCCACAAGAGGTGACGGATTGTTGGACCTTGTGATTTCTAACAATGAGGAGATTGTCCAAAATGTCAGTGTCCGGGAAACCCCTTGGGAACAGCGATCATAATATAATTATTTACCTCTTAAACTGTAAAAAGCAGAAACAGGTTGGGATATCAAAAACTTTTAATTTTCAGAAGGCTATTTTCCAGAAATTCAGGGCTGCACTACAGGATATAGACTGGGATCAGATTCTGTCAAATAATGATACTAATGTTAAATTCAAATCTATCCTGGGTTTTTATACTTCTAAATTTATTCCAATCGGTAACAAGTATAGACGGGCTAGATTACACTACGCGTGGCTTACAGCTACAGTTAAAAGGGCAATTAATGATAAAAAGAGGACATTCAAAAAATGTAAATCTGACGGGTCACCTGAGGCTTTCAATACTTACAAAAAACTTACCAGAATCTGTAAAAAGGAAATAAAATCAGCCAAAATACAAAATGAAAGACAGGTGGCTAAAGATAGCAAAACAAATCCCAAGAAATTTTTTAAGTATGTTAATGCAAAAAAAATGGGTCAGAACAAGTTGGACCCCTTTATTCTGAAAATGGGAGATCGGTGACTGGAGACCGGAGAGAGGTTTTTTAGCTCTGTTTATACGATAGAAGAAAGAACTTCTGACTTGGGTGGTGCTAGTGTGGGTCATGCATCCTGTAATATACTAGACTGGCTGAATGTAGACATGATCCAACCTAAGCTCAATAAAATCAATGTGTACAAGGCTCCTGGACCAGATGGGCTGCACCAAGAGTTCTTAAAGTGGGGAAATTTGTGGGGGAAATATTGGAGGGTTAATCAACTTTATACTGGAGTATGTGACATCAAATAGTATAATAAGTGACAGCCAGCATGGGTTTACTAAGAATAGAAGTTGTCAAACTAACCTTATCTGCTTCTATGAAGAGGTGAGCAGGTGCCTGGATAGAGGAGCAGCTGTGGATATTGTGTTCTTGGTCTTTGCAAAGGCATTTGACACTGTCCCTCATAGATGCCTGATGGGTAAAATAAAGTCTATTGGTTTGTCAGAAATCATTTGCAATTGGATTGAGAACTGGCTAAAGGATTGTATCCAGAGAGTTGTGGTCAATGATTCTTACTCGGAATGGTCACCAGTTAGAAGTGGTGTACCCCAGGGTTCTGTGCTTGGCCCACTACTATTTAAAATATTTATTAATGATATAGAGGTAGGAATTAATAGCACTGTGTCTATTTTTGCAGATTATCGGAAAAAGAGTTTGTCAAAAGGACATTGTCACCCATTAGTCACATAAAATTTAACTTTTATTCTTAGCTTTTTAAATGATCCAGGGCATATAGGTGTAGGTAGTAGTAAATCCTATAGGGTGTAGGTCTATGTGGTTCGGACCATATATTCGTCTCCCAGCTGATTAACCTCACTCCAATATAGCCCCTTAGGTCTCTTATCTGTAAGCTATAACACAGCCCATTCAGAGACCAACATCATTCTTCAACACAGCCTAAACAAGCTAAGGGGAGGAGGGGAAGGGGGAGTAAGGGAGGATTCCTACATATTGCCCTATAGTTGATCTCCAATCATTCAAACACACACATAAATTGTCTAGACGCTAAATTGCAAGACGCTGTAGCACACTGCTGAATCTAAAATTGCAAGGTAAAGACTAGCCCCCCCGTTGCCTGCTACCTGTTGTTCAATAAAGAACCGCGAGTTGATTTGCACAAGGTTGCCTCTGTCTGATCCCTGGATATGGCTGTTTACCACCACAGGCTTCCCATCCATTACCCAGGGACCTATTTTACAGTCACTCAGAGATTGCCCCAGGGAGAAACAGTACCACAGCCTCTACCTCCATATTTCTTGCCAACACCACCTGCTGGAGACCTGCCAGGCTGTAGGACAGCCCTCCGGTCCCCATACCAAGCACCGTCAGCCACTCCGGTATTCTGTGTCTCCGGCTGCCTCCAAAGGGCATGGACTACACTTACAAAATAGGTGTTATTAAAACATCATTTTTATTGCTATAAAATCAACAAAGATCAGGTCTTAAAAGTGGGGGAAAAAATCTACAGCTATAGTACTAGTATATCATATATATCAAGATATTTGATTATCTCTTGTGAATGTACAGGGGTAAAGTGGTATGCCTATAATAAAAGGTATTTGCAAAAAGACCCATAAACCAGCTGAGTTTAAGTTAGTGAAAACTAGTGATATTACATTACAACACTAGGAGTCACTATTTCTCCTTACTAAGGAAGGAGTTATACACATGTCATTTTGATAAATTGAAACGTGATAGATAGATGTTTATTTGGTAAGCAATAAGGGCGCCTCTGGGTAGTGGTTTAGGTTTAAAACAGAAAACTACCTAAGTAAACTAGGTAACCCAGTATTGGTTAAATACTATGAGTTTCTATGATAGGTGGACACTACGGCATCACTATAAATGATGTCACAAACAGAGGCTTTATAGCACAAACAGAGTCAGTTACACGCACACTTAGCCCCAGCACCCACATGTGTGGCAAAACATGTCGGGGGGCTATATTGTTTGTGTTTTATTCCAGGGAATTTCTGATGGACACTAGATGGAGCATAATACCATTTTAATGCAAGGTACACAACACAGATGATTTAGGATCACTGATGTCATGATTGGAGAGGAACAACGTCCTGCAAGAAGACACAATATACTGTATATGGCACTGTGCTGATCTGCCGGCTGCCATAGAGGTGTACAAGACGCTACATCGGATAAACACAGACTCTTTTGTGCCAAGGTACAAATATAATACACACAGTGATGTCACAGCACACATATAATACACACGGTGATGTCACAGCACAGAATACATACAGGAATAATACACAGATTTATTAAGAGCCAGAATTCTGGCATAGATTGCACATAAATACATGTGCAAATTGCTTGCACGTGTACTGTATGTACGAAGCGGCGGCACTACTCACACCGCAACACAATATTGTGCAAAGAAAGGGGCGCCCCGGTGCACATTCGCATCGCCTGCTACATTTATGTCATTAGTCCGACAGACTGCGTTAATGCACTTTGGGCGTGTGCAGCGTGCACCACATTCATGAAGACCATGCTCTGGTCCTTATGAATGTGGGGCACGATTGAAATTAGTGAGGCAAACTGCAGGAAAGGCCAGTGATGTCACATAAGAGAGACCATAGAAATAGAGCGAAGATAATAATGCTGCAGTTACAGTATTAAATTCATGCATTTATCAACACAGCAAACATTCGAGGTTAGATTCTGCATGCCGGAGCAGCTGGGTTTTCATCGATAGACCTCATAATAGCTTTTGTGCCTGCAGTCCTGGTAGCCAAGCTCATGCATAGGAGATAGAGTCATCTCATATACCTGCCATCACATGGAATGTGTTCAATGTGCAAAACTGAGGCTCCATCTGGTGGACAATAGTGGGAAATATTACAAATGATTCAATCATTTTAAAAATTTTCCTCAAATAAAGCAATCAATATAATAATCCATAATGATGAATTGAAAAGAAAAATTAAACAATTTCAACAACTAACTAAAAAAAATTACAAAGTAAAGAAAAAAACATTCACATAACTTGTGTAATTGTAAAAAATAGATCGTTATGGCGCTAGAAGACAGTAGGGCACATTTACTAAGGGTCCGAACACCACATTTTCGTTGGGTTCCCCGACTTACCATTTTGCTCTGAATTGCCCCGGGTTTTGGCATATCGGCCTGCATGCAACACAAATCGGGGGGCGTGGACGTCGGAAAACCCGACTGATCGGACAAACCGTGGAATTTTAAAACTAAATTGTGTCGTACGATCTGCACTCACATGCACCAGGAAGAAGATGGTGAACTCCGGCGGACCTCAGCAGGGAAGCGAAACATGAAGGAAATTGGACGCAGGATCTTAAGTATGGATATAGACACACAGTTGACACTCCCATGAAAAGAGCAATTATTTAAACTTTCCAGCTGTCCTTTAATAAAACCTTTCATTGATGATTGTTGGTTTGCTCAACACTGGCTGAAACCCATGTCTGGGGACTCGAACCCACATTGTTCAACACAGTCCAAACAGTGTGGTTCAGGTTCGCTCAAAGACACATATGTATGCACAGGAGCTTTATACACAACTCGGGGCATTTTGCCATTTTCATAAGTGGTCAAGTATTGTATTACAATACCAATTATATACCAATGGATGAAGGTACAACATAAAGGATAGATTTAGTAAGTATGGTCCAAGAATTCTAGTGCAACTTCAATCAAAAAGTGGTACAAGCCTGGTATAACATCTATAAATGTTATAAATTATAGAAATCTATAATGTTGGCTCCTGTGTGTTAAGAGTCAGAAAGAGTAAAACAGCAATAGCTACGCATTTCAACATAGTTGTCATGTCTGGTGATCATGAGGACACAAACTTTGCCCAGCGGCATCACAGCAGGAGCCTGGCACTGACAGACTGCTAAACTCCTGCTCTATCAGTTATGGTCAGTGTAAACACGGATGCCCAATCCAGTTGTTTTCCAGGGCTTACAGAAGCACATCCTTTTACTGTTTTTCCCCATAAAGAAGACCTACCCTGAAAGGAAATCCCAGCATGATTTTTCAGCCTATTCACACTACAACACTAATAAACCCAGTTCTGGTGTCATTTTAAAGAAAAGAATCTACCATTGAATTTGTCAAAAGGATTGTGTTTCTAGGTGCCACAAAACCAGAGATACCCACTGTTAAAGTTACAGTCAGGAGTGTGATATTCATTTTGAGTGGTCACTCCTGAAACATGATGTGTAAAACATAGTAGAACTATGTTTCTAGGCAACATGGTACAGAAGGCAATTGAAGGCTGCACAAAGTAGGAGGGGACTACTAAATCTTGAAGAGTTTTTAACAGTTAAAAAAAAAATTATTAAAAACCATCAATGTTTCCAGTGTTTGTATATTAATTATTAATAATGTGTAACATTGCTGTTACTTAACATGCTTTTGCATATGTCTAATAACGCATTCTTGCAGGCATACATGGAATACTGGGCGAGTTTAGTGTGAACAGACAGCGAGTGTCTCTGTTATTGCTGCATATACAGTTTGTGGAGTCAATGAGACAGACATCAAATACAGATTAGGGATGATTCACCGGGGAGGAATGCCGCTGCTTGTTTTCATTTTGTAACTGCTAAAGGGAAAGGCAGGACCATTGTATAACGAGACTGAAATATAGATATTAACCCAATCAGTGCCAAGTATAGATGTATTCGTAAAATAAAAAGACTGGAAATATTTATCCCATATTTGTTATATAGAACTGTTTCCCCTAAATCCCTTCCTCATCCAATCCCTTCCCTTCCTTAGTTGAACTTGATGGACAAGTGTCTTTTTTCAACCGTATAAACTATATTACACGGGTATTCCAGTAACTAGAAGTTACACTTTATCTTTATACTTTATCTTTAGATCTATCTTCATCTCTTTCAATTAGCAGTACGGATGGTTCAGCTCTCAAACAGACAAGTTAGTGGCTACTAAAATACCATCTTAGGCTACATTCACACACATGTATGGGGGACGTATATACAGCTGATATATGTCCCCCATACACTTCTATGGGCTCACGGCCCTGTACGGGAGCGGTACGGTGCAGCACACATGAGGCACCATACTGCTGTGTCACGGAAGAGGACGCCGCCGCCTCGTCACATGACGTGGGGTGCAACTGTACGGGTTAATTTAGCCTACTCAACTTGCGCCACCTTCACTCAGGACACAAATTGAGCCTAAATACACACCCATAAAGCTCCAGACCAGAACCAGACCGTGCCACCATTATTGCATTTATACTGGACCAATAAGTATCCCACTCTACATAATTCTTGTCTCAGACAGTCACGTTGTCACACCACTAGAATACGCACACTCAGCACTCCAGCAGTCACGCAGTAACCACACTTTACAAGGGCTATGAGGTCGCAGAGCAACAGGGACCAAAATTAAAGTGAAAAACTTTAATTACAAAAAGTTGATCAGTGCATTAAAAGATATTAAAACACAAAGAATTATAAAATGACACACAACACGGCAAAAAAACCGTATAAAATAAAAAGGGAGAAGAAAAATAACAGAAAAACTTACAAACTTTAAGTAAAATCCTGATCCAGGAGGTGGGAGAAATGAGAACACACCAGCTGTCAAGCCAGCCCCAAAATGTGAACCACCAATTCTTGGATTTCATATTGTTTATATCTTTACAGTTTGGTTCAGATTTCAGAACCTCCCATTCATTAATTAGTCCAGAGGGTCATTCACGATTGGGCAAAGTGTTAATGAGGGGGGAGAGTCCAGGAATATTTAAACAGTTCTTTGTTTCCAAATTCCTAGATGCAGGGGTGGGGGTAGGTGCAGAGGAGAGGTGACCATATGGCTTTTGAGGTCACCAGAGAACATTCTGCAGGTCAGAGTTTATCAGGTTGTAAGGATCTCCAGGATGTTGTAAATGAGGCCTGGACGCTTCAATGGATGCCATATATTTCTACAAAGTTTTTAATTGCCCAATAGTTCAACAAATCTTACACATTCAAGAATAATATTTCCTTGACATGCTGCATAGCCCGGGAAAAGATAGGACATGTCCTATCTTTTCCAGTGATACGGCGCAGTGCGCTGTATCTTCCTATGGAGAGGAGCGGAGGTGAGCATCGCTCACTACGGTACGGCGGGCATACATTGCGTGAATGTAGCCTTAGTGTCTAAATAAAAGTTTAAAGTTACTGTGGTTTACCTATCAAATGGGATAGAAAATCATTATCATCTCCACAATAAGCATCTCAAAAAGTGTTCATAGATAACAAAGATCCTAAGGTCATCAAAATAAATAATTCTGAAAAATCATTACATTTTGGATAGGTTAGATAACCAGTGTGTACTGTAGGTTGGACCACTCAAACTGCACAGTTTTCTCTTTTGTAAATTCAACGTTTGTTATTTGCATATCACCCTAAAACAGGGGAACGCCTGTATGAAAAGTCTTTTATGAGATCCAAAAAGACTGATTTACAAAGATTCCATCAGAGCGAGCCCATGTGTCAGCGCATTGGGAAACATATGACTGCAGGATCAGACTACATAGTGTCTGTAATCATGAACTGACCATAGAGTTTACATGGAATTTTTCTGGTGGGCCACGGATCTAAAACAGCAAATAGGTCCACTCCTTCCCTCCCTCACTACACGCTGTGCAGTGCTGTGGTTGGGCCGGGTGGTTCTACACAGTCTGGGCAGATGACTTTTGTCTCCCTCCTCACAGGCTTCCTGCACTGCCGTCCCTCCCTAAAAGATCCAGAGAAGGGATGGTAGTGCAGGCGGCTTGTTCTCTGCTGCAGAGCCCTGTCCGAGCCTTGGGCTCCTCTGTGCAACATTCTGCAGCTTTCATTGGTTAGAGCAAGGCCAGACCTCCCCAGGACAAGGAAGTTGTGGTCCCGGGATTGCCAAGATGGAGTACAGCTTGAGAAGAGGATGAGATAAGGGGACCCTGTCTGTAGCAAGCGGGGCGGGCATGGGGAGCTGTGTGTTGTCAGAGGAGTGGACGCGGACCTGTGCATTGTCAGAGGAGAGGATGGGGACCAGTGTGTTGTCAGAGGTGGGGATGGGGACCCGTGTGTTGTCAGAGGTGTTTGCATATCACCCTAAAACAGGGGAACGCCTGTATGAAAAGTCTTTAATGAGATCCAAAAAGATGGATTTACAAAGATTCCATCAGAGCAAGCCCATGTGTCAGCGCAGTACATGGAAGGACTCGCTAACTTCATTGGGAAACATATGACTGCAGGATCAGACTACATGGCGTCTGTAATTGTAACTGACCATAGAGTTTACATGGAATATTTCCGGTGGGCCACGGATCTAAAACAGCAAATAGGTCCACTCCTTCCCTCCCTCACTACACGCTGTGCAGTGCTGTGGTTGGGCCGGGTGGTTCTACACTGTCTGGGCAGATGATTTTGGTCTCCCTCCTCACAGGCTTCCTGCACTGCCGTCCCTCGCTAAAAGATCCAGAGAAGGGATGGCAGTGCAGGCAGCCTGTTCTCTGCTGCAGAGCCCTGTCCGAGCCTTGGGCTCCTCTGTGCAACATTCTGCAGCTTTCATTGGTTAGAGCGAGGCCAGACCTCCCCAGGACAAGGAAGTTGTGGTCCCAGGACTGCCAGGATGGAGTACAGCTTGAGAAGAGGATGAGATAAGGGGACCCTGTCTGTAGCAAGCGGGGCGGGCATGGGGAACTGTGTGTTGTCAGAGGAGTGGACGCGGACCTGTGCGTTGTCAGAGGAGAGGATTGGGACCCATGTGTTATCAGAGGAGTGGACGAAGACCTGTGAGTTGTCAGAGGAGGGGATGGGGACCTGTGTGTTGTCAGAGGTGGGGAAGGGGACCTGTGTATTGTCAGAGAAGGGGATGGGGACCTGTGTGTTGTCAGAGAAGGGGATGTTTATGTGTATGGTGAATTGAATCTGGTGTTCAATTAGTTGCTTTGTTTCCTTTACTGTGTATCGGTGCTATGAGAGGGGGTGGGTGTTCGTTGAGCGAGTTTTAGTTAATTTATGGTTGCCGAGCACGACTGTCCGGCATTTGGAAAATTGTCGTGTGGCACGTCTCCGATTTTCTTTCGACAGCACGCACCGCCCGTGATGTTATCCCGGTGGCACACCCACCTCGTGTCAGAAACTAGGGTTAGGTAGACTGTTGTAACTCAGCCAGTGTCTGAAGTTGGAGGGATTGGCCCACATTTACTTGAGTTCCCCTTCTGCGGTATATATTCCCCGCTATTCCTGGTGCGCCAGATACCCCATTCTACTACAGCTACTGCTTTCAGCCCTCTAACACACCGGATGAATTGCTTCAGTAAGGCCTACTTTTCTCCCACCAGCTCCCACACTCAGCGTTTGCCTAGACCACCACGGATGGAGCCTCAGTTTTGCCCACACTTTGCACATTTGCGCCCCCCTGAACTGCAATTTGGGGCAATGAGCTCACTCAATGCACACCACCTCCACTTGTGTGGAGGTGGCTCCGGAGGCTGTGACCCGGCTGCCTTGTACACAGTCTCCCCCCCCCTCAGTTATGGCTGCTGATCCTAGAAGGCAAGGAAGGACTATGGCATATTGTTATAGCTGGGCTGGGATCCGGACCCTCCACCTCCGCCCCTTTTGTTGGGTTCCTGCAATGAGCTTAGTACCAGGGACTGCAGGCCCCCAGCAAAAGCTCTTATTCATCGAGGCTATATTTTGATCATGCTGCATGGATGCCCCGGGTATTAAGCGCCCACTCGGCATTGCCCTTGCACCCCCCCCGTCGGGCAGTACTGCAGAAAGTGTCGAGGGTAAAAACACCGACCCTGATTCAGACAAACGGATGGGAATTCAGGTCATACATGGTCGCTGGCGCTAGTCGCAGGTGCCGCACGCTACACCTGGACCCAGCAGCGGATGCGTGTGACTGACGGGGAGCCTCGATGGGGAAGCGCCACCTGACGAAATGGACGCGGCTTAAGTATGATATAGAGGACCATTTAATAATTGTACACAGTGGCTCACTTCCCAGGTAAAGGCCCCGCGCACCTATTAAACTTTTCCAGCGTCCTTACTACCACCTTAGTGCGATTGTGGTAGTCTGCCACCACTGGCTGATGTGAATTGTGCAGTCCCCATGTCCTGTGGGCTGACCCCACCTTGTCAACACAGTCCAAACGTTGGTTTCAGGGTCGTCCTCCCCATCCAAATCCCGCTACAAAGAGCTTTCTAGTTACTATGTATGCCCCGGGCGCTTCTCCCCCCTGGGGCCTTTTGCCCTTTTCCTCAGTGGGTCCCCTTGTCCTCCTCATTGTCGTTTCTTCTTCCTCCCCCCCCCTTCCTCTACCCCCCCGTATGGCTGCCTGTCCTACTCCCGGCTAGCTTTCGTCAGTCTGGGTTCCCAGCTTCTAGTAAGGCCCCCCCTTCAGAGAGCTCACCACGTGTCTCAGCACGGCCTTGGATTCTCACCCTCTTCTGAATCGGATCTCCCCTTCACTAGCATGAATCTGGGCACACTAATAGTGGCTCCCTGGTGTTACGGTCCGGCAAGAGTCTGACCCCAGCCCCACATCGCATCGTCTACGCCTCTCTAGAATCGTTCACATGTCTGCTGCTGATCGTAGAGCAGCAGAGGCCAATCAGTGTTCAAACTTTGCACCTAGACGCCTAGTAACCGCAGGAGCGCCTGGCCGGCTGACAGACTGCTAACCTCCCATGCTCTATCAGTATGCGTCATATGTACCACACGGATGCCCCTAATCCGTATGTTTTCCCCCGGGTTACCGAAAGACCCATTGCCTTTGACTGTTTTTCCCCATAAAAGAGAGAGACTACTGAAACGGCAACATCCTAGGCCTGCTTTTCAGCCTATGCAACCTCGACGTAAAAACAAGTTCTGGTGTCATTTACAAGAACATACCCTACAGCGATGTTGAATTGTCAAGAGAGCTTGTGTTGTCTGACAGTGGATGCCACAAAACCCGAGCTATCGCCACTGTTTAAAAGTCCGAGTCCAGGCGGTGTGGTATATTCTTTTGAGTGGATACACTCGGAAAAACATTGATGTGTTAAACCTAGTAGAACTTAACGTTGTTTCAGGCCGGCAAACATGTGGGAAGAAGTCACTTGCGCGAGCACAACGTAGGAGGGGACTACTAATCTTGACAGAGCGTTTTTTGTTTAACAGTTGAAAAAAAAAAATTTATTAAAACCATCAATGTTTCCTGTGTTTGTAATTAATTATTAAATAATGTGTAACATTGCTGTAATCACGCTTCTTGCAGGCATACATGGAATCCTGGGCGAGTAGACGTTAGTTGTGAGAAGACAGAGAGCTGTCTCGTGCGTATAGTGCTTGCATCTGTATCGTTTGTGGAGTCAATGAGAAGACATCCAAAACAGATTTAGGGATGTTCACCTGGGGAGGAATGCCGCTGCTTGTGTTCATTTTGTAACTGTAAAGGGAAAAGGCGGAAGGACCATTGTATACGAGACTGAAATATGATATTAACCCAATCAGGCAGTATAGATGTATTCGTAAAATAAAAAGACTGGAAAGATTATCCCCATATTTGTATGTAGAATTGTTTCACCTCAACCCTTCCTCTATGTCCAATTCCCTTCCCTTCTTAGTTGACTTGAGGGACAAGTGTCTTTTTTAAAACCGTATCAACCTATATACACGGGTATCCAGTAACTAGAAGTTACATTTATCTTTAACTTTAATTCTTTAGATCATCTCAATCTCTTTCAATTAGCAGTACGGATGGTTAAGCTCTCAAGCAGACCGGTTAGTGGCTTACTAAAATACCACTAGGCTACATTCACACAACAGGTATGGGGGACGATATACAGCTTTGATATTATGCCCCCATACATTATATGGGCTCACGCCCGACGGAGCGGTACGGTATGCAGCACCCATGAGGCCATACTGCTCCATAGCCCGGAAAAAGATAGGGACATGTCCTATTCTTTCCTGTGATACGGGCGCCGGCTGTCGACTATATTTCTATGAAGAGGCGGCGGGGCGGTCGAAGCAGCGCTCACTACGGCGGCGGGCATACATTGCGTGAATGTAGCCTTAGTCGTCTAAATAAAAGTTTAAAGTTACGGGGGTTACTATCCAATGGGATAGAACATATGATATCCGACAATAAGCATCTCAAAAAAGTTCAAGAAACAAGGATTCTAAGGTCATCAAATAAAATACTTATGAAAAATCATTACATTTTGGATAGGTTAGATTAATCAGGTGTGTGGGTACTGTAGGTTGGACCACTCCAACTGCACAGTTTTTCTTTTGTCAATTCAACGTTTGTTATTTGCATATCACCTAAAAACAGGAGGAACGCCTTATGAACAGAGTCTTTAATGAGATCCAAATAAGATGGATTTACAAGCTTCCATCAGAGCATGAGCCCGTGTCTAGCGATACATGGAAGGAACTCGCTAAAATACGTTCCTTGAGGAAACCTATGACGGCAGGATAGCCGACATGGGTCTGTAATTGTCAACTGACCCTAGAGTTTACATGGAAGATTTCGGTGGGCACGGATCTAAAACAGCACATAGGTCCCCTTCATTCCCTCCTCACTACACGCTGTGCCCAGTGCTGTGGTGGGCGGGGAGGGGTTGGAGGTGGGGTAGAGGTTCAACAGTGTCTGGGGGCAGATAGATTTGGTCTCCATCGCACCAGGCTTTCTGCATGCACGTCATCAGCTAAAAGATTCCAGCGAAAAGGGATGCAGTGTAAGGCAGCGAGTTCTCTGATGCAGAAGCCTGTTCCGAGCCTTGGGCTCCTCGGCTGCAATTCTGCAGCTTTCTTGGTTAGGCGAGGCCCGACATCCCCAGGACAAGGAAGTGGTGGTCCAGGACTGCCAGGAGGGAGTACAGCTTGCGAAGAGGATGAGATAAGGGGACCATGTCTGTAGCAAGCGGGGCGGGCATGGGGGAACTGTGTTGTCAGAGGATGTGGAGCGGACCTGTGAGTTGTCAGAGGAGAGGGATTGGGGACCATGTGTTATCAGAGGAGTGGACGAAAGACTGGAGTTGTCAGAGGAGGGGATCGGACCTGTGGTTGTCAGAGGGGGGGAAGGGAACTGTGATTGTCAGAGAGGGGATGGGACCTGTTGTTGTGGGTCAGAGAAAGGGGAATGGGGACCTGGGTTGTCAGAGAAGGGGATGGGGACCTGTGTGTTGTCAGAGAAGGGGATGGGGACCTGTGTGTTGTCAGAGAAGGGGATGGGGAGCTGTTGTCACTGACTGGTTGTTCTATATGTTAAGTTAATCAGTCCAGTGCACAGCATGCAGAATATGCATCTATGTTACTGCAGATCAAGATATGTGCTGCAACTGCAATAAACCTACATACAAGACACCTCAGCTGCTGCAGAACTTCAACACAACACATCAACAAATGTAATTCCTTTCTTATCCCCACATGCCCCCAATCTACCAGTTGCTTTGACTACACCTACTTGTGATTTATCTACTCAATGTTGAAACTTAACATAGCCCTAAAACCCTAAGTTTTGTTATTGGGGGATAAACCACCAAGAGTTTGAAACATGGCCCATCTCCTTATGCAATTTATTGCCCTTGATACTATAATTCATATAGGAATCAATTGGTAATCTGATGATTTATATTTTGTTGCAGTCGAAAACCGAATTTAATTGATAATATGAAAGACACGACATCTGATACTTATACATTATCCATTCGAGGGATTCTTGTGTCCCTGGTTATCACACCACCATTTAATGACCTTAACATTGCTTTTAACCTCTCACCATGATCAAAGAAGCTCTGCTCTATAGCCATTATCACTGCAGTCATCTAGTGATATAATTATTTTCCAATTCTGGCAATGTGATTTACCTATATCTATGGTATGCCTCCTGTGTGCGGTATTTTTGGCATTCGCTAGAGTTATTAGTCTTGTTAAATATAAATATTTAGTGCCCTACATAAAGTCCTTACTTCTCCTGTGGTTACAGATCCTCCTTCTCCAGCTTCTTCCATTCAGTCTCCAGTGGATGCCTTCAAAATTCAGAGAGTCATGCAGAGGTTATTTATTTTGTTTTTTATTTGTGTATTAAAGATGCAAAACAATTAATTATTGCAGCGATTTCCCAGTGGCCTCCAGCCATAAATCAATCTACGCGGCCCTGGACCCCTAATGCCGCTGCTACTGAGGGAGAAAACTGACTTTATTGTAATGTGCATTCTATTGTTTTGACAACTATAGAATAAACCTGTGTAAGCATTTATAACAGGGTCACCCCTTTAGCCTTCATCTGGACAAAATGCTGCCAGAAGGTTCCAGTCACTCTGGAATTGCACATTTTTTCAATGCAAGTAAAAACTGGAAAGTTATGTAGGGTTTAGTACTGTGCTGTGCCCATATATACGGGATAGGAGTAGTAGTACTGTATTGTCCTCATATATACAGGATAGGAGTAGTAGTTCTGTGCTGTGTCCATATATACAAGATAGGAGTGGTAGTGCTGTGCTAATATACATAGGATAGGAGTAGTAGTATCGTACTGTGTCCATATATATGGGAAATGAGTAGTAGTACTGTGCTGTCCCCATATATACAGGATAGGAGTAGTAGTACTGTGCTGTGCCCATATATACATGATAGGAGTAGTAGTACTGTGTTGTGTCCATATATATAGAATAGGAGTAGTAGTATGGGCTTATATATACAGGATAGTTGTAGTACTGTACAAATATATACAGGATAGGATTATTAGTACTGTGCTGTCCCCATACATAAAGGATAGGAGTAGTAGTACTGTGCTGTGCCCATATATATAGGATAGGAGTAGTAGTACTGTACTGTGCCCATATATATGGGATAGGAGTAGTAGTACTGTACTGTGCCCATATATACGGGATAGGAGTAGTAGTACTGTGCTGTTCCCATATATACAGGATAGGAGTAGTAGTACTGTGATGTGCCCATATATACAGGATACGAGTAGTAGTACTGTATTGTCCTCATATATACAGGATAGGAGTAGTAGTTCTGTGCTGTGTCCATATATACAGGATAGGAGTGGTAGTACTGTGCTAATATACACGGGATATGAGTAGTAGTACTGTGCTGTCCCCATATATCCAGGATAGGAGTAGAGTACTGTGCTGTCCCTATATATACAGGACAGGAGTAGTAGTACTGTACTGTGTCTACATATACAGGATAGGAGTAGTAGTTAGAGATGGGCGAATCGATTCTAATGATTCTAACTTCGGCTTCGTGATTAATCAAATTTTTCCTGAAATTCTAACCGAAGTTTATGCTGATTCGTGGGAACAAAGGTTTTTTTTTCCCCCTCTTTTTTCAGCTAAATGGGCACCAGCACAATGTGTTACATGGGGCGGAGAACTCTGGGAAGGAGAAAGGAACATGACATCTGCAGACCTGTAAGCCAATCAGCGACCGTCAGGCTTATGTGATGTCACATAGCCCTATAAAACCCAGCCATTTTCCATTTTGGCACTTCACACTTCATGTAGCGTCTAGCTGCTGCTACTGTTCTGTGTAGTAACGATTCTTGCGGCAATCCCTGGATGTTCTTTAAGGGGGATCTGCATGGTACTGTTGGTTTAGTGACAAAATCGAATAGGAAGAAATCTGTTTGACATTCATGCATCTGCAGTAGCGATTTGTGGACTAATCGCTGGTTGTTCTTTAAGGGGGATCTGTATACCCCAAATAGCAGTTCTATTTAGTGACAAAATCGAATAAGAAGAAATCTGTTTCACATTCATGTAGCTGCTGTAGTGATTTGTGGACCTCTCACTGAGTGTCAGTTGTGGGGTATCTGTATGACACACATTGTAATACCTTTTTTGGGCTATAGTTTACAGCCAGATTTACGTGTGATATCCACGTAGTTTATAAACCACTATGTCAGACAGAAAGGTGGCAGGTGGAGCAGGAAGAGGTCACAGCACAGTAAGGGAGCGTCGCAGCAGGGGTGACTCTGTGAGGCCAGAACTGCCATTGTCATCTAGCGGCAGTGTGTTGATAAACAACCCAAAGGTTGTTGAATGGTTGACTAGATCATCCAATTCCTCAAATATAACATCTGACAACCCCAGCCAAGAGTCCTTGGGTTCCTCAGATACTACAATTAGTTGGCATGGCCCAGGAGCAAGTCAGCGGCCCTGCACCAACACATGCAGCGTCACCATCCAATGGCCTGGGAGAAATGGGTGTCAGATGTGGTCCATCCTGCAGGCGCAGCAACAGCAGCAGCACCTAGTAGCACACATGCTGTTTCAGCAATCAAGGCTCCAGCACCTGCCGAAGGGAGCTGTTTGTCTTTGACATCATCCCCCAGTCCATATGCTCCTGCTCCTCGCTACGCATGGTGCCTGCAGTCATTGAGCGAGGCGATTACAACGAGACAACTCTATGCGTCCAGCCATCCAAAGGTACAGAAGCTGACCATGCTCTTGTCGAAGTTGCTGGTACTGTAGTCTCTCCCTTTCCACGTCGGAGAACTAATGGCTTGTGCTGAACCGAGGTGAAGAGTTCCAGGCCGCAATTTTTTCTCCAAAAAGGCAGCCCAGACGTGTGGAGCTGTAACTATGGTCAGGGCCAGTACATGTCCAGTACAAGAGACGGCGTTTTCTCCTCCACGTTGTCAAACTGCTGCTCCTCCGCCTCCTCCTTCTTCTCCACCACCACATCAGCCTCCACAAGTGCTGCTCCATCAAACCACATGTGCAGGGCACAGCGGTGTCACGCAGTTCTACACCTGGTTTGCCTGGGTGAACGAAGTCACACAGGGGAGGAACTGCTCCGCGTCATGCAAGAAGAAATCAATGTGTGGCTTTCTCCGCGACAACTAAAAAACCATGGTGACAGACAATGGGAGGAACATGGTGTCCGCGCTGCACCGAGGAGGGATGTTCCATGCGCCCTGCATGGCGCACGTGTTCAATCTGGTTGTCAACAAGTTCCTGAAGTCTTACACCCATCTGCAAGACATTCTAAAAATGGCTAGGACACTGTGCATGCACTTCATCCATTCTTACAAAGCCAAGCACATATAGATCATATTATTTACTCAGGGTTGTGTATTGTAATATACTGAGGAGCTCAATGTAATATTTAATTTATGGAAAGGGCACAGTATGGTTTTTGTTATGGGGTATATTTGGTATTGGTGGGGGGCACAGTGTGGTCAGTTGTGAGTGGTAAATATTATTTAGGAGCACAGTGTGCGACATTGTTATCCTGGTGACATTATGCTGTAGTGACGGTGATATTTTTAGTTTTTAGTGTGGAGATGTGCCTCACAGAGATGAAGGTATCCGATAGAAAATACTCAATTGATAAGAAAAAAGGGAGAAGTTGTCCTGCAGTTCATTACCTAAAGGAGAAGACGTTTGACATGTGAGGTACTGAATCTCACTTTTGAGTATTGTAAACTATAATTACTGACAAACTATCTAGACTATTCCTTTAATGTCAGTGCCTTGTCTTCATTTGGTGTCGAAGAGCATGTGATTAATAACTGTGTGTGCGATAGATTATAATAAAGTATAATATGATATGAAATAAATAATTTAAGAGAGGATGGAAATTTTCGGGAGGAATTGTTTCTGGAGGAGGTAACACCTCATCAGTGGAAAGATGTTACTGGGTATCAATTGAGATTTCAAAATATTAGATATCTATTTTGGTGGTTCCTATTTATAAGTTTGAATAGTTAATGTTCTGAAGTTGAGTGAGACAAATCGAAGGCTTTTTGGTCAGCTTATGATAGTTTGATTGTTGTCCGCATGGGCATTCCATAGGGTATATTAAGTACAGTATATACTCGAGTTTAAGCTAACCCAATTATAATCCAAGACCCCTAATTTTACCACCAAAACTGGGAAAACCTATTGACTCCAGTATAAGCAGAGGGTGGAAAATATATTAATCACAGGCTCCAGTATATAGCCAGCCAGCCCCCTGTAGTATGCCACATCTAGCAGATCGTTCAAATGGAGCCACCGTCCCACTTTCCCCTTGCCTATTACACTTCACCACCTACCCAGGGACTCAAGAAAACCAGATATCACTCAGAGGGACAGACACCTGGATACACTAACTGAAGGGAGACTAGACCCTACAACTGATGACCACACGCATACATACTTTGAAAACATTTAAGGCTGTGAGAATAAAGGACATTACCATCAGATTACCTGATGGTAGATGACTATTGCATACATCCCCATCCTGTCCCTGTGTCTTAAGATTCATTTCTTATATCTTTGTATGGCCGCATTTCTGCAAATTAGCCGAGGTGCTCTGCGGAGCACCATCAGTCTCATACTGTAATATAATTTAGGCTCAGCCTGGGGCAGCACCAGCCGCATTGTGAGAGCACCATGGTGCTGCAGAGCATTATCAAGCTCCACTCGATCTGTGACTGGAATGGCCCCACAGTGAGCATAAATTACATTACAGAGGAGCCTTTTAGTGCTCTCAGGAGCACCACAGGCTAATTTGCACATCTTATTTTTTACAGAAATGCGGCCATACAAAGATAGAAGAAATGAAGCTTGGGACACACAAGGACAGGATGGGGAGGTAATAGTCATTACCATCATGTGATCTAATGGAAGATATACTTTAAGCCCTTGCCGACGCATGCCGTAAGTCTTTGCTGCATATTGCACCGTTCGTCGGTGTTTTCCCACTGATCGTCAGCATCTTGTCGCTCCTCGTGCCGTTATCGGGAAGGGACGATCCAGCGTCATGACAGCCTGGGGTCTTCTGAATAGTGCTATGAGCCCATTGTAATGAAAGAGGAGGAAAATCCCCACTGCCAATACTGGTGCAAGCGGACTAGTCCGGAGCCTGACCACACATAGACACTTTCAAGGAGTAAATCCAAGAATACATATATACATCCTTTCCCAAGAACTGATATAAATATTAATAAACAGTAAATATCATAAAACACATTAGCTATCTCCGTGTACGAAAATGCCAGATCAAAATATAATGATGTTTTTTCACTGCATTTAACCCCGTAACGGAAAATAGTGTCCAAAGTCGCAAATGGAACTTTTTTGGCATTTTGAAAATTTTTTTAAAAATACAGTAAGAAGTGATAATAAAGGTTGCACAGTCCTAAAAATTATAGCAATGAAAACTCCATCAAAAGTTGCAAAAAATGACACCACCCACAGCTCTGTACACCAAAGAATTAAAAAGTTTTTGGTGCCAGAAGACCGCAAAATAAAAAAAAAATATTTGTGTACAGGAGGTTTTCATTTTTGTAAATGTATGAAATATTATAAAACCTATACAAATTTGGTATCCCCATAATCGTACTGACCCAAAGAATAAAGGACACAAGACATTTGTGGCGCACAGTGAAAGCTGTAAAAAAAATTTTCACCATTTTCACTGCATTTGTAATTTTTTTCCTGCTTCCCAGTACACGGCATGGAATATTAAATACCATCACTATGAAGTGCAATTTTTTTACACAGAAAATAAGCCATCACACAGCTATTTAGCTGTAAAAATAAAAAAGTTAACTTTTTTGAAGGTGGGGAGTGATAAATGGAAACCAAAAAAACAAAAAAAGGCCAGGTCGTTAGGGGCTTAAGGGTTAATATGCCTATAGTAAAATGAATTTTTTTTAAAATGTATCTAAAAAATGTATCACTACAGTACCCTAGTTATTTTTCTCACAGGGTTGGCATTTTGGTGCTTTTTGCAGGAAAAAAAAATATGCAAAAGTGCAACATCAATGCAATGTTTCTACTGTGTTCTGAACATTCCAGCAATGGACACAGACAGCAGAGGGCTCCAGTACAGGGATAGTATACGGGCCCCTTGTATTCCCACATGATCAAAGAGCCCTGTCCTTATGTCTCTCTAACACAAGCAGAGTTTTTCAGCACTATTTTTTTTCGTGTAAAATGTTGGGTCCTACAGCAATGGCAATGTACTGTGTATATACCTTTAATTGTTATATGTGGGATTTGTTATACAAAGGATTGTGGAAAGAAGAAGGGCGGAGTTAAGAGTCAGTCAGAAGTCTGAGTAGTAGACAAACGAGCAAAGCTTTATTACATTATTCCTCCATTTCTCACTTCCTTATAAAAAACGGAAATATCAACATTATACACGATTTTATGTAACCCTCTACAAGAAAAACAGCTCGGACTGCACTATGCCCATCCGGACTCCCAGATGACGAATCGGCCAGCCAAGCAAAGCGGCATTTCATTATTTCTCCATTGTTCACTTCCTTTTATAACTCAGAAATCTCAACACCATACACATTTGTACCTAAAACTCCACACAAAAAAAAAAAAAAAAATCGGCTCGGACTGCACTATGCCCATCTGGACTCCCAGATGACAAGTCGGCCAGACGAGCAGCGCATTCATTCTCTGTCCATTTTTCACCGCCATCTGTGACTTGAGGACTATAAAACTGAGAAAATGTTAACAGTACAACATAAAACTGCAACTTGGAGGGAGGGCAGGACTGCTTTGGTGCCGCAGATCAAAGAGGAAGAGGAGTAGATGACAGCCCCTTATAAAGCCAGGAAACAGGAAGGAGAAGGAGAGAGGAGGAGAAAACTCTCTAGCAACACCCAGCTCAATAAAGTGCCAAGTTAACCCTGTAGTAGCTAGAAAACACATTCACCAGTCCAGGTGCGCCTTCCCTAATTGGTCAGGAGTACACCACAGGCAGTAGACTGTGGGAGACAGCAGCCATTGAAGCAAGTCTTAGAGAAGACAGACAGGGGAGCCCGAGTCTCAGAGAAGCTTAGAGAAGCTAAGAAGTACAGCAAGCAGAGGTTCAGTACCTTCGGCCTAATGGGACGGGGCGCCACAGATGCCCTTGGCACAGGCTCTTCTTGTAGCTGCTCCTGGACATACAATTACGGCATGAGGCATTTAAATGGCTGCAGGGAGAGTCCATGCTCGATCAGCACCCACCAAAGAATTTTTGGGGGCTTCGATCAGAGCCAACCTGGGGCCTGAACGAAGACTGGAAAATGCCTGAAAGGTCCTGCCCTAAATTCAAAAGGGCAGAACTGGCTAATCCCTTGTGCGCCATGTAACGTCATCATGTGGTTTCTTTCCGTATTAAGGAGAAATTGCATAACAAATTTTAAGATGGGTTATCTTTTGGAATTTTAGGTCCTAAATGAATGTGTTAGTGACAAAATCAGACCATTCTAAATTTCACCTCCATTTTGCTTTAATTACTCTGAAGATGTTAAAGGGAACCTGTCACCGTTGTTTGAAAAAATTGAGTTGCAGGCAGGTCCCCATAGAGCCCTTATAGCATAAGTGCTACCTTTCTTCAGCTAATAAAATCTCTGCTCCGAAAAGGAAGAAAATAACATTGATACTATATTTTTGGGGATCATTATTGTTTTTAATGAGATTTGAAATGTATAATATTAGAAACCCTTATATATCACTCATTTTTAAATCTCCACCCTCCACTCAGAAACAGAAGGGCAACCTTTCTTCATCGTATAAAATCGCTGCACAGAAAAGGAAAAAATTTACATTTATTCTCTGCCTGGTATCCCGGCAGAGAGTCTAGCGAGTCGAGGTGGTCGTATACATATCTGCGAGTCTGAGTCTTGCCTACACCTACTTTCCCTACGTCATCCGGCTGTCAGCTGAATTATCACACAAATGCCTACGGGTGCCATGTGCGGAAGCAGGAAGCAGTAAAGCCGCACATGCGCCGACACTCAGGGTGCATGGCAACCTTAGGCATTTGTGTGATAATTCAGCCGAGAATCAATGTTAATTTTTTCCTTTCCTGTGCTGCAATTTATACGATGAAGAAATGTTGCTCTTATGTTTCTGATAGTTTGAGGGGTGGAGATTTAAAAATGAGTGATATACACTCACCGGCCACTTTATTAGGTACACCTGACCAACTGCTCGTTAACACTTAATTTCTAATCAGCCAATCACATGGCGGCAACTTAGTGCATTTAGGCATATAGACATGGTCAAGACAATCTCCTGCAGTTCAAACCGAGCATCAGTATGGGGAAGAAAGGTGATTTGAGTGCCTTTGAACGTGGCATGGTTGTTGGTGCCAGAAGGGCTGGTGTGAGTATTTCAGAAACTGCTGATCTACTGGGATTTTCACGCACAACCATCTCTAGGGTTTACAGAGAATGGTCCGAAAAAGAAAAAACATCCAGTGAGCGGCAGTTCTGTGGGCGGAAATGCCTTGTTGATGCCAGAGGTCAGAGGAGAATGGGCAGACTGGTTCGAGCTGATAGAAAGGCAACAGTAACTCAAATCGCCACCCAAGGTAGGCAGAAGAGCATCTCTGAACACACAGTATGTCGAACTTTGAGGCAGATGGGCTACAGCAGCAGAAAACCACACCGGGTGCCACTCCTTTCAGCTAAGAACAGGAAACTGAGGCTACAATTTGCACAAGCTCATCGAAATTGGACAGTAGAAGATTGGAAAAACGTTGCCTGGTCTTATGAGTCTCGATTTCTGCTGCGACATTCGGATGGTAGGGTCAGAATTTGGCGTCAACAACATGAAAGCATGGATCCATCCTGCCTTGTATGAACGGTTCAGGCTGGTGGTGGTGGTGTCATGGTGTGGGGAATATTTTCTTGGCACTCTTTGGGCCCCTTGGTACCAATTGAGCATCGTTGCAATGCCACAGCCTACCTGAGTATTGTTGCTGACCATCTCCATCCCTTTATGACCACAATGTACCCAACTTTCAGCAGGATAATGCGCCATGTCATAAAGCTGGAATCATCTCAGACTGGTTTCTTGAACATGACAATGAGTTCACTGTACTCAAATGGCCTCCACAGTCACCAGATCTCAATCCAATAGAGCATCTTTGGGATGTGGTGGAGCGGGAGATTCGCATCATGGATGTGCAGCCAACAAATCTGCAGCAACTGTGTGATGCCATCATGTCAATATGGACCAAAATCACTGAGGAATGCTTCCAGCACCTTGTTGAATCAATGCTACGAAGAATTGAGGCAGTTCTGAAGGCAAAAGGGGGTCCAACCCGTTACTAGCATGGTGTACCTAATAAAGTGGCCAGTGAGTGTATCAGGGTTTCTAATATTATACATTTCAAATCTCATTAAAAACAATAATGATCCCCAAAAAAGTCAATTCAGAAATCTCTATTAACCCCTTAAGGACCAGACCCTTTTTCATTTTTGCGTTTTTATTTTTCACTTACCACCTTCAAAAATCTATAACTTTTTTATTTTTCCATGTAAAGAGCTGTGTATGGGCTTATTTTTTTGCATAAAAAATTGCACTTTGTAGTGGTAGTATTCAATATTATATGCCGTGTGCTGGGAAGCGGGAAAAAAATTCTAAATGTAGTGAAAATGCCATTTCTTGTGGGCTTGGTTTTTACAGCTTTCACTGTGCACCCCAAATGACAAGTCTACTTCATTCAATGGGTCAATACGATCACGGGGATAACAAATTTGTATAGGTTTTATAATGTTTTCATACATTTACAAAAATTTAAACCTCCTGTACAAAAAAAAAAAATTTCATTTTGCCGTCTTCTTGTGCTAATAACTTTTTCATACTTTTGTGTACAGAGCTGTGGGTGGTGTAATTTTTTGCGACTTTTGCTGATGTTTTTAATGCTTCTATTTTTAGGACTGTGTGACCTTTTGATCACTTTTTATAGAATTTTTTCTATTTCTCAAAATGGCAAAAAAATGCCATTTGTGACTTTGGGCGCTATTTTTTCCGTTACGAGGTTAAATGCAGTGAAAAAACTTTATTATATTTTCATAGATCGGGCATTTTCAGACATTGTGAATGTGTTGTCTGATTGATCCTACCATATACTGCCATACTACAGTATGTGCACATTGTAATAGATAGCCTAGATCATGATAGCCTAGATATTTCTGTAACCCAAGGCTGTCATGACAACAGATCGCCGCTCCCCGATGATATCACAGGGAGCGATGATCGGAGCCAAGATGGCGGCGCCGGTTCTTTAATGCCGCCGGTGATCAAAGAGTTAACATCTGCGATCGGTGCTAGCACCGATCATGGGCGTTAGCGACAGGTGTTTGCTTCATTATGAAGCAAACGCCCAGTGAGTATGAAGAGGGCTCAGCCCGCAACAAGACGTAAGGGGCCGCACACCGCAAAAAGATAGAGCATGCTATCTTTCTGTGAGTGTGCTGCCATGCACCGCTGTTTTCTATGGAGGGAGGAGGCGCCACCTCCTGCTCCTCTCCAGCACACCACATGTGAATGCACCCTAAGACGCACTTTAGTCAGACTGTTACTGTTCTTCATGGCTAAAACTTGCACAGGTATTTAATAATTGTGTGCGCTGGGATTGTGGCGCACACAACTCTTTTATGGCGCACCTGCGCTGGCTGCCATGTTGCACAATTTAAGAGGTGTGCCACTGATATATATGGTGTATCCTTCGGCTGCTAGGTTCAGAAGAGGCACCATCAAGTCTTCTTGTTACCGATTGTGAGAAAGTAAGAGGTATTGTGTGGGAAAACCGCTATCTGTCCTATAGGCAGATGAAATGCATGTGGTAAAAGCCCTGGGTTTGTCTGCAGTAACCCAAGGGTTAATGCAGACATGATAAGCAGGAATAGTCTGTGTTGTCTGTGTTGGCCTAGCTAACACAGACACATTTGTAATGTCCGTACTGGGTCTGCTTATTATGGAGTAGGGGTAGGCTGGTAGTGGGACTCCTACTCCACCCGGGCTTCGGTCCTGGGTTTGTGCATTGCCCACAGGTGCGGGTCACAGGCCTCGTTAGAGCCTGATTTAGTCTGCAGGCCAGAAGCAGTAGGAGAGGCCCTACCTGGAGAGCTGAAAGCGAGATTGCATTCTCACAGCAAAGGTAACTGAGGGCCTCCTGTCTTACTGCTGGCCAAGAGCAGGTGCCAGGCAGCCTGGTACCCGGATAGCTAGGGTCCTCCAAATGTATTAGACAGCGCCTAGCCGGGCAGGAATTACTTTTATAATGTTTTTGCATGTGCCTACCAAGGCTGAATTTGTGTTCTGTTTTGCAAGTGTGAATAAACACTTAAGTTGGACTTTTAAACCTGCGTGTGTCACTGCTTCCTGCACTGCTACCAGTCAACTACCAGAGCAATTCCCCACACGATATATTCCTGACACATGAATAATTTCCAACTGATTGGAGCCAAAGATCAGAACCGGGAATAGGATAACACATAGGCTCAGAATCAACCTTACAATCAAGAGTCAAAGATTTACCTTAGCCCCTTAAGTCCAAGGCCCTTTTTTAGTTTTTTGTGGTTTCTTTTTTCACTCCCCACCTTCAAATATCTAAACATTTTTTATTTTTCCATGTAAAGAGCTGTGTATGGGCTTGTTTTCTGCGTAACAAATTGCAATTCATGGTGACAATATTTAATATTCCTGGGAAGCGGGAAAAAATTCTGATAAAAAAATGAAAAACCGCATTTGCGCCATTTTCTTATGGGCTTGGATTTTACGGATTTCACTGTGCGCCTCAAATGACGTGTTTACTTCATTCTTTGGATCAGTACGATAACAAATTTGTACAGGTTTTATGATGTTTTGATACATTTACAAAAATTAAAACCTTCTGTACAATCTTCTTCAATTTGCAGTTTTCTGGCGCTAATAACTTTTCCATACTTTGGTGTACAGAGCTGTGGGTGGTGTATTTTTTTGTGATTTTTGATCATTTTTTGTGACTTATGATGACTTTTCAATGCTACCATTTTTACGACTGTGCAACCTTTTGATCACTTGAATTTTTTATATTTTCAAAATGGCAAAAAAGTGCAATTTGCGACTTTGGGTGCTATTTTCCGTTACATGGTTAAACACAGTGAAAAAACGTTATTATATTTTGATAGATCGGGCATTTTCGGACACGGTGATACTTAATCTGATTTTTCCTGTTTATTTATATGACAGGAGGAAAGGAGGGTGATTTTAATTTTTAGGTTTCTTTAACTTTTATTTATTTTTACTATTTTTCAGACCTCCTAGGTCAGTGATGGCAAACCTTTTAGCGGCCGAGTGCCCAAACTGCAACCGATAACCCCTCTTATTTATTGGGAGGTGCCAACCATAAATTAAAGCAGTAACTTATTGCTCCCGGTTCTTCAACAATGTTCGATCGTATTGGCCTCCTGAAGACCAGAAGTAAAATGTGCATCATTTTAGCTTCTTTCCAGTGTCCCTCTGTACACAGAGCTTTGTGGGGCCAGCAGGAGGTCCTCCAAAGATAACTCGTCCTGTCTACTCATTCTCCATCTTCCTACAGTCCCATGTAGCCAAGTAAGTCACTGAAAGCCACATCTTTTAAGTTGCTTGGAACTGCAGGAAGATTCTTTGAGCCCTGTCTGGTGCGCTGGGGTGATGCCTCGGGTGCCCACAGAAAGGGCTCTGAGTGCCGCCTCTGGCACCCGTGCCATAGGTTCGCAACCACTGCCCTAGGTTGTCTGATTGATCGGGTTGATTGATTATGAAGCAAACACCCGGTGAGTATGAAGAGGGCTCAGCCTGTGAGCCCGCTTCATACTCTCCCCTATAGAACAGGACGTACAGGAACGTATTTTTGCGTTAAGGAGTTAAATGGGTATTCTCATCTGGGAATTTACATTTAATTCATCTGAGAGATATATATATATATATATATATATATATATATATATATTAATTATACACATACACACACACACTTTTTCATTTGGAAAACATGTGCCTGTATCAATATAATCTCCCATAAATGTATCCATACTGTCCCTTATAAACAAGATTGTTGTCCTTGGACCGCCAGAGTCTTAGGGTGGTTGTATCCAAAGACAGATATCTTGTTTCTAAAGGGACAACATGGCTATATTTATGGGGAATTCACACAGTTAAATTATTTTATTAACAACCAACTTAAGAAATTTATGTATATTGCAGATGAATCACATATAGTAATACACCTAGCAGTTGAAGTGCTAAACGTGTTGTGCCAAGCTTAAGAGTTTCCTATCCACAGTTTATTTATGCACTTTATTTATATGACACCGAACAACTAATCTTGCAAGGGCCTGGTGTCATCCTAACACAGATCAATGACTGATGGCCTATACTGAGAATAAGCCATCAATAGTAATTCCTTAAGAAGGTCTCTGTTTGCAGACGTCTAGTAAGCAGATCCGGCTCTGCAATAGACCCCAATTTTGGGCCCAAAAGAAATGTGTTATAACATCACTGGTGCCTGCCGCTAGGTGAACAAGGAAACATATACAACCAAATAATTTTATTAACAGTAGTAACTCAATGAGCAATGTCTAGAACATCTTCGTAAAGTGTAATAAATCAAATAAAACAATCTTAAGAATGTGCATACCAGTTATTCATTTTCGTAATCATAATAAAAAAAGTTAAGAAAAGAAAGTCTTGGCATTAATCCTGGGGCAGGATTTGGGACTTTGAGAACTCTAGATTCATGACTTTTCATGAAGTTTAATGAATATTTAAAATGGAGACCATTAGCTTCCATATCTCCCTATAGATAAAATCAGCAGGGTGTAGGCTCTTCACAAGTTTTCTAAACATGTTTCCTGGTGATTTGTCATTTTAGGAAAGATTCTGTGTGTGTTTCAATGGCAGCAAGCTCTTCTGCGCACAAAGCACTTTGTTTGGTTTATGTACATGAGTTTTCTGGAGTACAAGGTTTGAAAAAGTGGCAACTCTTGGTGCATGCCCTGGCACCCACCTGGCGAAGAGGTGGCCGAACCATAATTAATGGGTAGTGCATGGCAAGGGCGACCACCAAAGCCACTCCCCTGGTCGTTAAGGGGTAAATTAAATTTCAGATACAATATTACTCTTTTAAGAGTGATAGATTATAACAAAGATTTTTTTATGGTATGACATTCAATTTGCTAAATATTTCTGAAACCATTTAAACTGAGTTAAAGGGTGTGTATCAGCCTTTTGACCATACAAAGCTGAAGACAGTGTTAGGTGTCAGCCCCGTAAATCTGGGAGCGGCTGGGGAGCAATTTGATACAGATCAAAGAACCGGTCCAGCTACAATCCTTGAATATAAATTTAACTTTTCATAGTCCTGCAGCTACAGTTAGAGTTCTGCTTTTATCTATGCAATTTTAATATATTTCATGATCTTCGTTTACAGCTTAGGTTTATCTACCCAGGAGAGAATTTGGCAAATTAAATTTAACATTACCCATCGTCCTTTATTAGAAAAGGTGCAAATACTTGAGAAAACTTAAGCTTCCTGGCATGTGGTTTTGAATAGCCCTTTATCTATTGCCTACCAATATCAGTTGGCTCTGGCTATCACCCCACAGCCCTAGTTATTAAAAAGTACCTTCCGCCATAAGAAAGCACCTGAGCAATCAGCTACTTGGTGACCTGCAGAGTTGTTCTCCACAGTCCAGTTTATATTACCCATGTTGACCTCTGCTTGTGTACCTGGCCCCAGACCTGTTACACCTGTCCTATCCTCTGACTACATTACTGTTTTTTACAAATACTGTCTACAATCACCTTGGCCTGTCCTGTGACACCTTCTCAGGCTGACCATCCTAGGTCAGTGCTCAAAGAAAAAAGACCTCCCTAATAAGTAGTGGCCTGGCGGAACAA
Source organism: Engystomops pustulosus (assembly GCA_019512145.1). Classification (NCBI taxonomy): domain Eukaryota; kingdom Metazoa; phylum Chordata; class Amphibia; order Anura; family Leptodactylidae; genus Engystomops; species Engystomops pustulosus. The sequence continues at coordinate 36,283,457 of CM033651.1, read as the reverse complement.
TATGACTACCATAGGTTATGGGGACCAGTATAGGCTACGTACACATGACCATGTGCTCACTGGGCAGGGACCTGGGTATAGTACATTGCCGGGTCCAGAACAGGGGAGGGGCAAGTGTTCCTCACCCTTCCCCTCTCCATTGAAAACACTTCTCCCAATTTTGCGTAGCAACCGTCATAGTGCGGTAGGACCAGGTGCATAGACTTCAATGGGGGCCATTATATGTCCCCAAACTGTGTAGCCAGATAACAGTCCCAATATGGCTGTGTGCATTATTCCTTAAACAATACCCTTAGAAGAAGGAGGCTCGTGTAAAAGCCATTCAGCAATGCTACGAAGAATTGAGGCAGTTCTGAAGGCAAAAGGGGGTCCAACCCGTTACTAGCATGGTGTACCTAATAAAGTGGCCAGTGAGTGTATCAGGGTTTCTAATATTATACATTTCAAATCTCATTAAAAACAATAATGATCCCCAAAAAAGTCAATTCAGAAATCTCTATTAACCCCTTAAGGACCAGACCCTTTTTCATTTTTGCGTTTTTATTTTTCACTTACCACCTTCAAAAATCTATAACTTTTTTATTTTTCCATGTAAAGAGCTGTGTATGGGCTTATTTTTTTGCATAAAAAATTGCACTTTGTAGTGGTAGTATTCAATATTATATGCCGTGTGCTGGGAAGCGGGAAAAAAATTCTAAATGTAGTGAAAATGCCATTTCTTGTGGGCTTGGTTTTTACAGCTTTCACTGTGCACCCCAAATGACAAGTCTACTTCATTCAATGGGTCAATACGATCACGGGGATAACAAATTTGTATAGGTTTTATAATGTTTTCATACATTTACAAAAATTTAAACCTCCTGTACAAAAAAAAAAAATTTCATTTTGCCGTCTTCTTGTGCTAATAACTTTTTCATACTTTTGTGTACAGAGCTGTGGGTGGTGTAATTTTTTGCGACTTTTGATGATGTTTTCAATGCTTCTATTTTTAGGACTGTGCGACCTTTTGATCACTTTTTATAGAATATTTTCTATTTCTCAAAATGGCAAAAAAATGCCATTTGTGACTTTGGGCGCTATTTTCCGTTACGAGGTTAAATGCAGTGAAAAAACGTTATTATATTTTCATAGATTGGGCATTTTCAGACGTTGTGAATGTGTTTATGATTCTTACTGTTTATTTATATTTATATCAGTTCTAGGGAAAGGGGGGTGATTTAAATTATGTTTTTTTTTTTTTTACTATTTTTCAGACTCCCTAGGGTACTTTAACCCTAGGTTGTCTGATTGATCCTACCATATACTGCCATACTACAGTATGGCAGTATATGGGGATTTTGCATACCATCTATTACAATGTGCACATTGTAATAGATAGCCTAGATCAGTGGTGGCGAACCTATGGCACGGGTGCCAGAGGTGGCACTCGGAGCCCTCTCTATGGGCACTCTTGCCATCATCCCAGGGCAGAGTTTGCCAGACAGGACTCAAGGCCTCTTGCAGTCCCAGGCAACCCAGGACCCTAGAAGGAAGCTACAATGATAACCCAAACTTCTTCTGTATTGGTGTCTTCAGGTGCCTATACAATTTAATCCTGTGAAAGAGCAGTGAGTAATAAATTACTGCTTAAATTGTCAGATTGGCACTTTGCGGAACATATGTGGGTTTTGGTTGTAGTTTGGGCACTCGGTGTCTAAAAGGTTTGCCATCACTGGCCTAGATCATGATAGCCTCGGATCTTTGTGTAACCCAAGGCTGTCATGACAACAGATCGCCGCTCCCCGATGACATCACAGGGAGTGATGATCGGAGCCAAGATGGCGGCGCCCACGCGCCGCCGGTTCTTTAATGCCGCCGGCGATCAAAGAGTTAACACCTGCGATCGGTGCTAGCACTGATCACGGGCGTTAGCGACAGGTGTCTGCTTCATTATGAAGCAAACACCCAGTGAGTATGAAGAGGGCTCAGCCCGCAACAAGACGCAAGGGGCCGCACACCGCAAAAAGATAGAGCATGCTATCTTTCTGTGAGTGTGCTGCAGTGCACCGCTGTTTTCTATGGAGGGAGGAGGCGCCACTTCCTGCTCCTCTCCAGCACACGGTGGTATGGTCGCACTGTGAGCATACCGCATATGAATGCACCCTAAGACGCACTTTAGTCGGACTGTTCCTGTTCTTCATGGCTAAAACTTGCACAGGTATTTAATAATTGTGTGCGCTGGGATTGTGGCGCACGCAACTCTTTTATGGCGCACCTGCGCTGGCTGCCATGTTGCACAATTTAAGAGGTGTGCCACTGATATATTAGGTGTATCCTTCGGGTGCTGGGTTCAGAAGAGGCACCATCAAGTCTTCTGGTTACCGATATATTCCTGACACATGAATAATTTCCAACTGATTGGAGCCAAAGATCAGAACCGGGAATAGGACAAAACACAGGCTCAGAATCAACCTTACGATCAAGAGTCAAAGATTTACCTTAGCCCCTTAAGGACAAGGCCCTTTTTTAGTTTTTTGTGGTTTCTTTTTTCACTCCCCACCTTCAAATATCTAAACTTTTTTTTATTTTTCCATGTAAAGAGCTGTGTATGGGCTTGTTTTCTGCGTAACAAATTGCAACTCAAAGTGACAATATTTAATATTCCTGGGAAGCGGGAAAAAATTCTGATGAAAAAATACAGCTTTCGCTGCGCATGCCATATCTCTGGAGGGAGGTGTGATAATAATATTACTCCTCCACAGTTTGTTTGTTATATATATATATATATTTTTTTTCTTTCTTTGTGTTTCATTCTGCCTGTTATAAATCATTAGGCTCCATTTGTTTAAGATCAGCCAGGAAGGTGAGCCTGGCAGGGTGGTTATAAAACCCCAGGGAGTCTATGCTTGATCAGAGAAGCATATGCTTGATCAGACAAAGGGGAATATCATAGCTGGCCATAACTGGGACATAATTCATAATTATAGGTCCCAAGTCACACAGGACAGTTATGGGGTCTAGACACACTTCTGGACCGAAAATCAGAACATTAGCTGCAATGGAAGGCAGCCAATAGCAGAACACCCCTGATATTAGGCTAAGACACCCCGAGTTTGGTATGGGGTTAATGGGAATAACATGCCCGTTTGGTTGGAAGCCATGGCACAATTGTGCCATCTCCCAATCAAAAGTTATGGGGTTCTGATAAAATCCCAGACCCAAAAAGTAGCTCACTGATGGGAGGGGGATAGAAAAATCCCCCTCACCGTGACATCACAGCCAGGGGTGGGGGTCAAAAATCACCTGGGCTTAAATTAATGAAGCAGCCACATAGTAGTGTTCAGTCTGGGTGACTCTATGACAATAGAAGGCTGGATCGATGCTTATGCCCTGTCCTCGGGCCAAAGAATTTCTTAAACAATACCCTTAGAAGAAGGAGGCTCGTGTAAAAGCCATTCAGCAGAACAATGTGTCCACACCCACTACATTACTCTTCATTATGAAGGATCAGCATTACGTATACCGATGGCTGATCTTTAGTTATCCTTTACAGTAGAGGATTTAGACAAATGATTTATAGCCTCTTTGCAACCAACCTTACAAACTAACAAAAGTACAGTGTATGTACGTCGGAATAAACCCCCTTAGCTCAATCCAGTATAATCCCAGCTCATACTATCCTCTGCGTAGACTTTCTATCCAAATTGCAAAAACTGTGATTTACTATTCATGTATTAAATCTACTAAAACCGGGCATTATGAACATCAAATTTTTAAGACTTACTTGAAAACAAGGAAGAAAACTTTATTGACAATGGCATGAATTTGTAGAAAAGGTAGATAGGCTTTAATGCATCTTCAATATGGACCTATAGTAAGGCAGGTTCTATCATTTCTTTATACTTTTCAGTAGTAAGCCTCCACTGTAATATGTCACTACTGAGCAATAATACTATTAAAATTTGAAAGAATTAAAGAATTGGCAGTGTCCTTCCACCTACTGTTAAAACCAGATAAACATGGAGCTATCAATAATGTATTTTCTGCCAGGGGCAAGCCCATCTGCAGCTGGCTGGAATTTTCCAGTAGAAAAGGTCTACCCAGCCTCCGGGGAATAGAAAACAATGCAGCTCAAAACCTCATTCCGCCACTTGTTGATATCTGAACTATGACAAGCATACAGATGCCATAAGCTGTTAACATCATGACTAGTGGGGGTGTCCTACTGACAGGCACAAGGAGGGGCATCGCTCCTCACATAAAAACCCATCACCGATAACTCATCTAAACAGATTGTTTATTTCTGCTCCTGCTGTGTCATTTCCAAGTCACTGTCACAATGTCTTTCCTCAAGAAGGGGGGTGGAGTGGATTTAAATACAAGTGACCTAGGTAAGAAGTGTTTACCTATCTAACTGTTCTGTACAGACAGAGGGACGTTGTATCTGTTTACCAACAGTTGTGCAGGAATTAATAGAAAATAACTTGTAATATTATCACCCATCATTAGCTATAAACATGGAACTATATTATCCTGATAGAATTGAAATGTTGACATTGCATTGATAGTGTATGTATATTTTTCATAAATATGTATGTAAAGTGATATTTTTTTTTTTGTGATCTCTATAGCAATTTATTGATCTGTGTAAATTATTGAAAAAAAGGAATTCATATTTGTAATACATTTGTCAAAATTAACATTTGGACTTTCATTAAGGAAAAAAGCTTCACAGGCTTTTACAGTGAACACAGCACTTCCCCATCACACTGTGTGCTGAAACTTCCTGTGCTGCTGTCAGATTGAGGGAGTTGGGGGAGACAGTGTTACAGCCTGTGAAGCTGCAGCATGGAAGGGCTCTGGTAATGCTTCATATCTCTTCAGGCTCATTAGCATCATTTTAAAAGTTGATTTTAGACTACCACAGTCATGGTGCCTGGCTCTATAAGCAAGTGCCCTTGGTTGATATTGATGGTAGATTTCCTTTAAGAAACCTAGTGGACATCCTATTCTTGTACATTTTCCTTGATTAGAATAGTACAAGGATCCAATGTTTACTCCCTTCACTGGGAAAAAAAAACATGCCCATGCACATAGAATATGATGGTGGAATATGGTAGAAGAAGCTATTGGACATGATCAGGACAAATTTTGAGTCTACGGATTCAAACAACAATGCTTCCAGCTACTGGTAGCAAGAAGTAGCTAAAGTGTGATGAGTAGGAGTAAAACCAGAAGGTCTACATAGGTTATCTATTGCCTAAACATTTGACGTGTATAGTTGCACAGGGGCCCGGAGCGCTCTTCCCGTCTACATTATATTGTATATTTGATATGTGCATGGTAGGCAACTGTGCATCATGAGCATGTTTGGTGTGTTTTAGATCTATATATTAGGCTGCATTCACACGAACATGTTCTATCTTTTTTTGCGGCCACAGCACGGTACAGTGAGAACACAATGAGCTCTCCGTACTGAGCCCAGGCACCATATACAACATCGGGGGACGTATATACGGCCACAAATTTGCAGCCTTATTTACATCCACCAGAGGTTTGTGTGAATGTAGCCTAATAAATATGTGCCAAACTTGTGAAATTTTCTCTACATCCGATTAATCTGCCTGTTATGATTTATCTTTTATGTGCCATGGAGAAGCCAAACATACTTCTTGTGCAAGAGCCCTGCGCTCTCAAATTCTGCTACTTCACCATTAATACTCAATATAAATGCAGGGTTGGAGGGATTTTCACATAAAGCAGTTTATACATATACTTATGATCACTGATTAATGTAGGATCACTGGGGATTAAGTGTCATAAAAGATGTTGTGGGCCTCCCTGGCTTATGGGCATGGATACAACTACAACCACTGTAACCTTTAGAGCTCATGCACAATAATGTGTGCCCGCCCGCAGCCATACGGCCCACTGGAGAGGAGGAGAAGCGATTGCTGCCTGCCCCTCCCCTCTCCATAGAGAATAGAGTTGCACGGCTGTTCTTACAACACGCTGCGTCTTTTTTGCAGCCACGATACAGTGAGCTCACCATACTGAGCCTGGGCGCCATAGACAACTATGGGGGGCATATATGGGGTCGTATATACGTCTGCCATACATTAGTGTGCATTGACCCTTATAGTTACGTTAGTGGTAAGGAATGATGGTCCTACAGAAACTTACACAATAACAACTGTCTGAATGGGAGCTAATGGAAACCTCTTAGACTGCATTCACCCTTATATGAACAGGATAGAGGATAAATGTGGTTGTATGGAAAACCCTCTGAGCCCACGTTACATAGGAGTCATTCATATAGAAGAAGCTATTTTGTCTTGGCTCAAGTTAGAGGATCTACTTCTAAAATCCATAGGATGGAAGAGGGCCTAGGAAAGTATGCGCTTCTGTCCCCTTTAACATGGTACAATGCTCAGGGACCATCATAGCACTGAACTGTGCTGCATCCATGGGCTGGAAAGAATTGCTCATATTAGCGTTTGCCCTGAGGATTTCTAATTTTGTCTAATGCTTTCTGAGCTGGTAGAACCACACCTATCTGGATGAATGGGGTTTCCAGCAGGTGTCATGAACAGAAATACAGTCTCAAGCACCACACCCAGCAGCATTCTGTACACATTGAACCCGTGCACTCACTTTCCCATACTGGTTTTACAAAGAATCATTATTGACCTCGAGTCATGTCGCATTATGTGCTCTACATAAAGCCATAAACTAATAGTACGGTCTTATAGTCTGTAATGTAAAACTTTCATTTTTGTAGTTGACGAAAACAAATATTAAAATGGAAAGAAAGAAAAGTTTGTTTTTTTTAAATTGGATGGTCATTTAAAAGAGTCTTTTACAAAATAATAATTCCTTTATTTATATAGTGCACACAGATTACCAAATCAGCCCCAATGGGAACTGCATGGGAGTGAACAACAGTTCATATTCCAATTGTTCTTGTATACGATCAATAGCACATCCCCATGTGTTACATTGCGAGATATGATGCTAGTTATGATGATTTTTGGACATACATAAAGGATCAGCTATTCACAAAATGACAAACATCATTCACGACAACGAGTACTTCCATCTCAACGTAGAATGCATTCACATACATTACAATCCGTGCTTAAGCAATCCCCATTCCTGGAACATATTCTATATAATCATAGTAGGCGCTGTTATTCAAGTATTCTTTTCTACTTTCTCTTTTATCCCTGTTATTCTGATAAAACATCTACCTTTCAACCGTATTTACGCCATTTTTTCTAACTTTAACCTAATGTACATGTACCTTTCTTTGTATTTTGATAACCCAATAAAATACAAGATATAAAAAAAGATCAGTCAACAACTGAGCAAAAGCCTTTAACATAGGTCAGGGATTGGTTTGTGGCATTCCCTTTGCTCCTTTGGATATTATAGAAAGCAAAATAAACTATTCTATTTAATTGCAGTGAAACAAGGGAAAGACACTGTCCAGGATACTGCCAACCAGTGTGTACAAGAGGGTCAGAAAATTGCCCAAGAAGGTAAGAATACAAAAACACAAGAATTAGCAGTTGGTGCAATATCAAAAGTCTTGGAGTGGGATTTTCATCCTCCTGCCCCCATATATATGCACATATCAGGTATCATCTGATAAGGTCAGGCAATAGGTCTCCAGTGCTGCGTATGCATGAAAAATAGTCATGTACTTTTGTTTATTTATTATATTATTTTTATTTGTTTCCATCCCAGCCATAGACAAAGGATGTCAAGCTGCAAAAGATGCCGGAGACAAGGCAGTCGGTCAACTGAAAGGCGGAATGAAATTTAAGTGAAGACCTAACCAGAAGATGTTACATAAGCAATCAGATAATATTATATAACCAATATGAGAGAAAATAAATTGGATAAATTCCATAACTATAAATACTGGATCTCTTTCCAAATTCCTCAACCCAAAATTACCTAATAAATTTACCTAAAATTTTTAGACTACATTATAATTTATTTATACATTGGGAAATATGGTTGAAAAGCATGACCCCCATTAGGGAAATCTACCATCTAAACCAAGCATGATAAACCAGTAACACTTACTTATAGATCATTGATTTGACTATCGTATTCTTCTTATACTTGTTTTCCTTTAAAATCAACTTCTAAAATTGTGCATATAAGCCAGAAGGGCTGTAAACTATAATAACGGAATACTAACAGGTCCATAAAAATGTGCATCAATGTCGGTTGGCTTTTTATGGCTTTCGTTAGTGTTCATTTTCACAACTTCTATTGGGATTCTGTTATTCCAGTGAAAAATTTCAAGGAACATTTTTTTTCATTTCTGAAAAGATGGAAGTGGTGCAGAGGGACAAATAATTGCAAATGTAGATTTCAGCAGACGTGGGTCCCGAGGCTGCAGTGATGTCTTTTGACTTTGCTGTAGTTTTATTGTGCTCCCATGCTAAATGCAGGAGCAGGACTAGATCTCCCGCTGTCAGACAGCCAAAGACCCTAAGGCAGACAGACCTTGGCATTGTACAGCCAATCAGAGCTGCTAAGTTTTACCAGAGCCCCTACATTTTGTTACACTGTCTCCCACTCCCACTGCTCCCTCAGCACTTCCCCCCTCCCTCTGCCTTCTGTAATTGCACTGCAGTAGAAGAAGTTTTAGCAAAGTCAATAGAGAAAATAGTTTTCCTGAATACTGGGAGTGACCATGTTGGGATAATGTTTCATTCCACCATTAGTCAGAAAAATAAGAAAATATATACTAGTGCTCATTTTAGAAAAAAATAACTAAAACATCACAGTCAAAATAATGGAAAAAATTGCCCTCTACTAGTGTTCTGATAACCCTCCCAAACATAGGGGTTTTAACATTTGAGTGTTTCCTTAAAACAAACAATGCAAAGAGGGTGGCCACTTGTTTCAAGAGGATTTTTTTGGTTCACAATAATAATTCTGCATCCTAAGGATTACCATCATAATAGTGGAGGTCAAACTCTCAGCATATCATGTCGTAGTGTACACTGCACAGATTACATGTGAATGATACCTGACCCTAATCAAAAGCCTCACACTCCGCTAAACCAGTCCCCTACACTGTACTGAAGAGACACAACCACATTGAAACATTGCTGTCTACATTTGGAAATATGCTCCCTCTGGAATAGATAAACTGGTTTGAGGAACATCGTTCCTCAGGACTTCTTTTATTATAACTCTATATGGCGAGCTATAAAAGTTTAGCAAATTCCCCTGGGGTACTCAGGCTATGTCACCCAAGTGCCTCAGGGAGTGCTAGCCACGTTTTGTGGGCGGTAGGGGTGCATACATCAAAATCCTAGGCTCCCTGAGGTGCTTGGGTGACATAGCCTCAGTACCCCAGGGTAGTTTGCATAACTTTTATAACTCTATATTTCCACGGGATATAGAATTATAATAAAATAAGTTCCTCAGGAACTTCTTACTAGTAAACTGATAGTAGATGCCCTTTAAGGAGTGATTTTGGCAGCTGCAGGGGACCCTAGAGAGAAGGCAGGAACTTTTTACTAGGAGACATGATAGTAGATGTCCTTTAAAGCTCCGGCATAAATATGCTAAAGCAGAGGCGTCAAATACCAGAACCACTACAGTTAATCTACAGTGGGTGGTCCGGAACCAGTTAAATTAAAAGCTTTTTGAGCGATTAGTAACTCGCAGAAAGCAACATCTGCAAAAATACCCTGGACTCTTTCTAGATCTTAAAATATTAGGAGCCCATTCCAGGGTCGGGTTTGGGCTTAAAGTTCAGTTCATTTATCACCCCATTTTCACATCTGCTACTGTACTTGAATATGTTGGATTTGTAAAACATATTTGCAGCTTTTACTTCCCTATTACTCAACCAATAGATATTCCATATTTAAGTTAATTCATGCAAAAGTAAAAACACATAATAAATTAGGTTGAATTTTAGGTGGGCCCTTTCCAAGGTCTTTCCTTAGCCATCAGCACTTTACCTCTACAAGTAAAGCGTTCTCATCTCATCAGGCACCATGAAAGCAAAGGCTTCACTTGGGTCAAAAGAACATAAGAAACAGAAAAGCTCTTACTCTAATTGTTGATCCCACATCAGCCTGACTGATACATGTAAGACGCGTCCTGTGTTCTTCATGTCCCATCATGTGGTGTATGATGTGACGGGAACAGGAACACCACTGCTTACACACGTCTGCAGGAGAGAATATGGAGGGAATCACTATCAATATTTAGCTATACAGGCGGGTTACGTACAAGATAGGGTCTGTAGGTTTGTTCTTAAGTTGAATTTGCATGCAAGTCAGAACTGTATATTTTATCATTGTAATCCCAGCCAGATTTTTTTTGGTCTCAGTGGCAATTGGATTTTAAAATGTTGGGTTGTCATAAGAACCAGGATTATCAATAAAGCTTCATTACAGACACCTGTTAGAGCTTTTTATTGTAGCCGCAGGCTAAAGTATAGTAAATAACTAATATCCAGAGGTCCGTTTGTAACAAGGGGTCGTATGCAAGTCGGGTGTTCTTAAGTAGGGGACCGCCTGTATACTGAAATCAGCTATTTATTTATGAAACAAGAATCTTAAGAGGGATTTTCCTGTCACGACACATTTATGAGATATCGTTATAGAGGAAAATATAGATGGTCCCTTATAATCTCAAGAACAATTTTAAATGAATGGCTGTGTGTTTCATGGCATAACTTCTGTAAAAGATACATAGAAGTCACACACAACCCTTAATACCCATAATGCAAATGTAAGAGAAGTGAAGGAATAGAGCACACTAGGGGCATAGCTGGTAGCAAACAGGGCTCAATAGTAAAACTGATTGCAGGGCCTGCTCTTAAAACACTTTACAAATGTGTCACAGCGCAGGGATTATACACGCAGCAATGTCACAGCGCAGGGATTATACACGCAGCGGTGTGCACGAGCAGGGATTATACACGCAGCAATGTCACAGCGCAGGGATTATCACGCAGCAATGTCACAGCGCGGGATTATACAGCAGCAGCAGCAATGTCACAGGCACGGGATTAACACGCAGCAATGTCACAGCGCAGGGATTATACACGCAGCATGTCCAGCGCAGGGATTATACACGCAGCAATGTCACGCGCAGGGATTTACACGCAGCAATGTCACAGCGCAGGGATTATACACGCAGCAATGTCACAGCGCAGGGATATTACAGCAGCAATGTCACAGAGGATCTACACGCGCAATGTACAGCGCGGGATTAACACGCAGCGGTGTCACAGCGCAGAGATATACACGCAGCAATGTCACAGCGGAGGGATTATACACGCAGCAATGTACAGCGCAGGGATATACACGGCAATGTCACAGTGCAGGGATTATAAAAAGATAACGCACAGGCAATGTCACAGCGCAGGGATTATACACGCAGCAATGTCACAGCGCAGGGATTATACACGCAGCAATGTCACAGCGCAGGGATTATACACGCAGCAATGTCACAGCGCAGGGATTATACACGCAGCAATGTCACAGCGAAGGATTAACACCAGCATGTCACAGGAGGGATTATACACGCAGCAATGTCACAGCGCAGGGATTATACACGCAGCAATGTCACAGCGCAGGGATTATACACGCAGCAATGTCACAGCGCAGGGATTATACACGCAGTGGTGTCACAGTGCAGGGATTATACACGCAGTGATGTCACAGCGCAGGGATAATACACGCAGCAATGTCACAGCGCAGGGATTATACACGCAGCAATGTCACAGCGCAGGGATTATACCGCCAGCAAGGGTCACAGCGCAGGGATTATACCAGCGCGATGCACAGCGCAGGGTAAACAGCAGCAATGTCACAGCGAAGGGATTATACACGCAGCATGTCACAGCGCAGGGATTATCCACGCAGCAATGTCACAGCGCAGGGATTATTACACGCAGCAATGTCACAGGCAGGGATTACTACACGCAGCAATGTCACAGCGCAGGGATTATACAAGCAGCAAGTCACAGCGCAGGATTATACACGCAGCATGTCACAGCGCAGGGATTAACACGCAGCAAGTCACAGGCAGGGAATATACACGCAGCAATGTCACAGCGCAGGGATATACACGCAGCAATGTCACAGCGCAGGGATATACAGCGCAATGTCACAGCGCAGGGAGAATACACGCAGCAATGCACAGCGCGGGATAATACACGCAAGCAATGTCACGCGCAGGGATTATACACGCCCAGTGGGTGGTCACGTTGCAGGGATAATACACGCAGCAATGTCACAGCGCAGGGATAATACACGCAGCAATGTCACAGCGCAGGGATTATACACGCAGTGGTGTCACAGTGCAGGGATAATACACGCAGTGATGTCAAAGTACAAAGAAAATACATGCAATGACCTCATAGTAATAAAAAAGTTAAGAAAAAAGTCATTGCATTATCCTGGGGCAGGATTTGGAATTTAGAACTCTGATCTTACTTTTCTCCTAACGTTTAATGAATATCTAAATTGAGACCATACTTCCCATATCTCCCTATAGATAAAATCAGTCAGGGTGTAGGCTCTTCACAAGTTTTTCTAAACATGTTTCCTGGTGATTTCTCATTTTAGGACAGATTCTGTGTGTGTTTCAATGCAGCAAGCTCTTCTGCGCACAAAGCACTTTGTGTGGGTTATGTACATGAGTTTTTCTGGAGCACAAGTTTGGAAAAACGTGGCAACTCTTGGTGTCATCCCTTGCCACCCACGCGAAAAAAGAGATGTGGCCGAACCATAATTAATGGGTGTGACATGCAAGGGCGACACCAAAGACCACTCCCCCCTGGTCGTTCAAGGGGTAAATAAATTAGTACATATTAATCTTTTAAGAAGTCTAATTATAAAACAAGATGTTTTAAGGTGATGACATTCAATTTGCTAATATATGTCGCAGCCATTTAAAGGGTGTGTAGTCAGCTTTTGACCATACAAGCTGAAGACAGTGTTAGGTGCAGCCTCGTAAATCTGGGAGTGGCTGGGGAGCAATTGCATCACAGATCAGAACGGGTTCCAGCTACCAATCCTTGAATATAATTTTAACTTTTCAAGTCCAGCGACTGTTAGTCAGAGTTTGCTTTATCTAGCAATTTTAAATAGTGGAATCTCTTCTTTAAATTCTGCCTCCGTCCTTACAGTTACTCTAACCCTCAGGTTCATCACACAAGAGAGAATTGGCAAATAATTTAACATTACCCATCGTCCTTTATTAGAAAAGTAATCTCCTGGCACGTGGCTCTGAATAGCCCTTTCTATTGCCTACCATTATCAGTTGGTCCCAGGGTCCCAGGCCCAGTACATGCTTCTGGCTATCACCCACAGAAAGCATTTGAGCATTAGCAACTTAGTTACCTGTAGAGTTGTTCTCCGTAGTCCAGTTTAGTCCATGTTGTCCTCTGCTGGTGTACCTGCCTCCAGACCTGTTACATCTGTTCTATCCTACGACTACATAACCGTTTTTTACAAATACTCTCTACACTCACCTTGACCTGTCCTGTGACACCTTCTCAGGCTGACCATCCTAGGTCAGTGCTCAAAGAAAAAAGACCTCCCTAATAGGTAGTGGCCTACAGAACAATACAACTACCATAAGTTATGGGGACCAATACAGGCTACGTCTAGTGCGGTAGGCCAGGTACAAAGACTTCAATGGGGGCTGTGATAATAATATTACTCACTCCACAGTTTGTTATATTATATTTTTTTTTCTTCTTTGTGTTTCATTCTGCTGTTATAACTCATTAGGCTCCCTTTGTTTAAGACCAGCCTCAAGATGAGCCTGGCAGGGTGGTTGTAAAACCCCAGGGAGTCTATGTTTGATCAGAGAAGCATGGTTTTCTAAGTGGTAAATTAACACCTTTCGGCAGAGTAGTCTAGTAGTGGGGGATGAAAAGAAGCCACAGACTGCATGTTTTTCCTCCAAATTCAGACAAAGGGGAATATCATAGTGTCCATAACTGGGACATCAATTCATAATTATAGGTCCCAGTTACACAGACAGTTATGGGGTCTAGACACACTTCTGGACCGAAATCATAACATTAGCTGCAATGAAGCGCAGCCAATAGCAGAAAACCCCCTGATATTAGGCTAAGACACCCGAGTTTGGTATGGGGTTAATGGGAATAACATGCCGTTTGGTTGGAAGCCATGGCACAATTGTGTCATCTCCCAATCAAAAGTTATGGGGTCTGATAAAACCCAGAACCGAAAGTAGCTCACGATGGGAGGGGGATAGAAAACTCCCCTAACAGTGACATCACACCAGGGGTGGGGGTCAAAAATCACCTGGGCTTAAATTAATGAAGCCGCCACATAGTAGTGTTCAGTCTGAGGATTACTCCACAATAGAAGGCTGGATCGATGCTTATGCCCTGTCTCGGCCCAAGATTTCTTCCCTATTCCACTAGCAAGAACTTTTTTGCTCTTCTTCCATACCTGTTTGTAAGTATTGTATGTGTATGTTTTATCCTTTTTTTCATCTTCCTGACATTTAATCTTTGAGTGTACTGCATTTTTCTGAACTTTAATAAATTTTAAGCCTCTGCTTTGTAGCCTTAAAGCATCGGTCTCTAAAGGGAATCACGTTACCAGAGGTATTATTAGCATAGTCATGTAGTAACAGCGTTGCATGTTCTGTGTAATTTAGAATTGTAAATCGTGTAAGTAGTGAGTGCATGTGCTGAGTTATCACAGGGGCATTGTCTGTGTGGTTGAGGGGCCTACGGCCTTCTTGCATAAGTAACTCGTGGGTGGTGGCAGTGGACTGGCTGGGGCGGAAATTCTGTGGAGTAAATTTAGCGTAAGGACGCCATTTTGTGGAAGTGGCGGAGCTTAAGGGCTAAATTTGGGACTCCATAGAGTATTATCCGTGTGTGAACGCCGTGAGTCGGGTTGGACAGGGGCCATATATCCTCAAACGTGGTAGCCAGATAACAGTCCCAATGGCTGTGTGCATTAGTTCCTTAAACAATACCCTTAGAAAGGAGCTCTGGTAAAACGCCATTCAGCAGAACAATGTGTCCACACCCACTACAGTTACTCTTCATTATGAAGATCAGCATTACGTATACCGATGGCTGATCTTTAGTTTCCTTTACAGTAGAGGATTTAGACAAATAATGTATAGCCCTTTGCAACCAACCTTACAAACGAACAAAGTTACCGTGTATGTACGTCGGAATAAAACCCCTTAGCTCAATCCAGATAATCCCAGCTCATACTATCCTCTGCGTAGACTTTCTATCCAAATTGCAAAAACTGTGATTTACTATTCATGTATTAAATCTACTAAACCGGCATTATGAACTCAAATTTTTAAGACTTACTTGAAACAAGGAGAAAACTTATTGACAATGGCATGGAATTTAGAAAAGGTAGATAGGCTTTAATGCACTTCAATATGGACCTATAGTAAGGCAGGTTCTATCATTTCTTTATACTTTTCAGTAGTAAGCCTCCACTGTAATATGTCACTACTGAGCAATAATACTATTAAAATTTGAAAGAATTAAAGAATTGGCAGTGTCCTTCCCCTACTGTTAAAACCAATAAACATGGAGCTATCAATATGTATTTCTGCCAGGGCAAGCCCATCTGCAGCTGGCTGGAATTTTCCAGTAGAAAGGTCTTCCCAGCCTCCGGGGAATAGAAACAACAATGCAGCTCAAAACCTCATTCCGCATTGTTGATATCTGAACTATGACAAGCATACGATGCCATAAGCTGTTAACATCATGACTAGTGGGGGTGTCCACTGACAGGCACAAGGAGGGGATCGCTCCTCACATAAAAACCCATCACCGATAACTCATCTAAACAGATTGTTTTTTCTGCTCTGCTGTGTCATTTCCAAGTCACGTCACAAATGTCTTTCCTCAAGAAGGGGGGTGGAGTGGATTTCAATCAAGTGACCTAGGTAAGAGTGTTTACCTATCTACTGTTCTGTACAGACGAGGACGTTGTATCTGTTTACCAACAGTTGTGCAGGAATTAATAGAAAATACTTGTAATATTATCACCATCATAGCTATAACATGGAACTATATCTCCTGATAGAATGAAATGTTGACATGCATGATAGTGTATGTATATTTTCCATAAATATGTATGTAGTGATATTTTTTTTGCTTTTTGTGATCTCGATAGCACTTATTGATCTGGGTAATTATTGAAAAAAAGAATTCATATTGTAATACTTTGTCAAAATTAACGTTTGAACTTTCATTAAGGAAAAAAAAAGCTTCACAGGCTTTTACAGTGAACACATAGCACTTCCCCGTCCCATGGTGTGCTGAAACTTCCTGTGCTGCTGTGATATTGAGGGAGTTGGGGGAGACAGTGTTATAGCCTGTGAAGCTGCAGCATGGAAGGGCTCTGGTAATGCTTCAGATCTCTTCAGGCTCATTAGCATCATTTTAAAAGTTGATTTTAGATGGAAGGAGGTCAGGGATAACAAATATAACAAGACTACCACAGTCATGGTGCCTGGCTCTATAAGCAAGTGCCCTTGGTTGATATTGATGTATATTTCCTTTAAGAAACCTAGTGGACATCCTATCTGGTAAATTTTCCTGTGATTAGAATGTACAAGGATTCCAATGTTACTACCTTCACTGGGAAAAAAAACATGCCCATGCACTAGATATGATGGTGGATATGGTAAGACGCTATTGGACATGATCAGGACAAATTTTGAGTCTACGGATTCAAACAACAATGCTTCCAGCTACTGGTAGCAAGAAGTGGTCTTGACAATAGCTAAAGTGTGATGAGTAGGAGTTTAGTTGTGTAAAACCAGAAGGTCTACATAGGTTATTTATTGCCTAAACATTACCTGTATAGTTGCACAGGGGCCCGGAGCGCTCTTCCCATCACATTATATTGTATATTTATAGTGCTTTAGCAACTGTGCATCAATGAGCATGTTGGTGTGTTTTAGATCTTATATTAGGCTTGCATTCACACGAACAAGTCCCCCCCCCCCCCCGGGCCATCTACTGCCAAGTGAGCATGTTCTATCTTTTTTTGCGGCCACAACGGTACAGTGAGGACACAACGAGCTCTCCGTACTGAGACCCAGGCACATATACAACATCGGGGACGTATATATGCCACAAATTTGCAGCTTATTTACATCCCGATAGGTTTGTATGAATCTAGCCTAATAATATGTCCCAACTGTGAAATTTTCTCTAATCCGATTAATCTGCTGTTATGATTTATCTTTTTGTGCCATGGAGAAGCCAAACATACTTCTTGTCAAAGAGCCCTGTGCTCTCAAATTTGCTACTTCACACATTAATATCAATATAAATGCAGGGTTGGAGGGATTTCACATAAACATTTTATACATATACTTATGATCACTGAT
Organism: Engystomops pustulosus; assembly: GCA_019512145.1. Classification (NCBI taxonomy): domain Eukaryota; kingdom Metazoa; phylum Chordata; class Amphibia; order Anura; family Leptodactylidae; genus Engystomops; species Engystomops pustulosus. The sequence continues at coordinate 36,266,060 of CM033651.1, read as the reverse complement.
TAATGTAGGATCACTGGGGATTAAGTGTCATAAAGATGTTGTGGGCGTCCCTGGCTATGGGCACGGACACTACAACCACTGTAACCTTTAGAGCTCATGCGCAATAATGTGTGCCCGCCCAGCCATACGGCCCACTGAAGAGGAGACGAGTGTCTGCCATGCCCCTCCCCTCTCCATAGAGAATAGAGTTGGCACGGCTGTTTTCTACAGCACGCTGTGTCTTTTTGCAGCCACAGTACAGTGAGCTCACATACTGAGCCCGGGCCGCCATAGACAACTATGGGGGGCATATATGGGGTCATATATCGTTGCCATACATTAGTGTGCATTACCTAAGTTACGTTAGGTAAGGAATGATGTCCTACAGAAACTGACATAATCAGACTGTATGAATGGAGCGAATGGAAACCTCTTAGACTGCATTCACCCTTACGATGAACAGGATAGAGGATAAATGTGGTTGTATGGAAATCCCTCTGACCCACGTTACATAGGAGTCATTCATATAGAAGACGATATTTTATCTTGGCTCAGGTTAGAGGATCCACTTCTAAAATCCTAGGATGGAAGAGGGCCTAGGAAAGTATGCGCTTCTGTCCCCTTTAACTGGTACAATGCTCAGGGACCATCATAGCACGAACTGTGCTGCATCCTGGGCTGGAAAGAATTGCTCATATTAGCGTGTGCCTGAGGATTTCTAATTTTGTCTAATGCTTTCTGAGCTGGTAGAAACCACACCTATCAGAATGAATGGGGTTTCGCAGCAGTGTCCATGCCAGAAATACAGTCTCAGCACCACACCCAGCAGCATTCTGTACACATTGAACCCTGCACTCACTTTCCCATACTGGTTTACAAAGAATCATTATTGACCTCGAGTCATGTCGCATTATGTGTTCTACATAAAGCCATAAAATAGTACGGTCTTATAGTCTGTAATGTAAACTTTCATTTTGTAGTTGACGAAACACTATTAAATGGAAAGAAAGAAAAGTTAGTTTTTTAAAATGGATGGTCATTTAAAAGAGTCTGTACAAAATAATAATTTCTTTATTTATATAGTGCACACAGATTACCAAATCAGCCCCAATGGGACTGCATGAGAGTGACAACAGTTCATATTCCAATTGTTCTTGTATACGACAATAGCACATCCCTGTGTGTTACATTGCGAGATATGATGCTATTATGATGATTTTTGGACATACATAAGGATCAGCTATTCACAAAATGAACAACATCATTCACGACAACGAGTACTCTCCATCTCAACGTAGAATGCATTCACATACATTACAATCCGTGCTTAAGCAATCCCCATTCCTGGAACATATTCTATAATCATAGTTAGGCGCTGTTATTCAAGTATTCTTTTTCTACTTCTCTTTATCCCTGTTATTCTGATTAAACATTACCTTTCACCCGTATTTACGCCATTTTTTCAACTTAACTAATGTACATGTACCTTTCTTTGATTTTGATAACCCAATAAATACAAGATATAAAAAAGATCAGTCAACAACTGAGCAAGCCTTTAACATAGGTCAGGGATTGGTTTGTGGCATTCCCTTGCTCCTTTGGATATTAAGAAGCCAAATAAACTATTCTATTTAATTGCAGTGAACAAGGAAAGACACTGTCCAGGATACTGCCAACCAGTGTGTACAAGAGGGTCAGAAAATTGCCCAAAGAAGTAAGAATACAAAAACACAGAATTAGCAGTTGGTGCAATATCAAAAGTCTTGGAGTGGGATTTTCATCCTCCTGCCCCCATATATATGCACATATCAGGTATCATCTGATAAGGTCAGGCAATAGGTCTCCAGTGCTGGTAGCATGAAAAATAGTCATGTACTTTTGTTTATTATATATTATTTTTATTGGTTTCCATCCCAGCCATAGACAAAGGATGTCAAGCTGCAAAAGATGCCGGGACAAAGCAGTCGGTCAACTGAAAGGCGGAATGAAATTTAAGTGAAGACCTAACAGAAGATGTTACATAAGCAATCAGATATATTATATAACAATATGAGAGAAATAAATTGGTAAATTCCATAACTATAAATACTGGATCTCTTCCAAATTCCTCAACCCAAAATTACCTAATAAATTTACCTAAATTTTTAGACTACATTATAATTTATTTATACTTGGGAATATGGTTGAAAGCATGACCCCTTAGAAATCTACCTCTAAACCAAGCATGATAAACCAGTAACACTTACTTATAGATCATTGATTTGACTATTCTGCTTTAACTTGTTTCCTTTAAAAATAACTTCTAAAATTGTGCATAAGCCAGAAGGGCTGTAAACTAAATAACGGAATACTACAGGTCCATAAAAATGTGCATCATGTCGGTTGGCTTTTATGGCTTTCGTTAGTGTTCATTTTCACAACTTCTATTGGGATTCTGTTATTCCAGTGAAAATTTCAAGGAACAAGTTTTTTCATTTCTGAAAAGATGGAATGGTGCAGAGGGACAAATAATTGCAAATTAGATTCAGCAGACGTGGGTCCGAGGCTGCAGTGATGTCTTTTGACTTTGCTGTAGTTTTATTGTGCTCCCATGCTAAATGCAGGAGCAGGACTAGGTCTCCCGCTGTCAGACCCTAAGGCAGACAGACCTTGGCATTGAAGTTTTAGCAAAGTCAATAGAGAAAATAGTTTTCCTGAATACTGGGAGTGACCATGTTGGGATAATGTTTCATTCCACCATTAGTCAGAAAAATAAGAAAATAATAACTAGTGCTCATTTTAGAAAAAAATAACTAAACATCACAGTCAAAATAATGAAAAAATGCCCTCTACTGGTGTTCTGATAACCCTCCCAAACATAGGGGTTTTAACATTTGAGTGTTTCCTTAAAACAATGCAAAGAGGGCAGCCACTTGTTTCAAGAGGATTTTTTGGTTCACAATAATAATTCTGCATCCTAAGGATTACCATCATAATAGTGGAGGTCAACTCTCAGCATCATGTCGTAGTGTACACTGCACAGATTACATGTGAATGATACTGACCCTAATCAAAAGCCTCACACTCCGCTAAACCAGTCCCTACACTGTACTGAAGAGAACACAACCACATGAAACATTGCTGTCTACATTTGGAAATATGCTCCCTCTGGAATAGATAAACTGTTTGAGGAACATCGTTCCTCGACTTCTTTATATAACTCTATATGGTGAGCTATAAAGTTTAGCAAATTCCCCTGGGGTACTCAGGCTACGTCACCCAAGGCCTCAGGGAGTGCTAGCCACGTTTTGTGGGCGGTGGGGTGCATACATCAATCCTAGGCTCCCTGAGGTGCATTGGGTATCATAGCCTCCGTACCCCAGAGTAGTTTGCATAACTTTTATAACTCTATATTTCCACGGATATAGAATTAATAAAATAAGTTCCTCAGGAACTTCTACTAGTAAACTGATAGTGCCCTTTAAGGAGTGATTTTGGCAGCTCAGGGGACCTAGAGAGAAGGCAGGAACTTTTTCTAGGAGACATGATGGTAGATGTCCTTAAAGCTCCGGCATAAATATGCTAAAGCAGAGCCGTCAAATACCAGAACCACCACATTTAATCTACAGTGGTGGTCCGGAACCAGTTAAATTAAAGCTTTTGAGCGATAGTACTCGCAAAGCAACATCTGCAAAATACCCTGGACTCTTCGTAGATCTTAAAATATAGGAGCCCATTCCAGGGTCGGGTTTGGGCTAAAGTTCGTTCATTTATCACCCCCATTCACATCTGCTACTGTACTTGAATATGTTGGATTTGTAAAACTATTTGCAGCTTTTACTTCCCTATTACTAACCATAGATATCCATATTTAAGTTAATCATGCAAAGTAAAACAACTAATAAATTAGGTTGAATTTAGGTGGGCCCTTTCCAAGGTCTTTCCTTAGCCATCAGCACTTTACCTCTACAGTAAAGCGTTCTCATCTCATCAGGCACATGAAAGCAAAGGCTTCACTTGGGTCAAAAAACATAAGAACAAGAAAAGCTCTTACTCTAATTGTTGATCCCACATCAGCCTGACTGATACATGTAAGACGCGTCCTGTGTTCTTCTGTCCCATCATGTGGTGTATGAGTGACGGAACAGGAACACCACTGCTTACACACGTCTGCAGGAGAGAATATGGAGGGAATCACTATCAATATTTAGCTATACAGGCGGGTTACGTACAAGATAGGGTCTGTAGGTTTGTTCTTAAGTTGAATTTGCATGCAATTCAGAACTGTATATTTTATCATGTAATCCCAGCCAGATTTTTTTTGGTCTCTGTGACAATTGGATTTTAAAATGTTGGTTGTCATAAGAACCAGGATTATCAATAAAGCTTCATAAGACACTGTTAGAGCTTTTATTGTAGCCGCAGGCTAAAGTATAGTAAATTACCAACATCCAGAGGTCCGTTTGTAACAAGGGGTGTATAGAAGTCGGGTGTTCTTAAGTAGGGGACGCCGTATACTGAAATCAGCTATTATTTATGAAACAAGAATCTTAAGAGATTTTCCTGTCACGACACATTTATGAGAATCGTTATAGAGGAAAATATAGATGGTCCCTTATAATCTCAGAACATTTAAATGAATGGCTGTGTGTTTCATGGCATAACTTCTAAAGATACATAGAAGTCACACACAACCCTTAATACCCATAATGCAAATGTAAGAGAAGTGAAGGAATAGAGCACAGTAGGGGCATAGCTGGTAGCAAACAGGGCTCAATGTATGTGCAGGGCTGCTCTGAAAACACTTACAATTGTCACAGGCAGGATATACACGCAGCAATAGTTCCAATTTCACAGCGCAGGGATTATACACGCAGCAATGTCACAGCGCATGGATTATACAGCAGCAATGGTCACAGCGCAGGATTAATACACGTCAGCAATGTCACAGCAGGGATTATACACGCAGCAATGTCACAGCGCAGGGATTATAACATACGCAGCAATGTCACCACGCAGGATAACACGCAGCAATGTCACAGCGCAGGGATATACACAGCACAATGTCACAGCGCAGGGATATCACAGCGCAATTTCACGCAGTACACGATCAGTACAGCGCAGGATTATACACGCAGCATGTCACAGCGCAGGGATTAGCATACAGCAGGCGCGCAGCGGTTGTCACGCAGCGCAGAGATAATACACGCAGCAGTGTCACAGCGCGCAGGGATTATACACGCAGCAATGTCACAGCGCAGGGATTATACCAGCATGTCCAGTGCAGGGATTATCCAGCACGGTGTCACAGCGGCAGGGATTATACACGCAGCATGTCACACGCGCAGGGATATACACGCAGCAATGTCACAGCGACAGGGATTATACACGCAGCATGTCCACAGCGCAGGGATTATACACGCAGCAAGTCACAGCGCAGGATTATACACGCAGCATGTCCAGGCAGGGATTATACACGCAGCAATGTCACAGCGCAGGGATTATACAGCACAATGCACAGCGCAGGATTATACACCAGCAATGTCACAGCGCAGGGATTATACACGCAGCAAGTCACAGCGCAGGATTATACACGCAGCAATGTCACAGCGCAGGGATTATACACGCAGCAATGTCACAGCGCAGGGATAATACACGCGAGCAATGTCACAGCGCAGGGATAATACACGCAAGCATGTCACAGCGGGATTATACACGCAGCAATTCACAGCGCCGGGATTATACACGCAGTGGTGTCACAGTGCAGGGATAATACACAGTGATGTCACAAGCGCAGGGATAATACACGCAGCAATGTCCCAGCGCAGGGATTATACACGCAGTGGTGTCACAGTGCAGGGATAATACACGCAGTGATGTCAAAGTACAAAGAAATACATGCAATGACCTCATAGTATTGGATCATACACACTTTCATGTAACATTACAGGGATATACACAGTGTGGCTTTGATGTTAGAATACTTGAATAATAACAGTGGATCATAGTAAAGGCATAATAAACACAGTGACATCCGGTAAAGAAAAGTCAATTATGCATGCTACCTTCCACTGTCACTGTGTTCCCAATGTCAAATGACCCTTTAGGGACTGCTAAGCCACTACCTTGATAGTCCTCTTCATTCCCAGGATCATGGACTGGAGCAGTCACCAGTGGTGTACCTGAATATGCGGGCACCAGTTATAATGTATTGTTTAAAGTACTGGTCTTCTCATATAGGAAAGATACATCATATGTGGGACACCTATTATTTACTTACAATGGTAATCTTCCTGCAAGTCACACACTCTACCGTGTGCAGCTGTCCTTGGCACTACCCCCAATCATCACAGGGAATCCAAAAGTCCCGATGGGTCATATCAAAGTTAATCCGGATAAAATTTGTTGTGACTATTAGGGTCTAGTCCAATTCATCTGATGGAATTTACATAACCCACCATCAGATGAAGGGAACATATGTAACAGATTTATTAAAGAAATCTTTGGAATAAAAATAAGTTCCCTTCATCTGAATGTTGGTGGGTTTATGTAAATTCCATCCAGATGAATTGGACTAGACTCCCTTAATAGTCACACATATTTTATCCGGATTAACTTTGAGATGACCCATCGGGACTTTTGGGATTCCCTGTGACTGATTGGAGGACAGTGCCAAGGACAGCTGCACACAGGTGAGAGTGTGTGACTTGCAGGAAGATTACCATTGTAAGTAAAATAATAGGTGTCCCACATATGATGTATCTTTCCTATATGAGAAGACCAGTACTTTAAACAATACATTATAACTGGTGCCCGGCAGATTCAGGTTACACCACTGGTGACTGCTCCCGTCCATGAGCCTTGGGAATGAAGAGGTGGCTATCAAGGTAGTGGGCATAGCAGTCCCTAAAAGGGGCCATTTGACATTGGGAACACAGTGACAGTGGAAGGTAGCATGCATAATTTGACTTTTCTTTACCGTGATGTCACTGTGTTTATTATGCCTTTACTATGATATCACTGTTTATTATTCAAGTATTCTAACATCAAAGCCACAACTGTGTATGATCCCTGTAATGTTACATGAAAGTGTGTATGATCCCAATACTATGAGGTCATTGCATGTATTTTCTTTGTACTTTGACATCACTGCATGTATTATCCCTGCACTGTGACAGCACTGCGTGTATAATCCCTGCGCTGACATTGCTGCGTGTATTATCCCTGCGCTGTGCATCACTGCGTGTTATTATCCCCTGCACTGTGACACCACTGCGTGTAGATCCCTGCGCTGTGACATTGCTGCGTGTATAATCCCTGCGCTGTGACATGCTGCGTGTATTATCCCTGCGCTGTGACATGCTGCGTGTATATCCCTGCGCTGTGACATTGCTGCCGTGTATAATCCCTGCGCTGTGACATTGCTGCGTGTATAATCCCTGCGCTGTGACACCGCTGCGTGTATAATCCCTGCGCTGTGACATTGCTGCGTGTATAATCCCTGCGCTGTGACATTGCTGCGTGTATAATCCCTGCGCTGTGACATTGCTGCGTGTATAATCCCTGCGCTGTGACATTGCTGCGTGTATAATCCCGCTGTGACATTGCTGCTGGTATAATCCCTGCCTGTGACATTGCTGCGTGTAATAATCCCTGCGCTGTGACATTGCTGCGTGTATATCCCGTCGCTGTGACATGCTGCGTGTATAATCCCTGCCGCCTGTGACCCGCTGTGCGTTTTATAACCCTGCACTGTGACATTGCGCGTGTATAATCCCTGCGCTGTACATTGCTGCGTGTATAATCCCTCGCGCTGTGACACTGCTGCGTGTATTATCTCTGCGCTGTGACACCGCTGCGTAACGGCTGTAATCGCTGAATCCCCCTGTGACATTGCTGCTTGTATAATCCCTGCGCTGTGAGATGCTGCGTGTATATCCCTGCGCTGTGACATTGGCTGCGTGTATATGATCCCTGCGCGTGACATTGCTGCGTGTATAATCCCTGCTGTGACATTCTGACTGTGTATCCCTGCGCTGTGACATTGCTGCGTGTTAATCCCTGTCTGTGACATTGCTGCTGTTAAATCCCGCGCTGTGACATTGCTGCGTGATAATCCCGCTGTGACATTGCTGCGTGTATAATCCCTGCTCTTGATTGCTGCGTGTATAATCCTGCTGCTGTGACATTGCTGCGTGTAATCCGCGCTGTGACACATTTGTAAAGTGTTTTCAAGAGCAGGCCCTGCAATCAGTTCTATTGAGCCCTTTTTGCTACCAGCTATGCCCCTACTGTGCTCTATTCCTTCACTTCTCTTCCATTTGCTTATGGGTATTAAGGGTTGTGTGTGACTTCTATGTATCTTTTACGAAGTTATGCCAGGAACACACAGCCATTCATTTAAAATGTTCTGAATTATAAGGGACCATCTAATTTTCCTCTATAACGATATCTCATAAATGTGTCGTGACAGGAAAATCCCTCTTAAGATTCTTGTTTCATAAATAATAGCTGATTTCAGTATACAGCGGTCCCCTACTTAAGACACCCGACTTCATACACCCCTTGTTACAAACGGACCTCTGGATGTTGGTAATTTACATATATTTAGCCTCGGCTACAATAAAAAGCTCTAACAGGTGTCTGTAATGAAGCTTTATTGAATCCTGGTCTTATGACAACCCAACATTTTAAAATCCATTTGTCACAGAGACCAAAAAAAATCTGGCTGGGATTACAATGATAAAATATACAGTTCTGACTTGCATGCAATTCAACTTAAGAACAAACCTACAGACCCATCTTGTACGTAACCCGCCGTATAGCTAAATATTGATAGTGATCCTCCAATCTCTCCTGCAGACGTGTGTAGCAGTGGTGTTCCTGTTCCCGTACCTCATACACCACAGTGATGGGACATGAAGACACAGGACGCGTCTTACATGTATCAGCAGGCTGATGTGGGATCAACAATTAGAGTAAGAGCTTTTCTGTTTCTTATGTTCTTTTGACCCAAGTGAAGCCTTTGCTTTCATGTGCCTGATGAGATGAGAACGCTTTACTTGTGAGGTAAAGTGCTGATGCTAAGGAAAGACCTTGGAAAGGGCCCACCTAAATTCAACCTAATTTATTATGTGTTTTACTTTTGCATGAATTAACTTAAATATGGAATATCTATGGTTAGTAATGGAAGTAAAGGCTGCAATATGTTTTACAATCCAACATATTCAAGTACAGTAGCAGATGTGAAATGGGGTGATAAATGAACTGAACTTTAGCCCAACCCGACCCTGGAATGGGCTCCTATATTTTAAGATCTACGAGAGTCCAGGGTATTTTTGCAGATGTTGCTTTCTCGAGTTACTATCGCTCAAAAGCTTTAATTTACTGGTTCCGGACCACCCACTTAATTAACTGTGGTGGTTCGGGATTTGACGGCTCTGCTTAGCATATTTATGCCGGAGCTTTAGGACATCTATCATGTCTCCTAGTAAAAAGTTCCTGCCTTCTCTCTAGGGTCCCCTGCAGCTGCCAAAATCACTCCTTAAAGGGCATCTACATCAGTTTACTAGTAAGAAGTTCCTGAGGAACTTATTTTTTATAATTCTATATCCCGTGGAAATATAGAGTTATAAAAGTTATGCAAACTCTCTGGGTACTGGAGGCTAGATACCCAGCACCTCAGGAGCCTAGGATTTTATGTATGCACCCCTACGCCCCACAAACGTGGCTAGCACTCCCTGAGGCCCTTGGGTACGTAGCCTGAGTACCCCAGGGAATTTGCTAAACTTATAGCTCACCATATAGAGTTATAATAAAAAGGTCCTGAGGAACATGTTCCTCAAACCAGTTTATCTATTCCAGAGGGAGCATATTTCCAAATGTAGACAGCAATGTTTCAATGTGGTTGTGTCTCTTCATACAGTGTAGGGACTGGTTTAGCGGAGTGTGAGGCTTTTGATTAGGGTCAGGTACATTCACTGTAATCTGTGCAGTGTACACTACGACATGATTGCTAGAGTTACCTCCACTATTATGATGGTAATCCTTAGGATGCAGAATTATTATTGTGCCAAAAAATCCTCTTGAAACAAGTGGCTGCCCTCTTTGCATTGTTTTTAAGGAAACACTCAATGTTAAAACCCCTATGTTTGGGAGGTTATCAGAACACCAGTAGAGGGCATTTTTTTTCCATTATTTGACTGTGATGTTTTAGTTATTTTTTCTAAAATGAGCACTAGTATTATTTTCTTATTTTTGCTGACTAATGGTGGAATGAAACTTTATCCCAACATGGTCATCCCAGTATCAGGAAAACTATTTTCTCTATTGACTTTGCTAAACTTCAATGCCAAGGTCTGTCTGCCTTAGGGTCTGACACGGGAGACCTGTCCTGCTCCTGCATTTAGCATGAGCACAATAAAACTACAGCAAAGTCAAAAGCCATCACTGCACCTCGGACCCACGTCTGCTGAATCTACTTTGCAATTATTTGTCCCTCTGCACCACTTCCATCTTTTCAGAAATGAAAAAACTTGTTCCTTGAAATTTTCACTGAATAAAATCCCAATGAAGTTGTGAAAATGAACACTAACGAAGCCATAAAAGCCAACCGACATTTGCACATTTTTATGGACCTGTTAGTATTCCGTTATTATAGTTACAGCCCTTCTGGCTTATAGCACAATTTTAGAATTTGATTTTTAAAGGAAAACAGTAAAGCAGATATGTCAAATCAATGATCTATAAGTAAGTGTTCTGGTTTATCATGCTTGGTTTAGATGGTAGATTTCCTAATGGGGTCATGCTTTTCACCATATTCCACTGTATAAATAAATTATAATGTAGTCTAAAAATTTAGGTAAATTTATTAGGTAATTTTTGGGTTGAGGAATTTGGAAAGAGATCCAGTATTATAGTTATGGAATTTATCCAATTTATTTTCCTCATATTGTGTATATATATATCTGATTGCTTATGTAACATCTTCTGTTAGGTCTTCACTTAAATTTCATTCCGCCTTTCAGTTGACCGACTGCCTTGTCCTCCGGCATCTTTTGAGCTTGACATCCTTTGTCTATGCTGGGATGGAACACAATAAAATAATAATAATAAATAACAAGTACATGACTATTTTCATGCATACACACACTGGAGACCTATGGCTGACCTTATCAATGAATACCTGATATGTGCATATATAGGGGGGCAGGAGGATGCAAATCCCACTCCGACTTTTGATATTGCACCAACTGCTAATTCTTGTGTTTTTGTATTCTTACCTTCTTGGGCAATTTTCTGACCCTCTTGTACACACTGGTTGGCAGTATCCTGGACAGTGTCTTTCCTTGTTTCACTGCAATTAATAGAATAGTTATTTGGCTTTCTATAATATCCAAGGAGCAAGGGAATGCCACAAACCAATCCCTGACCTATGTTAAAGGCTTTTGCTCATTGTTGACTGACTTTTTTATATCTTGTTTTATTGGGTTATCAAAATACAAGAAAGGTACATGTACATTAGTTAATTGAAAAAATGGCGTAAATACGGTTGAAAGGTAGATGTTTAATCAAATAACAGGGATAAAAGAGAAAGTAGAAAAGAATACTTGAATAACAGCGCCTACTATGATTATAGAATATGTTCCAGGAATGGGATGGGTGCTTAAGCACGGATTGTAATGTAGGGAATGCATTCTACGTTGAGTGGAGTACTCGTTGTCGTGAATGATGTTTTGTCATTTTGTGAATACTGATCCTTTATGTATTTCCAAAAATCATCATAACAGCATCTATCTCGCAATGTAACACACAGGGATGTGCTATTGGTCGTATACAAGAACTTGGAATTATGAACTGTTGTTCACTCTCATGCAGTTCCCATTGGGGCTGGATTTGGTAATCTGTGTGCACTATATAAATAAAGAAATTTTTTTTGTAAACAGACTCTTTTAAATGACCATCCATTTAAAAAAACTAACTTTTCTTCTTTCCTTTAATATGTGTTTCCGTCAACTACAAAATGAAATTTTACATTACGACTATAAGACTACTATTATTATGGCTTTATGTAGAACACATAATGCGACATGACTCGAGGTCATAATGATTCTTTGTAAACCAGTATGGGAAAGTGATTGCATGGGTTCAATGTGTACAGAAGCTGCTGGGTGTGGTGCGTGAGACTGTATTTACTGTCATGGACACCTGCTGGAAACCCCATTCATTCTATAGTTGTGTTCTACCAGCTCAGAACCATTACAACAAATTAGAAATCCTCAGGGCACACCTAATATGAGCAATTCTTTCCAGCCCATGGATGCAGCACAGTTCATGCTATGCATGGTCCCTGAGCATTGTACCATATTAAGGGGACAAACGCATACTTTCCTAGGCCCTCTTCCATCCTATGGATTTTAAAGTGGATCCTCTAACCTGAGCCAAGATAAAATATCTCTTCTATATGAATGACTCCTATGTAACGTGGGCTCAGAGGGTTTTCCATACACACATTTATCCTCTATCCTGTTCCTGTAAGGGTGAATGCAGCTAAGAGGTTTCCATTCGCTCCATTCATACAGTCTGATTATGTCAGTTTCTGTAGGACATCATTCCTTACCACTACGTAACTATAAGGTACATGCACACTAATGTATGGCAACGTATAGAACCCCATATATGCCCCCCATAGTTGTGCTAGGGTGCGCCCGGGCTCAGTATGTGAGCTCACTGTACTGTGCTGGCAAAAAGACACAGCGTGCTGTAAAACAGCCGTGCAACTCTATTCTCTATGGAGAGGGGAGGGCCGGCAGCACTCGCTCTCCTCTTCAGTGGGCCGTATGGCTGGGCGGGCACACATTATTGCGCATGAGCTCTAAAGGTTACAGTGGTTGTAGTGTATCCGTCCCATACGCCAGGGACGCCCACAACATCTTTATGACACTTATCCCCAGTGATCCTACATTATCAGTGATCATAAGTATATGTATAAAATGTTATGTAAAATCCCTCCAACCCTGCATTATATTGATATTAATGTTGAAGTAGCAGAATTTGAGAGCACAGGGCTCTTTACAAGAAGTAGGTTTGGCTTCTCCATGGCACAAAAGATAAATCATAACAGAGATTAATCGGATTTAGAAAATTTCACAAGTTGGGCACATATTATTAGGCTAGATTCATACAAACCTATCGGGTGTTAAATAGCAGGCAAATTTGTGGCAGTATATACGTCCCCGTGTTGTATATGTGCCTGGGCTCAGTACGGAGAGCTCGTGTGTCCTCACTGTACCGTTCTGTGGCCGCAAAAAAATAGAACATGCTCATCTTTGCAGTAGAATGGCCCGGGGGGGGGGGGGACTTGTTCGTGTTAATGCAAGCCTAATTATAGATCTAAAACACACCAACATGCTCATGATGCACAGTTGCCCCTAGCACTATCAAATATACAATATAATGTATAGGGAAGGACGCTCCGGGCCCCTGTGCAACTATCACACGGTCATGTTTAGGCAATAATAACCTATGTAGACCTTCTGGTTTACACAACTAAACTCCTACTCATCACACTTTAGCTATTGTCAAGAACCACTTCGTGCTACCAGTAGCTGGAAGCATTGTGTGTTTGAATCCGTAGACTCAAATTTGTTCCTGATCATGTCCAAGCGTCTCTCCATATTCCACCATCATATCTAGTGCATGGGCAGTTTTTTTTCCCAGTGAAGGTAGTAACATTGGAATCCTTGTACTATTCTAATCCAGGAAAATGTACCAGAAGAGGATGTCCACTAGGTTTCTTAAAGGAAATCAACCCAATATCAACCAAGGGCAACTTGCTTATGAGCCAGGCACCAGCACTGTGGTACGTCTTGTTATATTGTTATCCCTGACCCTCCTTCATCTAAAATCAACTTTTAAAATGATGCTAATGAGCCGGAAAGATCTGAAGCATTACCAGAGCCCTTCCATGCTGCAGCTTCACAGGCTATAACACTGTCTCCCCCAACTCCCAATATCACGCCGCACAGGAATGTTTCAGCAGCACCATGGGACGGGGAAGTGCTATGTGTTCACTGTAAAACGCCTTTGAAGCTTTTTTTTTCCTTAATGAAAGTTCAAACGTATTTTTTGACAAATGTATTACAATATGAATTCTTTTTTTCAATAATTACCCAGATCAATAATTGCTATAGAGATCACAAAAACAAAAAAAATATCACTTTCATACATTTTATGGAAAAATATACATACACTATCATGCATGTCAACATTTCATTCTATCAGGATAATATAGTTCCATGTTTATAGCTATGATGGTGATAATATTACGTTATTCTATTAATTCCTGCACAACTGTTGGTAACAAGATACAACGTCCTCTGTCTGTACAGACAGTTGAGTAGGTAAACACTTCTACCTAGGTCACTTGATTGTAAATCCACTCCACCCCCCTTCTTGAGGAAAGACATTGTGACATGACTTGGAAATGACACAGCAGGACAGAAATAACAATCTGTTTAGATGAGTTATCGGTGATGGTTTTTTATGTGAGGAGCGATCCCCTCCTTGTGCCTGTCAGTAGAACACCCCCACTAGTCATGATGTTAACAGCTTATGGCATCTGTATGCTTGTCATAGTTCAGATATCAACAATGGCGAATGAGGTTTTGAGCTGCATTGGTTTCTATTCCCCGGAGGCTGGGTAAGCCTTTCTACTGGAAAATTCCAGCCACTGCAGATGGGCTTGCCCTGGCAGAAATACATTATGATAGCCCATGTTTATCTGTGTTTAACAGTAGGGGAAGGACACTGCCAATTCTTTAATTCTTTCAAATTTTAATAGTATTATTGCTCAGTAGTGACATATTACAGTGGAGGCTTACTACTGAAAAGTATAAGAAATTATAGAACCTGCCTTACTATAGGTCCATATTGAAGTGCATTGCCTTCTACCTTTTCTACAATTCCATGCCATTGTCAATAAGTTTTCTCCATTGTTTCAAGTAAGTCTTAAAATTTGATTTCATGAATGCCGGTTTTAGTAGATTTAATCATGAATATTAAATCACAGTTTTTGCAATTTGGATAGAAAATCTACGCAGAGGATAGTATGAGCTGGGATTATCTGGATTGAGCTAAGGGGTTTTATTCCGACTTACATACACGTAACTTTTTGTTTTTAGGTTTGGTTGCAAGAGCTATACATTTTTTGTACTAAATCCTCTACTGTAAAGGATAACTAAAGATCACCATCGGTATACGTAGTGCTGATCTTCATAATGAAGAGTAACTGTAGTGGGTGTGGACACATTGTTCTGCGGAAGGGCTTTTACCGAGCTCCTTTCTAAGGGTATTGTTTAAGGACTAATGCACACAGCCATTGGGACTGTTATCTGGCTACCACAGTTTGAGGACTATATGGCCCCTGTCCAACCCGACTCACCGGCGTTCACACACGGATAATACTCTATGGAGTCCCAAATTTAGCCCTTAAGCTCCGCCACTTCCACAAAATGGCTCCTTACGCTAAATTTACTCCACAGAATTTCCGCCCCAGCCAGTCCACTGCCACCACCCACGAGTTACTTATGCAAGAAGGCCGTAGGCACCTCAACCACACAGACAATTCCCCTGATGATAACTCAGCACATGCACTCACTACTTACACGATTTACAATTCTAAATTTCACACAGAACATGCAATGCTGTACTCCATGACTATGCTAAATACCTCTGGTAACGTGATTCCCTTTAGAGACGCAGATGCTTAAGGCTACAAGCGAAGGCTTAGTAAAAGTTTTTAATTTCAAAAAATGCAGTACACTCAAAGATTAAATGTCAGAGATGAAAAAAAGGATAAAACATAACAACAATAACTTACAAACAGTAGGGAAGAAGAGACAAAAAGTTCTTGCTAGTGGAATGGAGGAAGAAATCTTGGGCCGAGACAGGCATAAGCATCGATCCAGCCTTCTAGTGAGTGATAATCCTCAGACTGAACACACTATGTGGCGGCTTCATTAATTTAAGCCCAGGTGATTTTTGACCCCCACCCCTGGCTGTGATGTCCCCTGTAGGGGAGTTTTCTATCCCCCTCCCATCGTGAGCTACTTTCGGTTCTGGGGTTTTATATCAGAACCCATAACTTTTGATTGGGAGATGACACAATTGTGCCATGGCTTCCAACCAAACGGCATGTTATTCCCATTAACCCCATACCAAACTCGGTGTGTCTTAGCCTAATATCAGGGGGTTGTTCTGCTATTGGCTGCGCTTCCCTTGCAGCTAATGTCTGAGATTTCGGTCCAGAAGTGTGTCTAGACCCCATAACTGTCCTGTGTAACTTGGGACCTATAATTTGAATTAATGTCCCAGTTATGGACACTATGATATCCCCTTTGTCTGAATTTGGAGGGAAAAACATGCGTCTGTGGCTTCTTTTCATCCCCCACTACTGACTACTCTGCCGAAAGGTGTTAATTTACCACTTAGAAAACCATGCTTCTCTGATCAAACATAGACTCCCTGGGGTTTTACAACCCCCCTGCCAGGCTCATCTTGGGCTGGTCTTAACACAGGGACCTAATGAGTTATAACAGGCAGAATGAAACACAAAGAAAAAAAAATATATAATAACAAACTGTGGATGAGTAATATTATTATCACAGCCCCCATTGAAGTCTTTGTACCTGGTCCTACCGCACTATGACGGTAGCCTGTATTGGTCCCCATAACTTATGGTAGTTGTATTGTTCTGTCAGGCCACTACCTATTAGGGAGGTCTTTTTTCTTTGAGCACTGACCTAGGATGGTCAGCCTGAGAAGGTGTCACAGGACAGGTCAAGGTGAGTGTAGAGAGTATTTGTAAAAAACGGTTATGTAGTCGTAGATAGAACAGATGTAACAGGTCTGGAGGCAGGTACACCAGCAGAGGACAACATGGACTAAACTGGACTACGGAGAACAACTCTACAGGTAACTAAGTTGCTAATGGCTCAAATGCTTTCTGTGGGGTGATAGCCAGAGCATGTACTTGGGCCCTGGGGACACAACTGATAATGGTAGGCAATAGATAAAGGGCTATTCAGAGCCACGTGCCAGGAAGATTACTTTTTCTAATAAAGGACGATGGGTAATGTTAAATTTATTTTGCCAAATTCTCTCTTGTGTAGATGAACCTGAGGTGTTAGAGAACTGTTAAGAGGACGGCAGAATAAAAGAATCCACTATTAAAATTGCTAGATAAAGCAGAACTCTGACTAACAGTTCTGCCTGAGGACTGTAAAAGTTAAAATTATATTCAAGGATTGAGCTGGACCGTTCGTGATCTGTGATCAATTGCTCCCAGCCACTCCCAGATTTACGGGCTGAACACCTAAACATCTGTCTTCAGCTTTGTATGGTCAAAAGCGCTACACCCTTAAAATGGCTGCGACAATATTAGCAAATTGAATGTCATACCTTAAAACAATCTTGTTATTATAAATATCTAACTTCTTACAAAAGATAATATTGACTGTAATTCAATTTACCCCTTGAACGAAGGGGGGAGTGGCTTTGGTGGTCGCCCTGTGCATGTCAACTACCCATTAATTAATGGTTCGGCCAACTCTTTTTCTTACGCCGGTGGGTGCAGGGACATGCACCAAGAGTGCCACTTTTCCAAACTTGTTGCTCCAGAAAAACTCATGTACATAACCCACAAAGTGCTTTGTGCGGCAGAAGAGCTTGCTGCATTGAACACACACAGAATTGTCCTAAATGAGAAATCACCAGGAAACATGTTTAGAAAAATTGTGAAGAGCCTACACCCTGATGATTTTATCTATAGGGAGATATGGGAAGCTAATGGTCTCCATTTAGATACTTCATTAAACTTTAGGTAAAAAGTAAGATCAGAGTTCTCAAATGTCCCAAATCCTTCCCCAGATAATGCCATGACTTCTTTTCTTACTTTTGTTATTATGATTACGAAAATTAATAACTGGTATGCACATTCTTAAGATGTTTTATTGTGATTATTCACTTTACGAATATGGTTCTAGACATTGCTCATTTGGAGTTACACTGTTAATAAAATTATTTGGTTGTATATGTTTCCTGTTCACCTAGCGGCAGGCACCATGATGTTATAACACATTTCCTTTTGGGCCCAAAATTGGGGTCTATTGCAGAGCGATCTGCTTACTAGACTCTGCAAACAGAGAACTCTTAAGGAATTACTAATGATGGCTTATTCTCAGTATAGGCCATCATTCATTGATCGGTGGTTAGGATGCACCAGCCCTTGCAAGATAGTGTCGGTCATAGAAATAAATTGCATAAATCAACTGTGGATAGGAAACTCCTTAGGCTGGCACAACCGTTTAGCACTTCAACTGCTAGGGTGTATACTATATTTTGATTCATCTGCAATATACATAAATTTTCTTAAGTTTGGTTGTTTTATAAAATAATTTAACGTGTGAATTCCCCTAAATATAGCCATGTTGTCCCTTTAGAAACAAGATATCTGTCTTTGGATACAACCACCCTAAGACCTGTCTGTCCAAGGACAACAATCTTGTTTATAAGGGACAGTATGGAACTTTTCTGGGAGATTATATTGAATACAGGCACATGTTTCCAAATGAAAGTGGTGGTCTAATATTATATATATAAATATTATATCTATAGATATATAATCTCTAATCTCAGATTAATTAAATGTAAATTCCCAGATGAGAATACCCATTTTTAACTCCTTAGCGCAAAATACGTTCCTGTACGTCTGTTGCCATAGGGGTGAGTATGAAGCGGGCTCACAGGCTTAGCCGCTCTTCATCTCACCGGGTGTTTGCTGTCATAATCATCAACCCGATCAATCAACATCTTTGAGATCTCCTTCTGCCCCACAAATTCTTTTTACAGAGGGCGCCCTGGGGGTAGAAGCTAAAATGATGCCATTTTTACTTCTTGTCTTCAGAGTCATATGAGCTAACATTGTTTTTAAGAACGGAGCATAAGTTACTGCTTTAATTTATGGTTTGGCATAAATAAGAGGGGTATGGGTTGCAGTTTGGGCACTCGGCCGCTAAAAGTTCCACACTGACCTAGGGTCTGAAAAATAGTAAAATAGATAAAAGTTAAGAAACCTAAAATTAAAATCACCCTCCTTCCTCCTGTCATATAATATAAATAAACAGGAAAAATCAGATTAAGTATCACCGTGGCCTAAATTGCCCGATCAAAAATATAATAAACTTTTTTCACTGTGTTTACCATGTAACGGAAGATAGCACCCAAGTCGCAGATTGCCCTTTTTTGCCATTTTGAAAATATAAAAAATTCTATAAGTGATCAAAAGGTTGCAAAGTCGTAAAAATAGTAGCATTGCACAAGTCTCATCATCACAAAAACTGACTCAAAACTCACAAAAAAATACACCACCCACACCGTGTACACCAAGGATGGAAAAGTATTAGCACCAGAAACTTGCAAATTGAAGAATTTTTTTGTACAGAAGATTTTAATTTTTTTAATGTTATGAAACTTCATCAAACCTTTACAAATTGGTTATCGTACTGATCCACAGAATGAAGTAAACACGTCATTTGCGCGCACATTGAAATCCGTCAAATCCAGCCCACAAGAAAAGGGGTGGCAAATGCGGTTTTTCATCATTTTTTCATCGAATTTTTTCCCTCTACCGCAGAATATTAAATATTGTCACTTTTGAGTTGCAATTTGTTCCGCAGACAACAACCTCATCACAGCTCTTTAACATGGAAAAATAAAAAAAAGTTTAGATATTGTGAAGGTGGGGAGTGAAAAAAAAACCACAAAAAACTAAAAAGGGCCTTGTCCTAAGGGGCTAAGGTAAATGCTTTGACACTTATTTTTATTCCAAAGATTTCTTTAATAAATCTGTTACATATGTAACTATGATCAGCATAATTTCTTTACTTTAGTTATAGATTTAAATAAAATAACAAGTACCATTTCCTCCCTCAATGGTAATTTATCTAACGACCACTAGATGTCTACATCCCTTCTGGGTGGCATGTTCTGGGTAGTCATCATGTTGTAGAGTTCGCAGCTTAGTGACTTCAAATAGGTTAATTGCTAATTACTAGAGATGAGCGAGCACTAAAATGCTCGGGTACTCGTTATTCGAGACAAACTTTTCCCGATGCTCGAGTGCTCGTCTCGAATAACGAGCCCCATTGAAGTCAATGGGAGACTCGAGCATTTTTCAAGGGGACCAAGGATCTGCACAGGGAAGCTTGGCCAAGCACCTGGGAACCTCAGAAAAGGATGGAAACACCACGGAAATGGACAGGAAACAGCAGGGGCAGCATGCATGGATGCCTCTGAGGCTGCTTAATCGCACTATTATGCCAAAAGTATGGGCAACAGCATGGCAATGACAGAGTGACCAAATGAGGCTAGATAGCATCTAAAACATCCAATAATTGACCCTGACACTATAGGGGACTATGCAGAGGCAGTGGCAGCATCGGCAGGCTAGAGAGTGTCTTGGCAACATACCCCAAATGGACTCAGGCTTAAAACCAATGGGTGGCAGAGAGGAACCAAAGGAGGTGAGCAAGAAGCGCTCAAATAATATCGGTAAATGATAAAAGTTTGTGGATTACATAGCAGGGTGGCGACAAAGTTAACATGGAAGCCATGAAAACAATCCAAAATTCTGCCTGACACAGCTCGTTTGATAAGGGGACCATGTATGGAGGCAGCTATATGGACTACTTTTGGAGGCAGCTATGGCGATGACGTGTGGAGGTAGCAATGGAGACAACGTGTGAAGGCAGCTAAAAAGACGACGTGTGCAGGCTGCTATGGAGACAATTTAATTTGGATAGTGCCTGTATGTGGCAGTCCAAAAAAAGTTTTCAAACCAGAGAAGCAGGTAGCTGGTCCTCCAGAAAAATTACATAGATTGAGTGCCTGTATGTGGCACTCCCAAAAATTGTTTAGGACAGGGTAGTTGGCCCTCCAGAAAAATTAAATACATAGAGTACTATAGCCAGAGCCAGTTGGCCCTGGCAAAAAAATAGCCAGTTTCCTCTGCTTTAGTGTACAAAGAGGAGGAGAAGGAGGACAATGAGGAGGAGGAGTGCATACATTATTCAGGTTCAGCTTCTTTCACCTGGTGGAGAATGGAAATGCGGAGAAATCCAGGCTTTATTCATCTTGATAAGCGTCAGCCTGTCAGCGCTGTCAGTCGACAGGCGTGTACGCTTATCGGTGATGATGCCACCAGCTGCACTGAAAACCCGCTCGGACAACACGCTAGCGGCAGGGCAGGCAAGAACCTCCAAGGCGTACAGCGCCAGTTCGTGCCACATGTCCAGCTTTGAAACCCAGTAGTTGTAGGGAGCTGTGTGATCATTTAGGACGATGGTCTGGTCGGCTACGTAACCACTCACCATCGTTCTGAAAGATCAGACCTATACTGCCGAGACTGGGGACAGGTGACAGTGTTGCTGGGGTGACATTAAACTGGCAAAAGGCCTTGTAAACGGACCCCCGCAGTGCTGGACAGCTGCATGGTCGCCTACTCTCCCTCGTACTTGTCCCGCAGAGACGCTTCTGCCGCTAGCGTGTCAGAAGGGAAATACTGTAGCTTGTGAACCAGGGCTGCTGGTATTCATGCATTCTCACACTCCTTTCTCTCCAGGGATGAGAGTGGAAAGATTTTGATTGTACCGTGGGTCCAGGAGAGTGAATACCCAGTAATCGGTGCTGGAATAAATTCTTTGAACGCGAGGGTCACGGGATAGGCAGCCTGGCATGAAATCTGCCATATGCGCCAGAGTCCCAACGCGCAAGAATTCACTCCCCTCACTGGCCTGACTGCCCATTTCCTCCTCCTCCAACTCCTCCAACTCCTCTTCTTCTGCCCATACACGCTGAACAGTGAAGGACTGAACAATGGTCCCCTCTTCTGTCTCGCCAACATTCTCCTCCTCTTCCTCCTCATCCTCCTCCGATATGCGCTGAGAAACAGACCTAAGGGTGCTTTGGCTATCAACAAGGGAATCTTCTTCCCCCGTCTCTTGTGACGAGCGCAAAGCTTCCGACTTCATGCTGACCAGAGAGTTTTTCAACAGGCCAACCAGCGGGATGGTGAGGCTGATGATGGCGGCATCGCCACTGACCATCTGTGTTGACTCCTCAAAGTTACTCAGCACCTGACAGATATCAGACATCCACGTCCACTCCTCATTGTAGACTTGACAAAAATCACAACGGCGGGAGATGCCATTTTCTCGAGCTGGCGAAATACTCGTCCGAGCAACGAGCAGTTTCGAGTACGCTAATGCTCGAACGAGTGTGTTCGCTCATCTCTATTTGTCACATGTTGTCCTTCACAAAATAGTTTGACCACCCAAATTAGTTACTAAATAACATTTCCCATATGTCTGCTTAATCTATTCAACCTACCAGTATGTTTTGGAGAGTGGGAGGAAACCGAAGGACCAGGAAGAAACCCAAGCAAACTTAACCTTTTAGATTAAACATAGTAATTAAAACAAAATGGCAGTGAAATTTAGAACGGTCCGATTTTGTCGGTGATAAGTTCATTTAGCTCTAAAATTTCCAAAAGATACAAAAGAGAGAACTCATCTTACAATTTGTTATGCACTTTTCCTGAGTACAGAGACCCTTCACATGTAGCCGTTGCTTGTTCAATGGGCGCATAGCAAGGTACAGAAGGGAAGGAGGATCATTCATTAAACGGTTTTGCCCCATAGGGTAGGAGAAGTAGCCACCACCAGCAGCAGGACATGCAGCAGACCCTGCACCAGCAGGAGGTGGCCTACTAGGACAGCACTTTACCAGCCAAGGTAGAGGATCCCCTGGACTTCCAGGCAGTTAAACTTGATGTGTGGCCGCAACTTGCGGACTTTGGCAGTAGAGAATCTATCCTGCCCGGCCAGTAGTGTGGCATCAGAGCGGGTGTTCAGTGCGGCGGGGGCCATCGTTACCCCAAGGAGAACCCGCTTGACCTTTGTCAAGATGAATTAGGCTTGGATTGGCCAGGATTTCAACTCACCAATGCCTAATGCATCAGATTAGCTCAGCCATGACACCTCCCCCAAACGTTGAGAATTGACTCTGTATTCTAACTACCTGCCTCAGCCACTATTCTGATGCTGCCACCCGCTGCCAGTTGCTCCATCTGCCCCCCACCATCTTTACCAGGGACTGGAATTGTCTGCCACCTCCACACTGTCAATGTGCCACCCTGGGCCTACTCATGCTGCTGCCAACTGACCGTTGTCTCGCTGGAACACCCTGTGATTTCCATAATGCTGTTTTCACCCTCCAACCTCAGAAGGAATGAAAAGCCTCAGGATTGATAGCCAAAAGCAATGGATACAGAACACAGAGGACATGCAAATATCCCATTTACTGCTTATCTCTGTTTTGGATCAACTCCTGTTTGTTTTTGGCTCGAGCAATACTGATGGATTATTGACCGATTGAAAGCGGACACTGACGGACGAAATTAATGATCAGTGACAACAATGCAGAATTACTGCCTACATCCTCTGCACTCTTTTGGGGGGTTTCTACATGTATCCGCGTATATCAGAACAGGTTCTCTCGTAATCTATGGAATCATCTGATGTCAGTGTAAAAAGAGTGCACTCTTTGATGTTTTAGTGGGATCTTAGCCCCCAGCTCAGTCTTTTCGAGCTGGCACAGACGTTACCTTGTCAGGCTGCATTCCCGCTTCCCTTATTTGGCGAAGTTGGCCTCTGTAAGTGCACATGGAAGTGAAGAGTGAAGCGATTCTAAGAGCCGCGGCTGTCATGTGTGGGTCATACTAAAACACAGCATTGTTTGAAGACCAAACCCCGCTCCCTATGCATATTTAAGCATGGCACAGCGTTCTACAACACCCTACAGGCTCTCTGCAGCCAGGAAATACCTGATTTTAACACGATTCGTAATGATTTAATTTAATTTTTTCTAAAAATTTGGCTAATCGAGTCGAACCGAATTTCAACAAATTCGCCCATCTCTAGTTAGGATGGCTAATAAGTCTCTTATCCTTTGGGGTATGACAACCGGGTCCTAGGAAGCACAGGAAACTGAAAGTCTCATGAAGTGCAGTACTCCATGCGCTTTTAGGGAGCTTACAAAAAAGGTGCTCCAGAAGTCCTGCAAATTGTGCAATGAGTGCAAATTTTGCATGCACCAGGAAGGATTCTGCATAAGATGTAGGACAACTGAGTGTGAAGGCAGTACCACAGTGTTAGTTTCATGGGCCACAAATAACAGTCCGATAAACTGTTTGTAAACCTCGTAGCATTGGCAGAAAAAAATAAATAAAAAAACAGCACTGACCGCATTACAGGAAGAAATAGACCACTTTGGAATTCACGGCCTTTCGCATGAGTCGAGTGAATGGGGACATGAGCTAACTCTAAAAAAATGGCTAGTCACATGCATATTATCAGATAAATCACAGAGCGCACGGTGTCCTGAGCGGCCACAGCGTCAGGAATGGAACATGATAGTTATAGGAACTTCTTGCATCATATATTCCTATGATGCTTGGTGATCCATCCTGGGCACGGCGGTCCAACCACATCTGACACATCTCTTACCAGCAAACTCTTGCTGCGATTGCCTCCCCTTGTCTTCAATGTGTGTATACAAAGAGTCATCCAGAACACAGAACTGTCATTAAAATTAGATCTTATCGTACTGTCACAGAGCCTAATTATAATTGTGTATTTTATAAACAGAAAAGTGCAGGACATTGGCTTTTTACAAGTACAAAACACAAGGGTGTTCCCTACCTTGGTATCAGACGTGATTCTGGGCGAGACCTTCATAAACACGCTCAGTATTCATGTGGGATAGACGGCTAATTAAACTAAATCTGTTTAGGTATTAGACTGCACCCATTTACCTGCAGGCACACAATGGGTGTTCAGATGGCCAAGTGTGAATGTAGAAATTTTATCAGTAGTCTGTAAGGTCTGGGCTCAAAGTAATTCGAGAGGTTACATAGTTTGACAAAATATAGTACACACGGGTATAGACATGGACACTCCCCGCTCCATCATGTACTGTGATTTCACAGATATATACAGATAGGACAATATTCCTGTATGTACACTGGTAAACAAAGCTTCCCTACTCATCTCCGCAGCTAGATATATTCACACAGCACTACAAAATATCCTCTGCTGGGCCCAGGCTATGACATAACACTGGTGGGCTCAAAGGACCCCAGTTTGACACCTCTCATGATATGTGCATACATTTACTTTTAGGATTTATTCATATATAGTGGTTGTGTCACGTGTTTTGTTCTTTACATAGTAAGTAGAGATTAGCGGACCCAAGCTTTAGATTCAACGGTTTCTGTTGGACAGCTCTGCCTGAGAGAGGTGGCACACGTTAGCGTTTTGTGCCAGTTTTTAGGCCATTTTTAAGCAGTCCGTTAAAAAAATGCATCAGTTTGTGACA
This sequence comes from Engystomops pustulosus, assembly GCA_019512145.1. Taxonomy (NCBI): domain Eukaryota; kingdom Metazoa; phylum Chordata; class Amphibia; order Anura; family Leptodactylidae; genus Engystomops; species Engystomops pustulosus. The sequence continues at coordinate 36,240,608 of CM033651.1, read as the reverse complement.
GTTTTTTCCCATTATTTTAAGATAATGGGGAAAATGGACAAAAACAGTCATGAAACTGATACATTTTCAAAAAACACATGCCTTAAAAAAAGACTGCTTAAAAACAGGTTCAAAACGCTAACTTGTGCCACAACACTAAGGGTGATGTCACACATGGCGTTTTTAGGCCGTTTTTGGGCCGTTTTTAGTTAATGTGTTTTCAGATCGTAAAAAACCGCATGCATTAAAAAACATCAGTATTTTGAAAACGCATGCATTTTTGTCCCGTTTTCCGAATTTGCACAATTTGCGTTTTTTACGATCTGAAAACACACTAACTAAAAATGGCCCAAAAACGGCCTAAAAACGCCACGTGTGGCATCACCCTAAGGGTGATGCTACCCGTGGCGTTTTTAAGCATGCGTTTTCAGTCCATTTTTCCCAATTATCTTAATAGATAAACAGGTTGTAAGCACCGTCGAAAACGCATACTTAACCCCTTACCAACATGTGACGTAGTATTACGTCACATGCCGGTTGCAGATGCATGGAGAGGTTTCACGGGCTGAGCCCTCTCCATAGCCGGTAAGTCTTAGGCGATTACCCGCTGATTGGTGCCGGCGGCTTCAAAAAAAGGATCATCACTCCCCGTGACGTCATCAGGGAGCGGCGATCCGTCGCCATGGTAGCCTTGGGTCTTCCGGAGACCCAAGGCTACTTCGGGTTAACCCATGCAATACAATGTGCTATCAGCACATTGTAAAGTATGAGGAGTAAAATACTGTAGTATGGCATTATATGGTAGGATCGTACAGACACCCTAGGGTTAAAGTACCCTAGGGAGTCTGAAAAAATAGTAAAAATAAAAAAAGTTTAAAAAATATAATAAAAAAACTGATACAAATATAAACAGTAAAAATCATAAACACATTAGGTATCGTCACGTCCGAAAATGCCCGATCTATTAAAAAATGCGATTTTCATTGCGTTTAACCACGTAACCATGGAAAATCGCACCCAAAGTCGAAAATGGCACTTTTTTGCCATTTCAAGAACAATAAAAAAATTATATAAAAAGTGATCAAAAGGTCGGAGAGTCCTAAAAATGATAACATTGTACACGTCATCAAAATCCGCAATAAACGGCACCTCCCACAGCTCCGTACACCAAAGTATAAAAAAAAGTTATTAGCACCAGCAGACTGCAAAATCCCAAAAAATATTTTTGTACAGGATTTTCTTAATTTGAAAACATTATAAAACCTATATAAATTTGGTATCCCTGCAATTGTACGGACCCAAAGAAAAAAGTAGACATGTCATTTGGGGAATACAGTGAAATCTGTAAAATCCAAACCCACAAGAATAAAGGCACAAATACGTTTTTATACCAATTTCACTGCATTTGGAATTTTCTCCCTGCTTCCCAGTACATGGCATGGAATATTCAATACCATCACTATGAAGTGCTATTTGTTACGCAGAAAATAAGCCATCACAGAGCTCTGTACATGGAAAAATAAAAAAAAGTTATAGATTTTTGGAGTTGGGGAGTGAAAAATGAAAACTTAAAAAGAAAGGGCTGCGGCTATAAAGGGTTAAAAACAGACCTTTTGCAGTCCGTTTAAAAACGCATGACTAAAAGACAACTTTTTAATGGACTGCTTAAAAACGGGCCAAAAATTAGTTCAAAACGGCACGTGTGACCGCAGCCTTAGTACGCGTTCACACATTCCGCTAGCGTCACGATGATAACGCGAAACGTGTAAACGCGCCCTTCGGGTGTTGTCACACGTGGCGTTTTGAACCAGTTTTTAGTCCGTTTTGTTCATTTTTCCCAATTATCTTAAGATAATTGGGAGAAACAGACAAAGCCGGTAAAAACAGACACATTTTGAAACGGACAGAAAACGCATGCTTAAAAACGGACCAAAATCAACATGTGTGGCATCACCCATAGGGCACCTTCCCACGCGCCGTTTTCGGCATGTTTTAAAACACATCCAAAATGAAAGTGGGAGAGGGTTTAGCCAAAACGCATATATGACCGCCCTCCCACTTGCGTTCTGGATACGTTTAAAAACGTATCGAAAACGACACGTTGGAAGGCGCCCTTAGGAGGGCGCATTGACATGATGCGTTGCGTCACGTTGTGCGTCGCATTTTGATGAATTACACTGGCTTCAGCCTTGATCATATGCTGAAATTACATTGCGTTTTAGGGTGATGTCACACATGACGTTTTTAGGGAGTTTTGGGACCATTTTTAGTTTTTGTGTTTTCAGATTGTAAAAACCGTGTGCGTTAAAAAACACATTCGTTTTTGTCTGGTTTGCCGAATTTGCACAATTTAAAACTGACAAAAAAACATGCGTTTTCAAAAACCCCATGCATTTTTTAAAAAACTTATGCGTTTAACCCATGCGTTTTTTACGATCTGAGAACTAAAAACGGCCCTAAAACAGCCTAAAAACGCCATGTGTGACATCACCCTTAGCAGATCCAGAGGAAATGCAATGTAACCTTAGAATGTAATCAAGGCTGAAGCCAGTGGAATGCATCAAAAATGCGACGCAACACATCATGTGAATGCGCCCTCACATGTGGGGTTTTAACCTGTTTTTATTCAAGCGTTTTCAGTACGTTAAAAACCGCATGCAACGTGTTACATCACCCAGTCCAGAGCAGGTATAAGTAAGAGGTAGCTTAAACATTTGAGACTTTTGTGCAACTTTTCAAACAGAAGTCTCACGTTTTTGGCCCATTTTTAAGCAGTCCATTAAAAAAACGCATCAGTTTTTGATCGGTTTTAATTAAAATAATTGGGAAAACCTGTCAAAAAGATTTGTGTTTTCAAAAAGCGCATGCGTTTTTTGATGGACTGCTTAAAAACAGGCCAAAAACGGATTCAAAACGTTGCATGTGACCACAGCCCAAGGCCGCGGTCACACATTCCCCCAGCGTCACGTTATGAACGCAACGCTAGCAAATAGGGGGCAGGCCGCACCCCGTTCGCTTTTGCGTTTCCTGGTTATTTCTGGTTATGGAGCGCATCAGTTTCTCCGGAAACGCATATGCAATCGGGCCGATTCCCGCCCCCTGTGCTCTACCGTTGCGTTTGTAACGCAACGCTAGCAGAACATGTGACCGCAGCTTAAATCAGGCAAGCCCAAGGCTGGTGCCACACGTAGCGTAGCACAAAGTGGCGCCCACCGAGGCGGGCCTCGGCCCTATCGCATCGGCGTTTCACCAAAAATCCCCAAAACTACACACATGCTTCCAGTCCTAAGATAAGTTTCCCCCAACATGCATGTATGATTCAAATCTAAGGCTGCATTCACATCGTAGGATTCTGCTCAGTAACTACACCATTGTTTGTAAGCATAGAATAGGCTAAAAAAAAAAAAAGAAAAAGAGAGAAAATACAAACCATGAAAAAGTTGCAACTCCTGGCACACGAGAAGGAATTGCAACTCCTCCACCACCTCCTGCACTTCTGCTCATGCAGTTACTCCTTATAAACAGAATAGAGTAAAAGCCACAATGAATGGACAGTAGGCAGAAGGACGGGTGGTGAAGTGACTACTTATAATGAAAATAATCTCAACGTACACGCCACACAACTGATCCCAACTTTAACCTTTAAAACTTTAAAAATAAACCTAAAAACCATAATCCTAATTTTTTACCGTTCATTCTCTCTTATGTCACTTGAAATCTTGAGCACAATTGTCAGGTCTTCTAATTAATTCCCAAAGGGAAGAACCTGTGTTCATTTTACTATTCTACCCAGGAGCCTCTTCTGACGTGGGCTTAGGGGCTGTCCTGTCCCAAGTAGTGGAGGGTGAGGAACATCCCGTGACATTTCTGAGCCGCAAGCTCACACCCCCTGAGAAGAACTATAGCATAGTTGAGAGGGAGTGCTTGGCGATTAAATAGGGTCTGGAATCCCTGAGGTATTACTTGATAGGGCGACAGTTTACACTAGTGACCGATCACCTTCACCTGGATGAGTCAGGCTAAAGAGAGGAACGCCAGGGTCACAAGGTGGTTCCTAATGTTGCAGAATTTTAAATTCACGGTAGAACATCGAGCAGGAAAGCTACATGGGAATGCCGATGCCCTATCTCGTACCCACTGTCTGATGGCCAAAAGTGTTCGCCCCCACAGGGTCAAACAGAGGGCGAGGGTATGTGAGACACTGAAGGGGTTAACTGTGGATGGGCGGTATGTTTCCCCTAGGTTTTGCTATTATGCAAGGCCTTAGTGCTGAGGTTGGGTTGTCCAGCACCTTGGACACAGGTGGTGGGAACAGCCCGCATCAGCCTGCATAAAGCCGCTCAGCAGAGCTGAGAGTGTGCTCTCTCTGGAAGGAGGCTGGAGAGCACGCAGCCTTGACCTATGCGCCTGGAGCAACAAAAGTGTTTTGTTAGTGGTGAGTCAGAGAACCATTGTTTAGTCAGCACCCTGACGGGTAGGATATTATTTTGTTTTGATGCCTGAATGTAAAGGCTGTTTATTTTGTTCCTGCTGAAATAAACACAGGCTAGACCTGTTTTGGACTGTACATTGGTGTCACTGTCGTGAACTGCATCACAGCACCCCGCTACCACGGTCTCTACTGGGCCAAATCTCCCACAACACATACACATAAATATGTACCTGTTGTGAATGTTATGCTGGTATACCAGCAATAAATGCCCTGCACAACAGGGTTGGGATTCATATAGCCAGTATACATCATGGTGGACTCCTCACAGGTGACAATCACTGAGGGATTTGCCAGCCAGGCTTCTACAGTTGTAAGCCACCTCTAAAAATATTACAGTTACTTATAGTATAGTGTGTCCTGGATAACATCAATGTGCTACTATTTAAACTTACACCTTACAACTGTTTCCTACATAAATGTCATGGCCGCACCCGCGACCCTCAGAACGGATCGCGAGTACACCCGTGCCCTTCCCCGTGACGCGGCAGCCCCCAGCCCGGACTTACCTCTCCAACGCTACCGCTTCCCGACTAGGATCCATCCTTGCTCTAGGCCGTGCGCGTCTCCACTCTCTAGGGCATGTGCACGACCAGCATCCCTATGATTGGCGCTGGCTAATCTGGCCTCACCTTTTTAATCCGGCACCTCCCTTCCTTCTGGGCCGGATATTCAGCGTTTCCAGGCGTTCCTGTCTTCCAGCGTTTCCAGATGCCTCTGTGTTCCCCGTGTGTCCAGACGTCTCCATGTTCCAGTCTCCATTGTTACCAGACACTCCTGGTGGCCCCAGGGTTCCCAGATGCCTCCAAGCCACCAGCTCTCCTCCAAGGACTTGTCCGTTCCTGTCCGCCTGGGTCTAGTGCCAGCTACTGCCTGCTTGCCTGCCGTGAGTTCCTGAGGGTCCACTAGTCCACAGACTCCTCCTCTCGGACTCTTCCCACAGAGACTTTCATCCTTGGTACTCCCAAGTACCTTCCGTTGTCTGTGTACCGTTACAGTAAAATCCGGCCATGGACTCTGCCAGGATCAGGGACTCCGCCAAGGAGTCGCTGGCTGTTTTTTCCGGAGTGGTCGCCCAGCAGTCCTGCCTGCTTACATTTCTTGAAGAACAACTAGGCAGAGTTGCCTCCGCGCTTCAATGTCTGCTTGAACCCCAGCGTTCTCGAGATCGACTTCCACATCCACCTCACTTCCCAGAAGCCACTCCAGCCTCCAGCTTTCCTGGTGCCAACTACTGCCTGCTTGCCTGCCGTGAGTTCCTGCTCATCTTTCCAAGCCGCACTCCTGCTGACAACCCAGGCTCAGACTGTGTCCTGTATCCCCTGCTCTTCCTGGCTGCCACTGCGGGCCTAGTCGCACCCGTGGAACGACCTGGTGGCACCCCTCCGCAGCAAGACCATCCGCTTTGCGGCGGGCTCTTTCCAGAGCCGCTCCAGACTCCCCAGACGTCACTCCAGCCTCCGGGTTCACAGAACCGCTCCAGGTTCCAGCTTTCCCAGAAGCCACTTCAGAGTCTCTGGCTTTCCCAGAAGCCACTCCAGTGTCTCGGCTTTCCCTTAAGCCACTCCAGCCTCCGGGCTTCCCAGAAGCCACTACAGCCTCTGGATTTCCAGAGCCACTCCAGTTTCCAGCTTTCCCAGAAGCCAGTCCAGAGTCTCCTGCTTTCCAAGTGCCATTCCAGGTTCCACGTCTGACGGTCCCTGTCCTCCTCCAGTGATGGAAGAAGAATGGAAGAGGGGCCCTAAAGGTACACCCGTGCTCTTCCCTGTGCGCTTCAATGTCTGCTTGAACCACAGCAATCTCGAGATCGACTTCCACATCCACCTCACTTGGCTCCGTCTTTCCCAGAAGCCAGTCCAGAGTCTCCGGCTTTCCCAGAAGTCACTCCAGCCTCTGGCTTTCCAGAGCCGCTCCAGTCTCTGGTTTTTCCAGAAGCCACTCAAGAGTCTCCAGCTCTCCCATAAGCCTTTCCAGCCTCCGGCTTTCCAGAGCCGCTCCAGTTTAAGCTTTCCGCCTGGGTCCTGGTGCCAACTACTGCCTGCTTGCCTGCCGTGAGTTCCTGCTCATCCTTCCAAGCCGCACTCCTGCTGACAACCCAGGCTCAGACTGTGTCCTGCATCCCCTGCTCTTCCTGGCTGCCACTTCTGGCCTAGTCGCACCCGTGGAACGACCTGGTGGCACCCCTCCACAGCAAGACCATCCCGCTTTGCGGCGGGCTCTGGTGAAGACAAGGTGCCACTTAGACTCCGGTCCCGGGTGTCGGCTAGCACCATCTTCATCCTCCCGCGGTGGTACAGAGGGCCCACTGGTTCACAGACTCCTCCTCCTAGACTCTTCTCACAGAGACTTTCCTCCCTAGTACTCCCAAGTTCTTTCCTGTTGTCTGTGTACCGTTAGAATAAACTACAATAATATACCGTCACCACTCAATATATTATAGTATATATTGGATTCTCTAAATAAATTATTTTATAGGACCCAAGAATAAATATTACATTTTACCCACTAAAAAATATTTTTTTACAGTGGCCACTAATTTATTTACAGCACCCAGAAATTTTTCTACAGCATTGACTTGCCCTATTAAATTTGTGCACAGAACTGGAACCCTAGACAGCACCTTACTGATCAATTCATTCGCTGAGCCAGCAACCTGCTCATCATTTCATCCACTCTGCCACTATCCCACTTATCAATTAATCTGCTACTCCAGGACCAGGCTCACCAATTCATCTGCTGCACAACACCCTGCTGAACAACTTATCTACAGTACTGGAACCCCAGACAACACTTTACTGATCAATTCAATCGCTGCGCCAGCACCCTACTCATCAATTCATTCACTGCGCCAGCACCCTGCTCATCGATTAATCAGCTGTGCCAGTATTCCACTTATGTGTGCATCATGTGTACCCTAATAATAATAGCCATATAAAAAGTGACCAGTGTTCATGAAGTGTGTTCTGTGATATATTATAGTATTCTCATGTCTATTATCTTTGCATTGTTCCATCACAATAGATCTTGCTAATAAGTTGTGAAATCACTTTGTTACAGAAATAAAAAAAAAACGTTTAATTTATCTGAATCGGCCAATTGTGTCAAAAAGCACAAAAAATTTCCGCAAATCTCATTCTGCTAAACTGAATAGATGCAGAAATATGTGCAATCATATCTGTTGTCTGTGAGTTTGCTGCAGCAAGTGTACATGAGGGTTCCTTTTTAATATTTGCCCGATGTGGAAAAATACAACATTACACATTGACTGGAGTGCCTAGAGGCAGTAAATAAAAACCTAATAATTAGTAACATCAGACAAGTATTGCTCATGCGGCAGGCATCTCCTATACTTGTTATTGGGAGGAGTCCTCATGGCTATATATGAGCGGGCACTGGAAAAGCATCAAACTATTCCACAGGAAAACTTGAATCCCTGCTTCCAGACAGCGAGACACGGAATCATGTCTAGCATCTTAAAGCAAGCACAGGATAAAGCTGACGAAACAGGTATGACATTATATAGCACTTGTACCTACTACTAGGATATGAATGTCAAAGTATCATTCAATATCAATAGCATTTCATTCTAGATGCAGTGTATTGAATTGTAGTAAAGGTTTTCTCTTGCTAGAAGTTACCATGGGTCTCGGATATGAGAGCTGCTATAGACTGAACAAGCCCTAAGTTCTCTTGATGATAACCTCTGCGGTTGTGAATTTTTTCTTGTTTAAATTGTTATATTTTTTTTCTGTATGGAGCTAAAATATGAGCATTTTTACACTAAAGGTGAATTCATACATTTTTTAGCAATAAATTGAACAGATGGTCAGTCCCATAAATCTCTGCAACAAATGTGGTGCATGTAAATCTTCCTTACATATGTACAGTATTTAACAGTAAATGACCCCAGGGCTGGTGCTTTTAAGTTAGCATGTAATTAACTTTTTTTTTTACCCCATAAGGGATATATAGGGATTCCTAAGAGAAACTAGAAATTCAGAAATTTTCAGGCTTTTCAGCCCCAAATACAGTTTGGTTAAAGACATCCAGGAGTAGGTTTAAGACTAATATGGGGGTTCAACCTTCGATGGAGATATTTGCAAGGTTGGGGGTTGTTGATAGAGACAATGTCATCGACATGGTAGATCAAAATCTTACCACCTTATTTCATAAACATCAAGCAACAACATGCTGTTTTTTGGGTCTAATGGCTGGGGGCTAGGTTTAAAAGGACGCAAGTTTCACTATGAACACAGATTGATTCTGATCACCTGGACCATTAATAACATTAGGAAAATAACAGGACCGCAGAGGCCACTTACCATTTTGTAGGGTCTTCAAGCTCTTAGGGTCGGATTGCCACATCTGCGATTCCAATGGTTCATTCATTTCACAAATTGCAACACATTGGCACCAAAAGCCGATGATGAGAGATAACGCCCATAGTTTAGCATTTAGAATGTATTAGACCTAACATTACCAAATCCCTGTAAATTGTAGAATTGTAGATGTCGAATATAAAACTAGATTACCTGCAGGAAAGGAAAACCACAAAATGGAAAATCTAGTAAGGCGGATCCTACCAAAGTTTTCTTCCCATGCTCTGCCCGCCATAGGCATGCAAAAAAAACAAAAAACCCCACACAAAATGGGTCAAAGAAAAGAGAATGAAAATATACTAAAGCAGCAGAAGAAACAAGAAGAGAAAAGGAACAGGAGAAAGAAAGACGGAGAAAACCAGAAACGAAACATTTAAAACCATGTAGCATACTAATTACTACTGCATAACAAATGTTTATCAACAAAAAAAACCCGGCGGTGGGGGGGTGGTCGGGAGCCGGGGGGGGGCGGGGTCATCCCCAAACGGCTAATTGTTGTATATTAAGATGCTCATTGATGTGGTTTCAAGCCATGGAAGACACTCGCATGGGGCAGAGAGAACTGCGAAAACTGTATAACCCTCCATGGCGAGGGGGTGGCCCAGTGACACAAGCATGTGCATTGATATCCTGATGAAGTGAGACAGAGTTTAAGTTCAACTATAGACTTTCAAAAATGCGATGATAAAAAAAACCAACAAATTTTCTTATAAAAAATATATAGATTTATACTTTTTTTTTGAATTAAAGGAATCAACACAAACCTTTGCTGCCAGGATAGCGATGCCTAATCGTGCCCAGCAACCAAGCAAAAGCTCAAGTCGGATTCAATCAATACTTTTTAAAGCAGAATTAAAGGTGTTTATGGTTCGGCATCAACGCAAATTAAGGGAAAAAAAGTAAAAAAACCTATTAACAATTAAAGTTGGAATGTGGTTGTAATGGACCATGGACACGATGTTATAGTACAGGAGGAAATGAACTGGTGTATCAGAGCAGAGTCCCTGAGAATTTTTATTTATATCTCCCTTGCTCTGGAAGTTAACTGCATCTAAACTATAAGCCAATCACTAGGTCGGTCTGTGTTTCTACTTACAGAGGTTCAGTATATGTCCAGGTACAATACGACGTTTGTTGAAGACAGAACAAATATGAGGTATGAGAGGGAGGTAGGCAAAGGAGAAGCAGGGGAAGTTAGGTACGAAGAAGGAGGATGCGTGGAGTGTAAGGTCCCGGGGGGCGAAGGGAGAGGGCTAAAGGGCGACCATCTCCAAGCTGGTAAGTCTTTGCTGCTATTGCAGCACAAAAAGGCTACCGGTAAACCCGGCGCCTCCGTTGGCCCAGACCCAGAGTAAGCAAGCGCGAGTTCTTCAGTCGTACGCGACGTCGTCTTCTTTCTTCTTGCTGTGCGCACGCCATGTTTTTACAGCCACGGCGGGCGAAGTAATAATAGGCGCTGCCGGGGAAAGATCCATGGCGGCCGCCCAGCAGAAGACGGCGCGGGGGGAAAATGAAGGAAGAGAAGATGTGAAAACAGAGGAGGGGCGAGGGGGGGAAGAGGGGAGGATGAGCAGAGAGGCAAATAGGGGCCACCGGAGGGTGCGGTCGAGGGTATGAGTGTTATACAAGGAGGGTGAGTATACACGTGATTATTTATTTTTTTGTTTAAGCTGGGGGAAATTTTATATTTTGGGTATGATTGTAAGGGTGGTGAGTAATGGTGGGTAAGGTGTTGTGGTATTTTAGGCCTATGTTTATGAAGCGACACAGTTTCCTGCCATTTATAACCAGCATTTTGGTCATAAGTATTTACCGTTAAAAACAAGGCCATGTTAAATTCAAATCTGTTTTTTTAAAAAAATTAAGGGGGGGCTTCCGGTTGGGGCCTGTGGGGTGGGGGGAGGCGGGGGGGGAAAGGGGGTGGGAGAGAGGGGGTAGGGGGGGGGGGGGGGAGAGGGGGAGGGGAGGGGATAGGGGAGGCGGAGGACGGAGAAGTAGAGAGAGCTGAAACACGAGAGGGGGGGGGTGGGAAACAGGAAAAGGAGGGGGGTCTGCGGGTGTAGATCGTATACACACAGAGTCGTCTTATACGCCGGAATCCGGAATATACGGTGGTGTGGTTCAGGGTTCACTACAAAGGTAACTGATTTCCCTTAAACATGGCATTATAATTGAACAAGAACCAAAGTCAATGCCAGACAAAGTTGCATATGGAGGGGAAACTTACTGCTCTGTAACAATTGTGTTCGAATAGGTTGGTATGGGGGTGCCAAATCCATGAATCTCCATCTCTCAAGGTAGAGTATCCTCTCATATCAGGTGCAGGGACATCAATACCAGGCCCTAAATCTAACGAAATAAATAAAAAAAAAAGTAATTTTTTTTTTAATGTATATATATTATATTTAAAAACCAGTTCGTAATTGTTACACAAAGTTTTAGCATTCAACAAGACGAACCCGCCCACCTATCACAAAAAAGGACCAAGGGGGAGATTTTATCAGATGGGGTTTGTTCATATATAGCGGCCTACCTAGGACATCTTATGATCAGAGAAGAAAGCTTTGCATTATGCGACCAAACAATTTTGAAGACAAAGGATGAGATGGAGAAGTGGCCAAAAGAACTGTTATCTGTACAATGAGCAGGGGGTAAAGCACTGCTGATGTGAAAATAGTTCAAAAGATTTCCCTTAAGGTCGTAGTAATTACACCTTTCTTGTGTTAGTCGAAAGTAATATGGTTGTTAATTGTATTCATTCAAAGTGTTTTCCCCACAGACAAGTTAAGCCCTAGGACAGCGGCCACAGACCCCCACCCCCCGTTGATCTGTTAGTATGGAGGGGGTGGTTCTGTGGACCCCTCGTTTACACCATCGGTGGGGGTATCAGCACGAAACCCCCAATGTCGAAAGTTATGCCCTTTCTGTCTTCGTGGGGAAAAACCTTTCTTATTTTAAAGCAAACCTGTTCACCAGGGAATGTTAGGTTAGCTGGCCGAAAGGGTCTCCTCAAGATGCCATGTCGAGTATGCATCCACCTTTGCTACCAAACACTCTATTGATGTAGTTACTAACTTACCACTGATGAAGCCTGTCCCTGGCAAGAGGGTTACTTATAGGTAAATATTCTAGTAATTTTGTACAAGTTTCGGCATCCTGTGAAATAAAAACGGTATAACGGTATTACATGGAAACCTTCTTAAAATATATTGTATTAAAACACACACCACAAACACACTTATGAATAGTTCTGGGGTTTATTTTCACTCCAGGTTTGGTCCTCCAAAAGGCACATTATGTAAAAAGTCGAATTATACACAAAAGAAGTTTGTCCACCATAAATAACACTAGTGCACAAGGCACCCGAAAATTTTTTTGAGAATGTGTCACTTTGTATACAATACTGCAACACCCTTACTAAATAACACAAATTATAGGAAAAAGGTTGGACCTTAAGTCTTATGCAGCCGTACATACGATGCTATAATTTGCCTCCACTCGCCTAAACTCTCCCCTATAATCTATGCCCTAATGCAGCAGGCAGGCTCGGCCTCAGACCAAACGTTTTTTTTTGTTTTTTGTTTACACAAATGACCTCCAGGTCCTCTGCCAAGTCATGACACTGGTTCCACTTTTCTTCCGAAAATACAATGTAAACTAATCACCCGCCTACCACAGAGATGTGCATTAATGCTGCATTCCATCTGTTCTCATAAGTTTATCAACAACCTGGGCTCTGCAAGCTCTAAAAAAGGATAATTCAACCAGCAGCATGGGGATGTTAAGGGGGATGTCATGGCGGGGGATGTATATATGGCCGACATGCACCGTCGTGCGCCATAATCCCTATGGAGAGGGGTCAGGGTGTGGTGAGCGCACTCTCCTCCTCCTTCCTCTCCCGTGCACGCCTGCCATGTGCCTGGCGGACAATGGCAGGTGATCTAGCCTTAATTTGTGAGCAGGGCATTCACTCGATATTCACGTTTACTCTAATGTAATATTCCAGTTGTGTCCCCTCTGATTGAATAAGTGCTACAGATATGATGTGGATATGTAACGTAATCTGTATCCATATGACAACCTCTAATGTGATGTTCTCTGATCCAGAGCCAATGAATGAAACTACCACAAACAGCACATTTATATCATTAAAGACGCCAAATCCCTTTCAACTTCATAAACACTGACTTCTGTGCGTAACGGATACCTGAAAGAAAAACATTTTAAACATAGTGTTAGGTAAATTCTCTTTTCCCGATGATGTTCACTACAGCGTGGTCCCTGAGTGGTATAAGGAAATTTTAGGAAAAACAAAATGAGAAGGAGATACTTTTTTTAGCGCTACATCTCATAATCAACCATAGTAATGTATTTATAGACACTGGATTTAAGGACTTCTACCAATAGGGTGAGGATAGGATAGTAATTCAAGCACCATTATATACTTCTGGTGTGTGCACCCCTCTGGCAGATCTCTCATGTTTTTATAAAAAAAAAAAAATAATTATTGCAAATGTCCTGAAGGGCACAGCACAGACGGACCCGGGCCCAGAGGGCACACGCCAGCAGTATTTCAAAGGGAAACAATCAGTATGGAATGGTGGTTTTGTAGTATCTGATGCAGCGATTTTATTAGATGAAGAAGCTTATGCCTAAAGGGCTCATGGGAAAGGTTTATTTTTCTTCTAATGCACACACTTCAACAAGGACCGTAGTTTGTTTACGGTCCAAATCGACACGCCACACAGGTCTTTGCCACGTGTGCTTTGTAATTAATCCGGAACCTGGTGCGTAGATATCTGAATCTGTTACCGAGGACAGTCATCAGCTAGGGGGATTTTTATGCAAAAATCTCATCATGTCAACAGCAATAATCATCAAGATTGAAAGCTTGCTGAGTAAAGAATTACATTTATAATGGTCCACAAGTGTTGCCAAGGAGAAACGAGAAGGAGAGCCTATGAATCCGGATGACTCACTTCCCTCTCTTTACTTTTTTTCGCCGAACTCACATTTTCCGCTGTTGGATTAAATCTTACACTCCCGTCAATAGGAAATGCACACACAAACATTTACCACATCCTAGCAGAAGAGAGGCGAGTCAGGTAGACAGGGGTGTGTGTGATCCCGCTCCAGCTACCCCCCCAATGCCCAATGGACACAACCAGGACAGGAGATAGAGGGACAACTCCGTCCTTCGCCATCCTTCCTATGCTTCTCTACCCCTTCCCCACATTCTTTGTTATCTTCCCCCCCATCACTTTGTCTACCCTTCAATCACAACCTTCTCCCTTCTCTTCCTCGCCTTCCATACCCTTAACCCATCATCGCACTGCGTACTTCCACTATTTCCCGCACTTCCTTCCCCTCTCCTACCCCTGGACCCGTATTGCTCTTCTGCTCGCCTCGTTTGGTTCTTCATACACTCCCTTCTACCTTTCCTCGCCCCCCCCTCGCCTACCACATCCTCCTTCTCCCCCCCTTCCCCCCTTTCCTCTCCCCCCGCACCCCTATTTACCTCCTCGTCTTCTGGCTCTTCTCGCCCACCTCCCATTCCTATTTCTCCGTCTCGTCACTCCCTTCTGCCTCCCTCTAGCCTCCCTCCTCTCGGGCGTGTGTCTTCTCCTGCCACTCCCATCTCTCCGCCCACCCATTGGTCCCTTCCTTCCCCATTTCCTTCTTTTTGAAGATAATGAAGCCCTTGTGCAGCAATGACGCGATGGAATGATAGCGTACTACGCTGGATTTCCCGACACGGGCGAAGTATGTTTTAGCACAAAAGTTAAGTGGTAAACTTCTCCTGACCACAAGCGTGATGGTACATCTACTGCATGCCTGACAATTCAAATCTGTGCATCGGACTGACCGTGATAGACTGTAGGGTCCCTAACACAGTACCGTATTCCAGGTGTGACAAACCTCAAGGGACCAATACGTACACTGCCCAAGGTACATTCTTCTCCTTATACCAGACGGGTTCTTATCAAGGCACTCATGTACTATGTCTATACACTTCTATGGCATATTTAAAACCGCAGGATGGTCCAGTACATGATCCTTGTCCTTCACCAGAGTTGCTGGTACCTACGTTAACAGCAATAACCAAAAACAAGACCCAGTGCCAGTACAGGTCTCAAAGCATTCCATGTGGCACGGTTTGCAGCAACAACCGGCTTATAGGGAACCTGCCAAGGAAATATTGAAAAACAAAGAAGTAGACACTTAAATATTGGCCCTGAGAATGGTGTTGTAGGCAGGATGACTGTGGAAGATGCATTTAATATTTCAGGTTGGCAGGAAATTGAGCACAGTGGAGAGTAGTAGCTATCACACCATCTCGATCTTTGCATTCAAACTGCGCTCCTAGTCAATCTGCTTTGTAGTATAAGCAGAAGCCAGTACCACAGGGAAGGGGCTAAAAAAAAAAACACATGTGTTGAGTTAAGAGATCTACACACTTACATTGCGCCTAAGTCCAGCTATATTAGGGAATATAAATGAATTTTCACAGTTCTGACTGATTTTACTAACAAATGTATGCTCCCAGGGGTCTGCAGCTTTTGTGTGGTCAAAATCGTCTATTGAAGTCCCCAATAACAAGAGTTAACGGCAGCCAGTGATTTTGAAAAAAAAACAACCCTCAAACAGCCCATATACTGTGCAGTGGCCAAACCGGTTACTGCAGATTTCCTTTCACATCTGAAAGAGGAATCACCACAGCTGTCCCAGACAACCCAACCTTATACCGGTACTAAACACACTTTTCACCCATATAGTATAAAAACTTGCGGGGACCACGTTCCCTGCAGGAGGAGGCACTAATAGTCACCTAATATGTGTATGGACAACACTCATGACTGAAGTCCTGGCAATGGACTTCTGCTTATCATTGTCACCCTGCTACAACAGTCCCTCACCTACATCAGGTCTGTTGTCCCAAGAGCTCACACTCTAATATCCCCATATCAGAGCAATAGGGCCAGTAACCAGGGAGGGCAACAGGCTCACAACAGGCAGGTACCACAGACGAGGCCGTGCCCATGTGGAGCTATTTAAGATATGACGATAGAAAAATCTTATTGCAGCAAATGTTACGACTTTCCCCTCAAACTATCGTTGTGTTTTCATGCGGTCACATGTGAGGGCATAATAGAATACATACGGATACATGGTGACACCTGCACCTCCTTATGGGGCTGTAGTCAGGTCTTCCATGGAACCCAGCAGACTGGGTGACCCCAGCAGCTGTGACCTGACCCGGACATGGCCACTGCTGCCTGGGGTGCTAGTTCATAGCCAGCACATTACATCACCAAAAATGTACCAGGAAGGTCCCCCAATACAGAGCCCCCGCCCCCGGAGAAGACTGTGCCTGAGGAGTTGTCAAGGGCTGCCTACCTCACCTTGAAGGGGTGCGGTGCTGGCTGTGTGGGCCGGTTTAGCCCTCCCATACCACCTACCCCAGTCCGCCGTTTTGTCCCCCTTGATGGGGGAAAGCTGAGCTGAGACGTGGGTTGCAGGGCTTGATGACCCGCAGAAGTGCCTTACAAACCCCCCTTCGCTTACTGCTCCTCCGTCTCCGGGATGCGTACAGGTGCCTCCCACCAACTTGCCTCCAACTAATCCGGGCGCCCGCGGTTCATCAAAGAAGAATCCCTCCACATCTTGAAGAAGTTCGGGCGTCCGCTCCTGTCAACGGCCTGTGCTGTAATGTACGGCACAGAGGGCCCTGGACGGCGGTCAGGATAGGAATTTCGGCCGCGGAGACAGGCGCCGCCCGCTGCGGACACCGGAAGCCTCCCCAGGGTAACCTGATAATACATGGTCTGGCCGACGCTGCGAGGACGAGGGCCGGGACACTGCACATGCAGGTGCTAGCCGGGTGATGCGTGGAGACAGCGCCGGGAGCAGCCCGCCTATATAAAGGTCGCCCGAGCACGGCCGGAGGGGCGGCGGACCAGAGGCAGGACGGGCGGGGGGCGAGGGGCGCGGGCAAAAGGCACGCGGAAGGCAGGTGAGGGAACAAAGAGACGCACCGGGAGGCGGGGGCGAGGGGAAGACGAGGTCACGGGACTGGGGGGGAGAGGAGCGCGGGGACACTGGAGGTGGGGGAGAGGGAGGCCGGTCACGAGAGATTTGTTTTCGCCTAGGCTTTTCTCTATTAATAAATACCTCTCACATCCTATGTAAAGCCTCCCATTATGTAAGAACCCCTGACACCATAGGTATAACAGGGTTTTTTATGTTATATGGATCCTATCTTTTCCTCCCAATATTTGTACTCATCTCCTGCAATAACTATACACAAGTGTCCACGTTATGTAAAGCTTTAACTGTAATAACTGTAATATGGACAGCGCCGCAAGTGTCCTGCAGGTTGTGTCTGGTAATGCAGCGCCATTCCTTTCCAGAGTTGCAGATTGGCCGCTGGTCGAATGAACTAGCCCCATGACAGGCTCAGGGGACCGGGACTCCAAGCATAATACAGAACAAGAATGATGGACCGGCAATCTCCATCAGCGCCACAAAGATGAATGGGTCAGCCGGGCCAAGCGCGACCAGCTGCTCTGCCATCTCGAGCGAACGAGGGTGCATGGGACCCCCCATTCTCGTGATCTGTGGAAGCATTCACCCTCGTGGGTTAATGTCTGCATTTTGTAAAAGCAAACATTAACGAAAATGGAATTACCCAAATCACCTCTCCTCAGCTGTGGTTAATGCGTTTATGAAAGATGTAAACCCATCAAAACGCAGCGTGTGAACCTGCCTTGAGGGTCTCATCATTGAGACACCCCAATCAGCCAGTTAGGCCCGACCTTTCATTTCCACATCATGTGTTTATAGTTGCAGACAAAAAAGTGTAATGATGACACAGAATCCACTTGGAAAGTTCCTTTGCTATTTGCAGACACCTCTGTGGGGTGACTTTGTAGACGGATTGTCTGGATTTTCAAGGCTGTTCTCTTTGTAATCAAAGACATGTGTGAACATAGCCTGGAGATATCTGGGAAGTTCCTTCACTCTACTGCTTGGTTGTCTTTGTAGAAGAGGGGTGAGGAAGGTGTGACAGCCACCATGATCGCCTAACACCAATAGTAACATGATCCCCACTATACGCTGCTCTATAAGAATGAAGCTGGAAAGTCACATAAAAGTACAAGAAAACCTCGCAATCAGAGCCAGAGAAATGAGATATTATCTGTATCAGACGTTATCGCGATTGAGTCGCTCGAGTGAAAACATACAGTGACCTATAGATCTATAGGAAAAGTGCTGTACATTGCTTTATTATATAACTGTGAGATTGATGTACTCCCTACAATAAACGGAAGCTGTCATAATAGTAAAATGCCACTTCACAACCGCACTGCAAACTCAGCTTCTGGTAAGATGTCATTACAATAAAAATAAAATACAATAAAAATGAAATAAGAAAAATAAAAATATTGATATTTTCACAGCTGCACAAAATGCAAGACAGAAAGTAATTGACTTGAATGGGAGATGGGCTGTCGCAGCCCTCTACTGGTAATGATGCTCTCAGTATGCAGTATTTTTTCCACAGTAAAGCAGGGACTCCTTGCATCACATCTCACTATGATACATGGTCCAGGATTCATGGACCAAGCATGTTCACTGTCTTTACTCTTAGTCCTATAGCCCTAAGGCCGGACGTTTTCTCCAACATACAGATCATATGTGAAATCTTGCTAATGGATTTAATAATAAGACAAGAACATGAAAAATAAATAAAGGAATCAAAGTAAAATCAGAAAAACAGGAAAGACCTTGTAACAACAATTAATCACGTGTCATGACCTATCGACCTCAAAGGAGTTAGTATCTATGCAGCAAACACTCATTCCATCACTCCTAACTTATGCCGGGTCTAATTGTTCCAAGCCCCTTTATCTGTTATTATAGTGAGGAGAAATAGACGGAGCCATTTATAGAAGTGTATTATTTAATTGCCTTGCAACCTTTTGTATTTTAAGTAATCTATCCCATCCCATGCGCTTCCGGAGGATGGGTAGGAATGCATTGTTGCGATGAAATTAGGGCACAATAATAATATAGATGCCTATAAACGTAACAATGCAGCTGCAGCTTGTTAAGGAAACCTTACCACTATGGATATATCTATGAAGGTAGATCGGTGGTAGGTTGCATACTAACAAATGTGTAGGATTCTTCTACAAGAGATGAATGCGCTCCGTCTGTGAAAACCGGAGCTACTGTGCATGCCCAAAACACAGACCAGAGCTGCGCGAATCTCGGGTCCAAAGCCAGAGCACTGGGCATGCACAGAACTCCGGCTTCACGGCCGAGAGTGCACGCAGCTACAAGAGAGCTGAAGATGTCTGGGGTAGTAGAGAATAAATCAAGGGCTACTGAGGCGTGGGGTAGCCGCTGCGGCGTAGGCTAGAGAGAGGACTATTCCACCCCCTCCCTTTCGTCCGATTCACCTCCCCATAGCCACTTTAGTAAATTGGCAATTACCCTGATAAGATGAGAAAAGATGAGGGGTGTAAAGGATTAGCCCCTAAAAAGGGTTAGATGCACTTACCCAGCATCTACCTTAATAGTAGATCCGTCAGTGTGTAGGCTTCCTTTTAACCCCCTTAACGACTTGGCCTTTTTAGTTTTTTATTCTCCATTTTTCACTCACCAACTTCAAAAATCTGAACTTTTTATTTTTCCACATAAAGAGCTGTGTTATGGCTTATTTTTCTGCATAACAATTGCACACTTCATAGTGATGGATGTATTTAATATTCCATGGCGTGTACTGGAAGCGGGAAAAAAATTCCAAATGCAGTGAAAATGGTGAGAAAAACCACATTTGTGACGTTTCGTGTGGCTTGGATTTTACACAAGCTTTCACCTGGTCCCCAATGACATGTCTACTTTACTCTTTGGGTCGGTACGATCACGTGGATACCAAATTTGTATAGAGATTTATAATGTTTTCATACATTTAAAAAAATTAAAACCTCCTGTACCTCCTTTATTTTGCCATCTTCTGGGGCCATAACTTTTTCATACTTGGTTGAAGGAAGCTCTGGAGAGGTCATTTTTTGCGAATTTTGATGCCGTTTTCATTACTATAATTTTTGGGACTGTGCGTACCTTTTGATCACTTTTTATAAATTTTTTTATTATTTTTCAAATGGCAAAAAATGCCATTTTACGACTTGGACGCTATTTTCCGTTACGGGGTTTAAACATAGTGAAAAATATTATCATATTTTGATAGATCGGGCATTTTCGGACGCGAGGTGATACCTAATGTGTTATGTATTTTTACTGTTAGTTATATTTTTATATCAGTTCTAGGGAAAGGGGGGTGATTTGATTTAATTTTTGGGTCTTTTTATTATAATTTTTTTTTTTTTAACTTTTTTTTATTTTACTTTTACTATTTTTCACGATCTCCTGGGCAGTGATGCGAACCTTTTAGATGCCGAGTGCCCAAACAATAACCAAAATCCACTTATTTACCGCAAGTGCCAGCATTGCATTTTATTCAATCATATCGGCACCTTGGAGCCACTAATACAGTTGAAAGAAGGAGGGCAAATTCGAACTATCAGTAGCTTCTCACCAGGGCCTCTCTTACAGTAAGAATGTAGGGTCCAGTAGGATGAACTACAAAGATTACTGCAGTTCTATAACACCTGTCTCACTTTACACAGTTTCAAACAGCCAATGAAGTTGATATTTAAAATAGTGCTGATGTAGCATCTCTTAAATTGCGCGTGTGCAGGAAGATTTGGTGACTGTTGGTCCTGTTTGGTGAGCTCTGTTTGGGGTCACATGGTCTGAGTGCCCACAGAAAGGGCAGGTCTGAGTGCCACCTCTGGCACCCCGTGCCATAGTTCGCCACCACGCCCTAGGGTACTCTAAACCCTAGGTAGTCTGATCGATCCTATCATATACTGCCATACTACAGTATGGCAGTATATGTGGATTTTACTCCATGCATTACATGTGCAATTAGCACATTGTAATGCCATGGGTTCTAAAAACGAAGTAGCCTCGGGTGTTCGGAACACCGAGGTTACCATGGGATGGATCGCCGCTCTCCGTGACGTCATCAGGGAGCAGCGATCCACGACAAGATGGGCGGCACCCATGCGGCGCCCCCCCTCTTTGAAGCAGCCGCAATGCTGCTAGCACCGGGTGTTACGCGGGTGTTAGGGTGTTACCGCGGTGTTTAACCGGTAAGCCTTTGTGCGAATATGCAGAAAAGACTTACCGGCTATGGAGAGGGCTCTGCCCCGCGCCCGTACTAGTACAGGTTCCCTTGAATATTAATCCCTAACTTTTTAATTTTTTTCCGTGTGTACAGAGCTGTGTGAGGGCTTATTTTGTGCGTAACAAATTTTACTTTACCGTGATGTATTTATTATTCCATGTCAATACTGGGAAGCAGGAAAAAAATTCCAAATGTGGAAACTGAAAAAAAACGCATGTGTGTCAGGTCATGTTCTTGTGAGCTCAGTTTTGATCTTCACTCTGCGCTCCAAATAACACCTCAAATAAAACCCAAATAACACCGCAATCGCGGTTGAAATTATGACAGTTTTAATTGCGTTTTAATACATTTTCAAAAGTTAAATGAATGTGTACGAAAATAAAAAAAGATTTTGCCATCTTCTGAGCTAAGAACTTTTCATACTTGGTGTACGAAGCTGGTGAGGGGTCATTTTTTGCGGAAACGAGCCGACTGTTTTCTTGCTACCATTTTGAGGTCTGTGCGACCATTTTGATCACTCTTTTATCACATCATGTAAAAAGGTGTATTTCGGACATTGGGGCGCCATCTCCCGTTGTCGGAGGGTCACGCACGCAACCGTTTTATATTTTGATAGATTGGCCATTTTGGACTCGACAATACCTATTGTGTTTGTGATTTTTAGCTGTATATGTTTTTATACATTCTAGGGAACAAAGGGGGGTGATTTGAATTTTTAATATTTTTTACATTTTTAAACTTTTATTTTCACTGTTTAGTAGACCTTCTGGGGTCTGGGGACCCTAGATGGTCCGATCATTCCTTCCATGTACTCCAAAGCTACTGTATTGCAGTATATGTCGTTTTTGCATATGATTCATTACAATGAGCCACTGGCTCATTGTAACGAATCTGCAGAAACCATGTAGCCTGTCATGGAAGGCTCCCCTTAACGTGGGGGGGGGGGGGGGGCGGCGATCGGAAGAAACAAGGCGGTGCCCATGCACGCCATGTTTTAAGTGCTGCAAGCACCGACCGCGGGTATTAGCGATGGGTCTTTGCTGAAATATGCAGCAAAGCCCATCTCTGTATGAAAATCATCATTTATATTATGTAAAAGACATTGCCACAAGTGTATGAAGGGTGTATCTCTTATACAGAGATGGGCTTTGCTGAATTATTTCAGCAAAGACCCATCGCTAATCCCCCGCGGTCTCGGTGCTGTAGCACTTTAAAACATGGCTCATGGGCACCGCCTTGTTTCTTCGATCGCACCGCCCCCCCCCCATGACGTTCAGGGGAGCCTTCCATGACAGGCAACTGGTTTCTGAGATTCGTTACAATGAGCCAGTGGCTCTTGTATGAATCATATACAAAACGACATTACTGCAAACAGTCGCTTTGGAGTCATGGAAGGAATATGACGGACCCTCTAGGGTCCCCAGACCCAGAAGAGTCTACTAACACAGTGAAAATAAAAGATTTAAAGTAAAAAAATATTAAAAATTCAAATCCACCTCCCCTTTCCCTAGAACTGATATAAAAATAATAAACAGTAAAACACAAACACAATAGGTATTGTCGAGTCCAAAATGCCAATCTATCAAAATAAAAACGGTATGCGGGCGGTGACCTCCGAAACGGGAGATGGCGCCCAAATGTTCCGAAATTACATTGTTAACATGATGTGATTTAAAAAGTGATCAAAATGGTCGCACAGACCTCAAAATGGTAGCAAGGAAAAAGTCGGCTCGTTTCCGCAAAAAAGACCCCTACACAGCTTCGTACACCACAGTATGAAAAGTTCTAGCTCAGAAGATGGCAAAACTTTTTTTTATTTCGTACACATTCATTTAACTTTTGAAAATGTATTAAAACGCAATTAAAATCTGTACTAATTTCACCGCGATTGCGGTGTTATTTGGGCTTTATTTGAGGTGTTATTTGGAGCGCAGAGGAAAGTCATAAAAAACTGAGCTCACAAGAACATGACCACACATGCGTTTTTTTTCAGTGTTCCACATTTGGAATTTTTTTCTGCTTCCCAGTATTGACATGGAATAAAATATAATCAGGGTAAAGTAAAATTTGTTACGCACAAAAATAAGCCCCACACAGTCTGTACACGGAAAAAAATTAAAAAGTTAGGGATTAATATTACAAGGGAACCTGTACTAGTACGGGCGCGGGGCAGAGCCCTCTCCATAGCCGGTAAGTCGTTTCTGCATATTGCACAAAGGCTTACCGTGGTAAACACCCGGTAACACGGTAACACCGCGTACACCCGGTGCTAGCAGCATTGCGGCGGCTTCAAAGAGTGGCGCCGCATGGGTGCCGCCCATCTTGTCGTGGATCGCGCTCCCTGATGACGTCAACGGAGAGCGGCGATCCATGCCCATGGTAACCTCGGGTGTCCGAACACCCGAGGCTACTTCGTTTGTTAACCCATGCATTACAATGTGCTAATTGCACATGTAATGCATGGGGGTAAAATCCACATATACTGCCTTACTGTAGTATGGCAGTATTGATAGGATCGATCAGACTACCTGGGTTTTAGAGTACCCTAGGGCGTGGTGCGAACTATGGCACGGGGTGCCAGAGGTGGCACTCAGAGCCCTTTTGTGGGCACTCAGAACATTGACCCAAAACAGAGCTCACCAAACAGGACCAAAGTCACCAAATCTTCCTGCAGACGCAGGCAATTTAAGAGATGCTACATCAGAACTATTTTAAAATGAACTCATTGGCTGTTTTGAAACTGTGGTAAAGTGAGGACAGTGTTGATAGAACTGCAGTTATCTTTGTAGTCTTCATAAGGACCCTACATTCTTACTGTAAGAGAGACCCTGGTGAGAAGCTACTGATAGTCTGAATTTGCCCTCCTTTTCAACTGTTTAGTGGCTCCAAGGTGCCGATATGTTGAATAAACATGCAATGCTGGCACTTGCGGTAAATAAGTGGATTTTGGTTATTGTTTGGGCACTGGCATCTAAAAGGTCCTATCACTGCCTAGGAGATCTGAAAAATAGTAAAAGTAAAATAAAAAAAAGTTAAAAAAAAAAAAAATTATAATTAAAAAGACCCTAAATCAAATCACCCCCCTTTCCCTGAGAATGATATAAAAAATAAATCAACAGTAAAAATCATAAACACATTAGGTATCACTCGCGTCCGAAAATGCCCGATCTATCAAAATATTGATAATATTTTTTCACTATGTTTAAACACCGTAACGGAAAATAGCGTCCAAGTCGAAAATGGCATGTTTTTGCCATTTGAAAAATAATTAAAAAAATTTATAAAAAGTGATCAAAAGGTTCGCACAGTCACAAAATGTATAGTAATGAAAACGGCATCAAAATTCGCAAAAAAAATGACCCTATCCAGAGCTTCCGTACAACAAGTATGAAAAAAGTTATGGCCCAGAAGATGGCAAATAAAAGGAGGTCAGAAGGTTTTAATTTTTTTTTTTAAATGTTGAAAACATTTATAAATCACTATACAAATTGCGGATCCACGTGATCGTACCGACCCAAAGAGTAAAGTAGACATGTCATTGGGACGCAGAGGTGAAAGCTTGTAAAATCCAAGCCACACAGAAAACGTCACAAATGTGGTTTTTTCACCATTTTCACTGCCTTTGGAATTTTTTTCCCGCTTCCAGTCACGCCATGTGAATTTAATACCATCACTATGAAGTGAAAATTGTTATGCAGAAAAATAAGCCATAACACAGCTCTTTATGTGGAAAAATAAAAAGTTATCGATTTTTGAAGTTGGGTGAGTGAAAAATGGAAGTGAAAAAACTAAAAAAAGGCCAAGTCGTTAAGGGGGTTAAAGGAAGCCTACGCACGACGGATTTACTATTAAGGAGATGCTGGGTAAGTGCATCTAACCCTTTTTAGGGGCTAATCCTTTACACCCTCATCTTTTCTCATCTTTAATCAGGGTAATATGCCAATTTCTAAAGTGGCTCACTGGGGGGGCGTCGTTGAATAGCCGATCTGAGCACCGCCGCAGCGGCTACCCCACGCCTCAGTAGCCTCTTGATTCTATCCTACTACCCCAGACATCTTCAGCTACTCTTGTAGCTGCGTGCACTCGGCCGTGAAGCCGGAGTTCTGGGCAGTGCCCAGGAGCTCTGGCTTTGGACCGAGATTCGCGAAGCCTTGGTCTGTGTTTTGGGATGCCAGAGCTCGGTTTTCACAGACGGAGCGCAGCAGTCTTCGTAGAAGAATCCTCACATTTGTTAGATGCACCTACCCCCGATCTACCTTCATAGATAGATCCATAGTGGTAAGGTTTCCTTAACAAGCTGCAGCTGCATTGTTATATAGGCATCCATATATTTATTTGCCCTAATTCATCCAATGCATTCCTTACCACCCTCGGAAGCGATGGGATGGGATGATTAAATAATACAAAAGGTTGCAATGGCAATTAAATATACACTTCTATAAATGGCTCCGTCTATTTCTCCTGCACTATATATACAGAAAAGGGGCTTGGAACAATAGAGACCCGGCATAAGTTAGGAGTGATGGAATGAGTGTTTGCTGCATAGATACTAACTCCTTTGAGGTCGATGGTCATGACAGTGATTAATTGTTGCAAAGGTCTTTTCCTGTTTTTCTGATTTTACTTTGATTCCTTTATTTATTATTCATGTTCTTGTCTTATTATTAAATCCATTAGCAAGATTTCACATATGATCTGTATGGTGGAGAAACGTCCTGCCTTAGGGCTATTGGACTAGAGAGTAAAGACATGTGAACATGCGTGGTCCATGAATCCTGGACCATGATCATAGTGATATGTGATGCAAGGGTCCCTGCTTTACTGTGGAAAAAAACAGTATACTGAGAGCATCTTACCGTAGAGGGCTGCGACAGCCCAGTCCCATTCAAGTCCAATTACTTTCTGTCTTGCATTTTGGCAGTGTGAAAATATTCAATATTTTTTTTTCTTATTCATTTTTATTGTATTTTATTTTTTATTGTAATGCACATCTCTACCAGAAGTTAGAGTTTGCAGTGCGGTTGTGAAGTGGCATTTATCTATTATGACAGCTTCCGTTTTATGTAGTGAGTACGTCAATCTCACAGTTATTATAATAAAGCAATGTACGCACTTTTCTATAGAAGTCTATAGGTCACTGTATGTTTTCACTCGAGCGACTGCAATCGCGATAACGTCTGATACAGATATATATCATTTCTCTGGCTCTGATTGCGAGGTTTTCTTGTACTTTTATGTGACTTTCCAGCTTCAGTTCTATAGAGCAGCGTAGATAGGGGGATCATGTTACTATTGGTGTGTAGGCGATCATTGGTGGCTGTCACACCTTCCTCACACCCTCTTCTACAAGAAAGACAAGCACAGTAGAGTGAAGGAACTTCCCAGATATCTCCAGGCTATGTTCAATACCATGTCTTTGGATTACAAAGAGAAATCAGCCTTGAATCCAGACATCCGTCTACAAAGTCACCACCCACAGAGGTGTCTGAAATAGCAAAGGAGCTTTCCAAGTGGATTTCTGTGTCATCATGACACTTTTTTGTCTGCAACATATAAACATGATGTGGAAATGAAAGGTCGGGCCTAACTGGCTGATGTGGGGGTGTCTCAATGATGAGACCCTCAAGGCAGGTTCACACGCTGCGTTTGATTGGGTTTACATGCTTTCATAAACGCATTACCACAGCTGAGGAGAGGTGATTTGGGTAATTACCATTTTCGTTAATGTTTGCTTTTACAAAATGCAGACATTAACCCACGAGGGTGAAGCTTCCACAGATCACGAGAATGGGGGGTCCCATGCACCCCTCGTTGGCTGAGATGAGCAGAGGCAGCTGGTCGCGCTTGGCCCGGCTGACCCATTCATCTTTGTGGCGCTGATGGAGATTGCCGGTCCATCATTCTGTCTGTATTGATGCTTGGAGTCCGGTCCCCTGAGCTGTCATGGGGCTAGTTCATTCGACCAGCGGCCAATCCTGCAAATCTGGAAAAGAATGGCGCGCATTACCAGACACAACCTGCAGGGCACTTGGGGCGTGTCCATATTA
Organism: Engystomops pustulosus; assembly: GCA_019512145.1. Lineage (NCBI taxonomy): Eukaryota > Metazoa > Chordata > Amphibia > Anura > Leptodactylidae > Engystomops > Engystomops pustulosus. The sequence goes on along the minus strand of CM033651.1, from coordinate 36,213,455 downwards.
CAGTATTACAGTTAGAAGTTTACATAACGTGGACATTGTGTATAGTTATGCAGGGATGAGTACAAATTGGGAGGAAAGATAGGAGCCATATAACATAAAAAACCCTGTTATACTATGGGTGTCAGGGGTTCTTACATATGGGAGGCTTACCTATGGATGTGAGAGAGGTATTTATTAATAGAGAAAGCGTGGGGCGAAAACAAATCTTCCGTGACCGCGCCTCCCTTCCCCCACTCCCGTGTCCCGCGCTTCCTTCCCCCAATCCCGTGACCGCGTATCCCTCGCCCCCGCCCCGTGGCGCGACTCTCACCGGCCTCCGGGCCGCGCGCCCTCGCCCCGCCCCCGTCGCGCCCGTCCCCGCCCCTAGGCGCGGCTCGGGGGGACCTTATATAGGCGGGCTGCTCCGGCGCGGTCTCCACCCCGGCAGCCCAGTACTGTGCAGTGTCCGGCCTCGTCCTCCAGAGCTCGGCAGCACAGTATCGTTACCTGGGGAGCTCGTGTCCGCAGGGGGCGTGGTCTCCGCGGCCGACAAGTCCTTACCCGACGCGCCAGCCCCTTGCTCCGAACAAGACAGGCCGTGGACAGGATGGACGACCCAACTTCTTCAAGATGGTGGAGGGATTCTTTGACCGCGGGCGCCGGATTAGTTGGAGGACAAGCTGGTGCGAGGACCTGCGCACCCGGGGAGACGGAGGAGCAGAAGCGGAAGGGGTGAAGGCATCCTGCGGATCATCAAGCCCGCAACACGTCCTCAGCGTCAGCTCCCCATCATGAGGGACAAAACGGCGACGGGGGAGGTTGGTGGAGGGCTACGGGCCCAGCACGCCAGCACCGCCACCCTGCAAGTGGAGGTAAGGCAGCACCTATGACAAACTCCTCAGGCACATCTTCTCCGGGGGCGGGGGTGCTCTGTATTGGGGGACCTTCCATGGTACATTATTGTGTGCAGTAATGTGCTGGCCTATGAATAGACCCCAGGCCAGCAGTGGCCAATGTACACGGGTCAGGTCACAGCTGTGGGGTCACCGTCTGCTGGGTATCCATGGAAGACCTGACTACAGCCCCATAAGGAGGTGCAGGGTCAACCAGTAGACGTAGTATTCTATTATGCCCTCACATGTGACGCGCATGAACAACAAACGAAGTTGTGAGGGAAAGTCGTAACATTTGCTGCAATAGATGTTTCTATCGTCATATCTTTAAATTAGCTCCACATGGGCACGGCTCGTACTGTAGGGTACCTGCATGTGTAGCATGTTGCCCTCCATGGTATGGTCCATATGCTCTGATATGGCGATATTAGAGGTGAGCTCTTGGGACAACAGACCTGCATGTAGGGGAGGACTAGTTGTAGCAGGGTGACAATGATAAGCAGAGTAGTCATTGCCAGGACTTCCAGTCCATGAGTGTTGTCCACACATATTAGGACTATTAGTGTCCCCTCCTGCAGGGAAAACGTGGTCACCGCAAGTTTTATACTATATGGGTGAAAAGTGTGTTTAGTACGGTATAAGGTTTGGGTTGTCTGGGAAGCTGTGGTGATCTCTTCAAGGATGTGAAAGGAATCTGCAGTAACCGGTTTGGCCACTGCACGTATATGGAGCTGTTTGAGGGTGTTTTTTTTCAAAATCAACTGGCTGCCGTTAACTCTTGTTATTGGGGACTTCAATAGACGATTTGACACACAAAAGCTGCAGGCCCCTGGAGCATACATTTGTTAGTAGACAGTAGAACTGTGAAAATTCATTATATCCCTAATATAGCTGGACTTAAGGCGCAATGTAAGTGTGAGATCTCTTAACTCAACACAGTTTTTTTAGCCCTCTTCCCTGTCGGTAGCTGGCTTTTCTGCTTATACTCAAAGCAGAGTTGACTAGGAGGCGTTTAGAATGCAAAGATCGAGATGGTGTGATAGCTACTATCCACTGTGCTCATGTTCACTGCACAACCTGCAAAGTAATAAATGCATCTTCCACAGTCAATCCTGCATACTAACACCATTCTCAGGGCCAATATTTAAGTGTCTACTTCTTTGTTGTTCAAAGTATTTCCTTGGCAGGTTCCCTATAAGCCGGTTGGTTGCTGACAAACCTGTGCCACATGGAATGCTGTCTGAGACTGATACTGGCACTGGGTCTGTTTTCTGGTTCTGCTGTTAACGTAGGTTACCAGAATCTGGGTGAAGGGACAACGGAGTCATGTAAGCTGGACCATCCTGCTGGTTTTAAATATGCCATAGAAGTGTATAGAACATAGACATAGCAGTGCCTTGATAAGAACCCGTCTGGTATAAGGAGAAGAGCATGTACAACTTGGGCAGTGTACCGTATTGGTCCCTTGAGGTTTGTCACGACCTGAATACGGTACTTGGTTAGGGATCCCACAGTCTAGTCACGGTCAGTCCGACTGCACAGATTGAATTGTCAGCCGCATGCAGTAGGACTGTAATCACTGCTGTGGTCAAGGAAGTTTAGAAGTTTACCACTTAACTTTTGTGTGCTAAAAAATACTTCTGCCCGTGTCGGGAAATCCAGCGTAGTTACGCTATCATTCCATCGCGTCATGCTGAGCAAGGGCTTCAATTATCTGAACCGTATCTTCCTGTCCCTGGTGTGGTGCCATCTGGGCACATTGGGGGGGTTATGGAGCGGCGGATCACACACCCAGCATGTACAGACTAGATCTCTTCATGCTCGGAACGTGGTACTTGTGTTGGCATTTAAATTGAAGGGAGTGGTTAAGATTTTATCAAAAAGCGGAAAAGTGAGTTACGAAAAAAAAGTTAAAATGAGAGGGAAGTGAGTCATACAGTGATTCAGAGGATTCCCTTCTCGTTTTCCTCTGGCACCACTGTGACCATATAAACATGTATTATTAATCCAGCAAGCTTTCATCTTGGATGATTTTGCCTGTTGACAGGATGCGATTTTTTGCACTTACTAACTCACTAGCTGATTTGAGGTACCATAGGTACAGATTCCGATATCTTTACCACAAGGTTAAGGGATTATTAACAAAGCACATGTGCAAAGACCTGTGGGTGATTTGGAACCGAACAAACTACTGCTCCTTGTTGAGTGTGTGCATATGAAGAAAAATAAACCTTTCAATGGAGCCCTTAGAGCATAAGCTTTCTCATATAATAAAAAAGCGGCACGATACTACAAAACACCAGTACCATATGATTGGTTCCTTTGCCTACTGGGCGTGTTGCACTCTGGCCGGGTCTTCGTCCTGTTGACGTGTGAACTTGGGATCAGTTGAATAACTACTTTTTTTGTTTTTATAAAAAAATGAGAGATTATGCCAGAGGGGGCACCCACTATCTAAGTGTGCTTGAATTACTCTCCTTCACCATAATGGTAGAAGTCCTTTAAATAGTGTCTAGTAAATACATTTACTATGGGTTGAGTATGAGGATTTACAGCTACAATATCTCCTTCCCAGTTTAGTTTCCTAAAACTTTCCTTTAGAGCAATAAGGACACCTGTAGTGAAAATCAGCGGGAAAATAGATTATTCCCTAACACGATTTAAATGTTTTGTCTTTCAGGTACCGTTACAGCACAGAAGTCAGTGTTGATGAAGTGAAGGGCTTGGCGTCTTACTGACATATAAACTGTGTGTTGGTTGGTAAGTGTATCATGGGCCTATGGATAGAAATCACATTAGAGGTGTCTACTGGTATACAGAATTATGTACATTAGCACCCTCATATTCTGTCAGCACTTATGAATCATAGGGGACAAAATGGAATATACATGAGAGTAAAGGGAATGATAGGACGTGAATGCCCATGCTCAAAAAATTAAGGCTAGTCGTCACACGCCATTGTCCGCCAGGGCACATGGCAGCGTGCAGGGAGAGGAGGAGGAGGAGGGCTGCATACACATACCCTCTCATAGGTGATGAGCAGGGCGCACGACGGATGCATGTCGGACTATATAAAGCCCCATGCGGCTGTGTGAAGTAGCCTGGGTAGAGATGGACTTGAAGAGCCCGGATTGTGATAAACTCTGAGTGAGAAGAGATGGAGTGAACGCATTATGCACAGCTCTGTGTGTAGGAGGTGAGTATTTAACTTGTATTGGAAAGAAAAGTGGTGGAACCAGTGCAGTGCGTGACTGGAGAGACGGGAACGGCATTTGTGTTGTAACGGTGGTCTGAGGCGGCCTTTGCTGCTGGCATGTTGGAATAGATTAGAGGGGAGAGTTCGGAGAGTTCAGAGAGTGGCAGGCACATCCATTTACGATAGGATGTAGGCTGCATTAAAGACTTACGTCCAACCATTTTTCCGATAATTTGTGCTTATTAGTTAGGGGTCGCAGTTAGAGTGGGTAGACAAGAGGAACACTTCTCCACTATCTGGTGTTTGCGGGTGTTATGATGGTGGGTCCCTCAAATTATATTGGGTCAATTCTACTCTTATAGATGTGCTTTGGAGGAGCCAAAGCGGAGTGCACATAACCCCCTCGCCATATTCCGTAGTTGTGGTGGGGGGTGGGGTTTAATAACCTATTTTTCAGAAGGTTTCCATGGAATAACCTATAAATGTTTTTATTTCCCCGGGCAGAAACTTGAAAAAATACTCGACTACCTTTACTTAGAAGATTATATCGCATTGCCCAGAACAGGCTTCATGGGTACACAACGTGTGTACCAAAGTCATATGTCTCTGATGTGAGCTGCGTACTCGGGAGTCCCTCGATCCCAGGTTTTCTATCTGCAATCTTCTTAATAAAGTTATTCTGACGTGCAACTTTTTTGATAAACGCAAGCATGTTTGTGGTGACCCAGACTGGTAGGCTGAATAATTGAACTGAGTATTCCATGAGCACCTGCTGATGGGCAGACATATGTGATATGTTCTGTGATTGGGTCACTGGATATACGCAGATCAGTTGACCTGGTATGTGATTTATGGTCTTCCTTCAATGGGCCGTTGAAGAAATTGCTGCGTTGCATGCAAACTTGTGGGTGGCAAAAAATTGGCGGCAACAAGTTGTTTTCAGCCTCTTCTGTCCAGTGGGGATTGGGTGGGAGCACTACTGTCAAGCGGACTGATTCCGCCACCTGGTTATTCTGTCTCTTTCTGGGCACCAGTATCTGTGCTGAAAGTAGTTTCAGGTTAACATCTGACAGAGGGCTCATGCCACCATTAAGCTCAATCACAAGAAGCAACAGGTCTTACTGTAAGAACCTGGGTCACAGTAGAGCCAGATGCCTTTTTAACATTACAAAATACCTAGTGAGGTGGAATGCTGGATGGCAATCTCATACACCTCCAGTCAGAGCCCTCACCCTTTGGTCAGTGGTGTAACAGGCAGCCGTAGCGGTTGCTTACGGGGCCCGATGCTGCTAGGGGGCCTGGGTGAGACGTGAACCCAAAATTAAGGTACTGTTCTCCCCTTGCCTGTTAAACAAGCACATCCGTAACGCTTGCTGTGCTTAACAGTAGAGACCCCACTCTCACGCCCCCCGTGACAAATTACTTCAGCTCGCCGGCACGTGCCCCTGACGCCCACTCACTCCATTTACTCTACAATCTACCAAACATCACAATACTTACCTGCCACGCCCCTCCACAATCGCCCGACCGCTGCCAGCATATCCTGCCACCACCGTCCCGTATCCTCTGGGCTGCACACCGGCATGTCCCCCGCCCGCGGGCCGCTGGCACTCCACCCTACCTGCCTTGTCGCCGTCCTTCCACCCGCCTCCTTCAGCCGCCCGCCGCAGGTCCCCTATCTGCTCGCCGCCCAATTTACAGGCCATGTCCCGCACCCCCTATCCCGCTCCACCCCCAGAAGGACACAGCGCTAACTGCCCAAACTTCATGGAGAACTCCCCCTGTCCAAAAGAACCGCCCCGTCAGGTTGAAATTTTGTGGTGTGAATGTATATATTTGTGTATATCATGTCTTGTGTAGGGTGGTATTTATCAGGACTTTTGCACCCTAATGCGCCTTCACGCAAGTGGGGTGGAGGGGCGCTCTGTGACAGCGGGAAGTGGGCCGGTGCGGGGCAGGTCCTGTTCCCCGTGCTTGTGCACTTTTTGCTGCTGGCGAACTTGCATCTTTGAAAATTCGCTGGCCTGCTTTATTTCTATGCCAGGTCGTGCCCTGCGAGTGAGATACACTCCCCAGCAACCCCCCCGGATACACAAGACGAAAGCGAAGTCTCTTAATGCACGTGGCTGCACCCGATGTTTGAATAAATAGCCCTAAATACCCTGTGTAGATACGGTGAGTGTATACTATGTGTAATAGTGTGTGTGTATATAACGTGTGCAAACTTGCATGCGTATATAATGCATTGTATGAGTTTGTATAACCGTGTATATGTACGTGTCGGTTACCAATATGTATATAATATAGATTTTTTTTTTTTTAAGGGATGGGGGGCCCCATGCAAGAGAAATTCTATACGCACCAGCTGCCTTGTGTTAGCCGAAGGGTTATTTACAAATCGATGTCAGAAGCTGCTGCATACATAAACATCAGGGCTATTGTGCCAAACCTGTGTGCAACTTCTTCTAATAGGGAAGTCGGGAGATAACTAGAGACCCAAGAGAAAGTTGTACTGGAGATTTACACTTTCTAGAATGGATGGTTGAATCTAAAGAAATCCTCCCTTTCACCTTCAAAATCAAAGATATATCTGGGAAGTCAGTTAGATCAAGTTCCTTCTCCTCGAGAAAAGATATGAAGGTTCAAGATTTATTCAAGAAAGGATCTCCTACCAAAGGGAGATAATTTGAATTCATATGCCTCTTCACAAGCCGCCATACCGGCAGTGCCGGCTGGTAGTTCCGTGCAAGACCTTGCAGTTGTACATGCTAAAAGCCGGGGACTGAGACCAAGCCAGTTTAAGAAGTAAGAACAAATATTTTCTACTCCTCAATAGATTCTAAAATCCTTAGGTGGTGCTGAGGGAGAGAAACCTTCTAAGTGGCAGACCCTGGAGAGAGGAAGACCTCTATCAATGGTAGACACAAGTGCCTGGGGTTGGGACCCGGTGAATGATCTCCTATTCCAGGAAGCATGGAGCAGGGAGATCCAGGGGTGTCTCCAATTAGAGTTGAGAGCCATCTGGAAGTGATCAGAAAATCCTGCGTGTAATTAAGGGAACAGATCAGAAAATTATTTCGGACAATGTGACTGCGTTAGCCGTAAAATCGCAAGGAGGTACCAGGAGCGAACCTCTGAAAAATTTGACAGAGAAATTTTTAATGGTGAGACGAACTTGAGATTGGTTTCGGGCATTCCGGTAAGAGGGTAAAGAATCTGGAGTCGTCACCTCCTTACGGCGGGGGGGGACTGGGTCCCGCTCCAGGTTGTCTTCAGCTAGCTGCCAGAATGTGGGGATCGCCAAGGTAGACCGTCGCCACAGGAAAGCAGAAGGTGACATTCTGTTCCTAGAAGATCTGTTCCTGAAGGATGTCCATTGAACCTGGATGCCTTTTCAGGCTTCGCCTCTCATATGCATTTCCTCCTGTCAGTGCTTCAAAAAAGAGTAGTTGTTTAATACATGAGCTAGTGGTTTGCCACATAAAAAAACCATTATAAAATTATGATGAAGCTGTTGCTCCAGTGCAGGGCTATGAATTATACAGTAATTATGGTGCTTGTGCCGACACGGCGAAGTATTCAATCCCTGCACCATCCCCCAGTTGCTATGATGAGTGATCAAGCTCAGTTGAGCAGTAAGTTTGGATGTCCAGGTAGCTGTTAATGAGACTGGCCTCTGAATCCAACCCAGCTTCCCCAAGTCCAAATGTTAATTGTTTCAACACAAGCCCTCAACTCGGGGATTCATGCATGCATACGTTTCTGCATCAGTGTAGCTACGGCATTCTCAGGCTTGTTTGCTTCATAATATGCATGAAAACAAATAGATTTCTTTTAAGCCTTTTTACATACCTTTTAACAATCTGGGTCAATAAGAAATGCTAACACAGAGCTGATGACTTGGACATTATAAATGTTGTTACAAAGTCACACTAGAGGGGCGCTTGTGCCTTGCTGTTAAAAGATAAATAGAATGTCTACATGAAGCCTACATGACAATATTCAGACTGTTTTGAAGGAACACTCTGCATGCATTAACTAATAGTCTCTAATACAAAAGGAACTATTTGGTGCGTAAGCTGCACCACTGCTTACAGCTGATTATAGGGGAGTGTGCAATTTTTGCACATTATGTAATTTCAATGCAATGGTAAGAGTGGGGGGGGTTATTTACATATGAAAGCTGCATTTTCTGACTGGGCCTCTTTGATGCATCAGCTGGTGGCTGTGCCTCATTCTACGTAACATGTCCTACACGGCAGTGAATTGGGCGCAGCCTCACACTTTTTCACATGAGAAGTCACTGGCTGCTGCGAGTTCCTCTTACTTCACGACTGCTCACACCCATCTATGCCACTGGCGTCAAGGGGATGATCACAATGCAGCTATACACTAGCATGTTGCGATATTATTCAGGGCTTTATGCTAGTATCCGCAAAGCCCGGGAAGGAAGTGGCCCAAAAATGTTTTCAAGCTTTGTCCATGTAATGGTACAGATGTGTACATTTTGTATACGTTCGATAATAGCAGGGGCTTAGACTGGTTTTTTAGCTCCCATTGTTATTCCAGATAAAGCCTTGATCCTTTACCAAAAGCTGTACTCAAACAAACATGCAGGGAACTGATATCTCCACTGCACAGTTTGCAAAAAATTTGTTCCCCAGTGCCGTTGGTACAGTGACTGCCAATCATCTTATTGCACCGGGCACAGAAAAATATAGGCCAGCATATGTTTCTCTATAATAGATTTGCTGGCTGTTTGCACTCTCCTGTGTGCAACTGTGTTTGGGCTACATGCACACAAATGTATGCCCGCCCGGCATACAAGATGCTCGGTGGAAAGGGAGGGTGAATGATGCGCCCCCTCCCCACCAGGTGGTATGCTACGGGAGGCTTTTGCTGTCTATAGGGAGGCGTATGTGCCGTATATACGTTCCCCTTGGTGGTTGTGTGATATGTAACCTTACTCAGTGTTGATCCTCCGTTTAGACACTCGCCATCCACTGGTTGTTTGTAAACTGCAGCCTGTTAGGTTTTTGTGAATATACGGTTTTAAAGACGACACAACTGTACAATAGGTTGTTGTGGTGATATCAAAAACATGTTTTCAAAAATTTCTTACAACCATCTGACTCCTGTTGAGAACAGCCATAATTATAGCTCCCATCCTTGAAGTGGTCACTTATTTCCCCCACTCTTTCTACTTCTGGAGGCTTGCTGCAGATATCTGCTGATATCTCCTTATCTTACTAATCGGATATTGACCTGTCAAATAGAAATCCATACATATTTAACAAAGACCTTTAAATAGCAAACCATAATACGGTTTGAGGTTACACCAAAAATAGCATAAAAAGCATCCTGACTAGATGTCTGTTAGTAAGTACATCCGAGTTTATTGGAGTACGGTAGCTGTGCAGTGAGATATTTTAATTGTGCGGAAGTTTTGATCAAACATCTTGGATCAACAATGATGTAAGACCACAGATTTTTGGTTGTATCAGCATATATACTGTCCCAATCCCACAAACACACACATTGCCCCAGATGCCGGTCCTACATTATACAGAAATATGATTCAAATATGTTGCATATTTGTGGCAAACTGGCAACTTACAGCTATTACAGTACTCTGGCAGACTGAGTCCTTGCATCTATTCTGTATAATGCAAGGATTCTATTCCTGTACAAGGTGGAAGGCTGCGGATTAACCCAATTAGGACCAATCCACAAGGATAGAATATTAATGGGCCACAGTCCAAAGATTGAGATCCACTATTGCCCATCAGTAAATTTCTGCTCTCACATGACCATTTGCAGAGCTACAGTTACTAGCTTTTTGCCATTATTTCATCTTATAACAAGCTCTTTTCTAACAAGAGTCCTAATTGAGCAGCTCATCAGTATGTTATGTCCATATATATCCTCTTAGATATTGAGGAGGACACTATAAGCTGGCCACATCAGACCCTACCTGGCATAGAAGTGCACCACCAACTGCAAACTTACTGATGTTGACACCAGCTGTACACAGCAAGTACCCCATAGATGAGGTTATACTCATGCTCATATGGGACTGTGCAGTATGGTATCAGTCTTTCCCAGTAGTATTTTAACATGTTCATGAACGCCTGGTTTTAATATAGCCCAGAATGTCCCTAATGTCTTATTCCAGAGGTAATAAAACAGTGAATCATTGTATATAGCACTTCCGCCTAAATAAGTCCTAGAGACTGCTCTCTTCTTCCATCATGTGACATTTACAGTTATAATCTGGGATACATAAAGCCCACGTATGTGGTCCCCCACTATCCAGTCCATAGCTGCTACGGAAGCCGGGCGCATTATGTACGTGGCTATATAGTGCAGTGTTCTTGTTTTGAGTTCACTACTGTTAGCAAACACTTCCAGGGGACTACAGCCAGGCAAATAAAACCATAGGAAAAGTCTGAAGAGATTGTTTAGAGGCATTGTGTAGGTTACCTCTACATCACTGGTCAAAAACATGAAAAACTGCTACACGGATTTATTTTAGGAACCTTGAATAACAATGGCAAATCTACTCTACAGTAGGTGCAGAGGAGAGCAAAGTGTGGGTGTTTGGAAAGGGCCAGTATAAAGATCGCTCTAAATGGACTTAGATCTGGAATCAGGATAACCATAACATAACATATAGATGTAAGAATTCTTCTATCATGATGAGTAGGGACTGGATCTGTAACCACTAGGCTATGGAAAGCTCTGCCATGGATTATCAATCACCATAGAGGGCGGAAGGAATGGTGTTTCTCCTAATGGACTCATAGTCCGGATCTGTATCTGTCATATTGCATGCTGCCCTAATATGTTCACAATAATGGTGTACAGATTAACTTATGAATGTGTTGCTTGTGTATCTGCTATGACAAACAACAACCCTGGTTGTGGTTGTCAGATAATGTGTCCTTTGTATTGTAGGACTGCGTGACATAACAGAAGAACATGGTCTGCAAAAGTTCTTCGTCTGTGGGAATTTCTCTAATTTCATTTCAATGATGGTTTTTTAAGAGACATGAACACCTTTGATGGCGGGCTGTAACTGATGCTTTTTTCCCAGGAGATACCTTCTAATAGTGGACAAGATGCACACATTTATCAGAGTAATTTACATTTTTTTTTACCTTACTAGAAGAACATGCTATCTACCAAAACCGTATGCCTACATGGTTCTCTCCTAGGAGAACTAGTACCCAATGTATTATGTTCTCTGTTATGCACTTTATTTTTGATATCACCCAACCTGCTGCATTCGGGGTGAACTTAAACATACTTCTTCCTGTGATGAGCAAGGAATCGTGCTCCCTCCACCGTCTCCAGTAATAATATATTGGGCTATTTATTGTAGGCTCCCCACCAGTGTCTCAAACCAATCTTTTTTTAAGTGTCCACCCTCTAACCTTGTAGAAGGACCGAAACTCGATGTGCCCCCATCTTGCTGACCGATGCTGCCAGAGCAAAAGGCTCAACTCACCCTCATGGCTGTTGCCTCTCGTGGCTGCCTTTTAATGGGGGGCCATGTACATGCTATGAATTATCTGACATTGTAAATCAAACTTCATTAACAGCGCTTACTGGAGTATCCTCTATGTTGTAGTGGTGCCAGTGTTGATTTACACAGCCCTCCCAGCCCACATTTTTTTTCTAAACCCAGATTTGCAAAAAAAAAAAAGAATTGCAGTAATTGTGTTAAAACTTTTTTTTAGTAGCCTGAGCAGTAGGTGGACTGAAGAGACTAAAAATCCAATATCATATATAAATGTGGTGGTTCATGCAGTGAATATCTCCGGAGTGAGATCTTAGGATAGGCTGTGGATACAACGTACATTCTTCCCTTTCTAGAAGACTATATCATATCTTCATTGTGCGCTTCTGAGCAGAATCACTGACACAATTGTGAAGGGGATCTTGGAGCAAAAAGTTGAAGCTTTGGAACAAAATACCAGAACAATAAAATAAATGACTCCTTTGTATTATGTAAATAAGTATTATTATTTAATATTTAACATTTTGCTTTTGGTGCATTTGTGATTACTTAATCCATGCACGGTATGACTTGTCTTCAACTTGTCGGTTACTTGATCACATTGTTCTTGGGCGCTTCACATCCTTGTCGATGATGAAACAGATTTCCAAATGTCCAGAATAATAATTAAAATGGTGTGGTTTGCAAAATCTTTGTCTAAATCTTTGGAAGGTTATCCATATCATTTTTTTTAAAGTCTATGACCATGTGGCACCACATCTCCCAACTGCTCGAAGGGATGTGTTGCTCTAGAAGCAGATAAGGGGGGACATTAATCATAGTGGTCTCTATTTTTGCCCTGGTTTGTTCTATTTTTGCGTTTGTGATTATGATGGTTTCTAGTTCTGCCTTGAAATGCGCTTTGGAATTGTTGCATGTCCAATTAATTGCACCTAATTTTCCGCCAAATTTGTCTATAATTTTACTCTAGTAAAAAGTAATCTCATTGACCTATTAATGGAACAAGATTCAAAAAATGACAGAACATTCAGGGCTTCATTTTTAACTCAAAACGTCTCATTGTGATGCAAATGCAGGGACTAAAAGTTAGATATGTAAAAAGCACTCCCAGAGATGATCCTATAGAAAATGATGAAGTCGTTACTGGGGAATTTACATTTTAAAACTGCTCCAAAGTATTTTTCATGTGCATAGAGGTAATTTTTTCATTTGGCAATCGAAAACTTTTGTTTTTAGTAATAAAAAGTGAAGTTTTTTGAAGTTCACCTGCTCAGAGTAGGTGCATTTTTGCGTTTTTTTGCATCCTTGTAGGCGCAAATTAGTGATAGATTCCGTGCAAACATCTGTAAAGAGCACCCCCTATGTAAATAAGGCGCAGGACTCAAAACACACTAAGTGCGAAATTTTGCCGTGTGCCAGAAAATGGTGCAAAAAAAGCACCAATGAACAAATTTGCCAGTTTTTGCTCACAAAATGTCAAAAGCTGCTAATAACTATGATTAGTCCCCCAAGTGTTGTGCTTCACTCTTCAGTTCGATTCATGGCCACTACATAATGATTGTTGAAGAGTTTCTTGACAGTGTATTGTTGACTTTCCTGGCACAGTGGTGTTCTGTGCCCCTGGCCTCAGCAGTTCATATTTAGGTAGTGGGTAATGATGTAGGGGTTAGTGATGGATACAGCAGCCACATGTATTGACTGGATGCTATAATTGTTGCTCATTGAACCCCTTTAAAATGTCTGCTGATGGAGTTCCCTCGAAAGCCCCCTGAACAGGAAGAATAGTGGGGCCCAGAGCAGGGATTCTAATGAAAATCTGACTTGTCTGCACCTTTCTTTCTTCCTACCTCAGGTAGACCGGATCCCTCAAACCTTTCTGGGGAATCTGCGTTGGAGAAGCACAGCCTGAGTGCCACCTCCGGTACCCGTGCCATAGGTTTGCAACCACTGGCCTAGATGTTTGCATACCAATACAAATGTGTTCATACTGACAAAACCTACCCTGTTTACCAACTTCTTTGCCTTTATCGACTAATCCTGCTGCGCTGCCTTCTCTCTATTTAACTATTAAAAAATAGAATTTGATTAAACTTTGCGCATTATATTTGCTTTACTACAAACTGAATATGGAAACTGATCTGTAAAAAGTATTCCTCCATTTTTTCCATACACACACACATATATACATATACAGTAATAATAATAATTCCTTTACTTATAGTGCACACAGATTAACCATATGCACAGAGTTACCATAAAACAAGGAACAGTAGGAAACAATATGAAAACCGTTTTTTTTTGTTTTTAAGAGCTCTTATTCACTGATGTATATTCCATATAAGAAACAAATACATTTTTGTCTGGATCAACAAAAATAAAAATCACAGTTTTGACTTACATACAAATTCACTAAGAACAAACCTATGGAACTATCTTGTATGTCGAGAACTGTTTGGTGTAAGATGGAGATATAGAGTAATTTAATTAAGGGGAGGATGTGACCAGCGATGGTGTGTATATCAGTGTATATATATAATATGATTAAATATAGGTGTAACCAACCAGGAATTTTATATTGGTTTCAAATATGTTTTTGATGGGTTGCATCTTATAGTAAGTATAATTAACTTTTTTTTTTACCCCATAAGGGATATATAGGGATTCCTATACTTACTATAAGATGCAACCCAAATTTAGTCATATAAAAAACATATATATATATATATATAGTATATATATGTATATACTTATACACACACATCGCTGCTACATCCATCCCCTTACATTAATTACTCTACTATCTCCATCTTACACACAAACAGTTCTGCATACAAGATAGGTTGAATTTGTATGTAAGTCAAAACTGTGTATTTTATATTTGTTGATCCAGACAAAAATGTATTTGTTTCTTATATGGAATATACATCAGTGAATAAGAGCTCTTAACTAAAAAAAAATGTTTTCATATTGTTTCCTACTGTTCCTTGTTTTATGGTAAGCTCTGTGCATATGGTAATCTGTGTGCACTATATAAGTAAAGGAATTATTATTATATACTGTATATGTATATATGTGTGTGTGTATGGAAAAAAATGGAGGAATACTTTTTACAGATTCAGTTTCCATTATTTCAGTTTGTAGTAAAAGCAAATATAATGCGCAAAGTTTAATCAAATTCTTATTTTTTAATAGTTAAATCGGGAGAGAAGGCAGCCCAGGATTATGTCGATAAAGGCAAAGAAGTTGGTAAACAGGGTAGGTTTATGTCAGTATGAACACATTTGTATTGGCTATGCAAACATCTAGGCCAGTGGTGGCAAACCTATGGCACGGGTACCGGAGGTGGCACTCAGGCTGTTGCTCCAACGCAGAGTTCCCCAGAAAGGATTTGAGGGATCCTGGTCTACCTGAGAGTGCTGGAAGAAAGAGAAGGTGCAGACAAAGTCAGATTTTCATTGGAATCCCTGCTCTGGGCCTCACTATTCTTCCTGTTCCGGGGGCTTTCGAGGGAAACTCCAATGCAGCAGACATTTTAAAGGGGTTCAATGAGCAACAATTATAGCATCCAGTCAATTACATATGGCTGCTGTAGTCCATCACTAGCCCCTACATCATTACCCACTACCTAAATATGACTGCTGAGGCCATGGGCAGCAGAACACCACTGTGCCAGGAAAGTCAACAAATACACTGTCAAGAAAACTTTGCAACTAATCATTATGTAGTGGCCATGAATAGAACTGCAACTGAGTAAGCACAAACACCTTGGGGGACATTAATCATAGTTTATTAGACAGCTTTTGACATTTTTGTGAGCAAAAAACTGGCGCAGTTTGTTCATTTGGCGCTTTATTTGCACCATTTTCTGGCACACTGCAAAGTTCGGCACTTAGTGGTTTTGAGTCCCTGCACCTTACTTTACAGATGTTTGCACGGAATCTATCACTAATTTGCGCCTACAAGGACGCAAAAAAAGCGCAAAAATGCACCTACTCTGAGCAGGTGAACTTCAAAAAAACTTCACTTTTTATTACTAAAAACAAAAGTTTTCGATTGCCAAATGAAAAATTACCTCTATGCAACATGAAAAATACTTTGGAGCAGTTTTAAAATGTAAAATTTCCCCAGTAACGACTTCATCATTTTCTATAGGATCATCTCTGGGAGTGATTTTTACATATCTAACTTTTAGTCCCTGCATTTGCATCACAATGAGACTGTTTTGAGTAAAAATGAAGCCCTGAATGTTCTGTCATCTTTTTTGAATCTTGTTCCATTAATAGTGTCAAATGAGATCTACTTTTTACTAGAGTAAAAATTATAGACAAATTTGGCGGAAAATTAGGTGCAAATTAATCGGACATGCAACAATTCCAAAGCGCATTTACTAAGGCAGAACTAGAACCATCATAAATCACAAGCCAAAAAATAGAACAAACCAGGGGCAAAAATAGGCGAACTTGAGACCAACTATGATTAATGTCCCCCTTATCTGCTTCTAGAGCAACACATCCCCTTCGAGCAGTTGGGAGATGTGTGCCACAATGGTCATATGACTTTAAAAAAAATTGATATTGATAACCTGTCCAAAGATTTAGACAAAGATTTTGCAAACCACCATTTTAATTATTATACTGGTAACATTTGGAAATCTGTTTCAGTCATCGACAAAGGATGTGAAGCTGCCAAGAACACATGTGATCAAGTAACAGGACAAGTTGAAGACAAGCTCACTACCGGTGCATGGATTAAGTAATCACAATGCACAAAAGCAAAATGTTAAATATTAAATAAATAATACTTATTTACATAACGCAAAGGAGTCCATTTATTTTATTGTTCTGGTATTTTGTTCCAAAGCTTCAACTTTTTGCTCCAAGATCCCCTTCACAATTGTGTCAGTGATTCTGCTCAGAAGCCACAATGAAGATATGATTATAGTCTTCTAGAAAGGGAAGAATCCTAGAGATCTCCACTCCGGAAGATATTCACTTCATTTATATATGATATAGTGGAATATTTTAGTCTCTTCCTAGTCCACCTACATGCTCAGGCTACTAAAAAAAAGTTTTAACACAATTACTGCAATTCTTTTTAATTTTTTTTGCAAATCTGGGTTTAGAAAAAAAATGGTGGCTGTGGAGGGCTGTGTAAATCAACACTGGCCACCACTATCAACATAGAGGATTACTCCAGTAAGCCTGTTATTTGGAAGTTCTGATTTACAATGTCAGATAATTCTATAGCATGTCCCATGGCCCCCATTAAAAGCAGCCACGAGAGCAACAGCCATGAGGTGAGTTGAGCCTTTTGCTTCTGGCAGCATCAGGTGCAACAAGATGGGGGGCAGCATCGACGTTTCGGTCCCTTCCTACAAGGTAGAGGTGGACACTTAAAAAAAAGATTGGTTTGAGACACTGCGTGGGGAGCCTACTACATAGCCTACTACACAATATATTATTACTGGATGAGGTGGAGGGAGCACAGTTCCCTTGCTCATCACAGGAAGAAGTATGTTTAAGTTCACCCCTGAATGCAGCAGGTTGGGTGATATCAAAAATAAAGTATGCATAACAGAGAACATAATACATTGGGTACTAGTTCTCCTCAGGAGAGAACCATGTAGGCATAAGGGTTTGTAGATAGGCAATGTTCTTCTAGTAAGGTAAAAAAAAATGTAAATTAGCTCTGAAAAT
This sequence comes from Engystomops pustulosus, assembly GCA_019512145.1. Classification (NCBI taxonomy): domain Eukaryota; kingdom Metazoa; phylum Chordata; class Amphibia; order Anura; family Leptodactylidae; genus Engystomops; species Engystomops pustulosus. The sequence continues at coordinate 36,196,169 of CM033651.1, read as the reverse complement.
GTGTGCATCTTGTATCACCTATTAGAAGGTATCTCCTGGGAAAAAAGCATCAGTTACAGCCGCCATCAAATGTGTTCATGTCTCTTAAAAAAACCATCATTGAAATGAAATTAGAGAAATTCCCACAGACATGAAGAACTTTTGCAGACCATGTTCTTCTGTTATGTCACGCAGTCCTACAATACAAAGGACACATTATCTGACAACCACACCCAGGGTTGTTATTGTCATAGCAGATACACAAGAACACATTCATAAGGTTAATCTGTACACCATTATTGTGAACATATTAGGGCAGCATACAATATGACATATGAGTCCATTAGGAGAAACACCATTCCTTAAGCCCTCTATGGTGATTGATAATCCATGGCAGAGCTTTCCATAGCCTAGTGGTTACAGATCCGAGTCCCTACTCATCATGATAGAAGAATTCTTACATCTATATGTTATGTTATGGTTATCCTGATTCCAGATCTAAGTCCATTATTAGAGCGATCTTTATACTGCCCATTTCCAAAACCCACACTTTGCTCTCCTCTGCACCTACTGTAGAGTAGATTTGCCATTGTTATTCAAGGTTCCTAAAATAAATCCGTGAGACAGTTTTTCATGTTGATTTGACCAGTGATGTAGAGGTAACACTACACAATGCCATGTACAACAATACTTCTTCAGACTTTTACTGTGGTTTTATTTGCCTTGGCTGTAGTCCCCTGGAAGTGTTTGCTAACAGTAAGTGAACACTCAAAACAAGAACACTGCACTATATAATGCCACGTACATAATGCGCCCGACTTCCGATAGCAGCTATGGACTAGGATAGTGGGGGACCACATACGTGGGCTTTATGATATCACCAGATTATACATGTAAATGTCACATGATGGAAGAAGAGAGCAGCTCTAGGACTTATTATAGGCGGAAGTGCTATACCATGTTTTATTAACCTCTGGAATAAGACATTTGGGACATGTCTGGGCTATATAAAACCAAGGCGTGTCATGAACATGTTAAAACATACTTGGTAAAGACCGATACCATACTGCACAGTCCCATATGAGCACGAGTATAACCTCATCAGTACAGAGATATCTATGGGGTACCACTGGGGTACATTTGGAGAAGAGTTTATCCTACTTGCTGTGTACAGCTGGTGTCAACATCAGTAAGTTTGCAGTTGGTGGTGCAATTTTATGCCAGGTAGGGTCTGATGTGGCCAGCTTATAGCGTCCTCCTCCATATCTAAGAGGACATTATACAGACATATACCATACAGATGAGCTGCTCGATCTAGGCTTCCTTGTTATAAAAGATTTATTAATGAAATAATGGCAAAAACTGCTAATACTGCATTAATGGGTCATGTGAACAGCAGAAATGTACTGATGGGCAATAGTGGATCTCAATCTTTGGACTGTGGCCCATTATTATTTCCATCCTTGTGGAATTGGTCCTAATGTTGGTTTAATCCCGCAGCCTTCACACCTTGTACAGTATGAGAATCCTTGCATTATACAGAAATAAGATGCAAGGACTCAGTCTGCCAGAGTACTGTATTAACTGTAAGTTGCCAGGCGCTGCAGTTTGCCACACAGATGCAACATCTTTGAATCATTTCTGTATAATGTAAGGACCGCCATCTGGGGCAATGTGTGTAGTTTGTGGGATTGGGACAGTATATATGCTGATACAACCAACAAATCTGTGGTCTTTACATCTGTTTATCCAAAGTTGTTTGATCAAAATTCGACACAATTAAAATATCTCACCTGCACAGCTAGCGTACTCCAATAACTCGGATGTAGTTACATAACAGACATCTAGTCAGGATGCTTTTTATGCAGTATTTTGAGTAACCCTTCAAACTCGTATTATGGTTTTGCTATTTAAAGGTCTTTTTAATAATACGTATGGATTTCTATTTGACAGGTCAATATCCGATTAGTAAAGATAAGGAGATATCAGCAGATACTGCAGCCTCCAGAAGTAGAGAAGAGTCAGGGCAAATAAGTGACCGACTTCAAGGATGGGAGCTATAAATTATGGCTGTTCTCAACAGGAGTAGATGGTTGTAGAAATACTTTTGAAAACAGATTTTTGATATCACATACAACCACCTATTGTACAGTTGTGTTGTCCTTTAAAACCGTATGTTCACAAAAACCTTAACAGGCTGCAGTTTACATCACAACCAGTGGATGGCGAGTGTCTAAACGGAGGATCAACACTGAGTAAGGTTACATTCACACAACCACCAAGGGGACGTATATACAGCCACATACGCCTCCCTATAGACAGCAAAAGCCTCCCAGTAGCATACCACCTGAGAGGGGAGGGGGCGCAGCATTCACCCTTCCTCTCCACCGAGCATCTTGTATGCCGGGCGGGCATACATTTGTGTGCATGTAACCCAAGACACAGTTGCACACAGGAGAGTGCAACTTATTATAGCAACTTATTATAGAGAAACATAGGGCTTGGCCTATATTTTTCCGTGCACGGTGCAATAAGATGATGTGCAGTCACTGTACCAAAGGCAATGGGGAACAATATGTTTCTGCAAACTGTGCAGCTGGAGATCAGTTCCCTGCATGTTCTGTTGAGTACAGCTTTTGGTTAAAGGATGCGCAGGCTTTATCTGGAATTAACAATGTGAGCTAAAAAACCAAGTCTAAGCCCCTGCTATTTATCGAACGTATACAATACTGTACACATCTGTACCATTACAATGGACAAAGCTTGAAACATTTTTTGGGCCTACTTCCCAGGGCTTCTGTGCCGGAATACTAGCATAAAAGCCGTGAACTAATCGCAAATGCTAGTGTATAGCTAGCATTTGTGATCATCCCCTTGACGCCAGTGGGCATAGATGGGTGTGAGCAGTCGTGAAAAGAGGACACTCGCAGCAGCCAGTGACTTCTCATGTGAAAAGTGTGAGGCTGCGCCCAATTCACTGCCGTGTAGGACATGTTACAGTAGAATGAGGCACAGCCACCAGCTGATGCATCAAAGAGGCCCAAGTCAGAAAATGCAGCTTTCATATGATAAATAACCCCCCACTCTTACCATTGCATTGAAATTCACAATAATGTGCAAAAATTGCCCCCTCTCCCATATAATCAGCAGAAAGCAGTGGTGCAGCTTACGCACACAAATAGTTCCTTTTGTATTAGAGACTATTTAGTTAATGCATGCAGAGATGTTCCTTCAAAACAGTCTGAATATTGTCATGTAGGCTTCATGTAGACATTCTATTTAATCTTTTAACAGCAAGGCACAAGCGCCCTCTAGTGGACTTTGTAACACATTTATAAATATCCAAGTATCAGCTCTGTGTTACCTTTTAACATGTTAAAAGGTATGTAAAAAGGCTTAAAAGAAATCTATTTGTTTTCATGCATTATGAAGCAAACAAACCCTGAGAATGCCGTAGCTACACTGATGCAGAAACGTATGATAATTAATCCCCGAGTTGAGTGCTTGTGTTGAACAATTAACATTTGGACCTTGGGAAAGCTGGGTTGGATTCAGAGTCCAGTTCATCATTATACAGCTACCTGAACATCCAAACAGGACTAATCAACCTGAGCTTGATCACTCATTCATAGCAACTGGGGGATGGTGCAGGGATTGAATACTTCCGCCTGTCAGGCACAACACAATAATTACATGTGTTGAGCCCGGTACTGGAGCAACAGCTTCATCATAATTTTATAATGGTTTTTTTATGCAAAACCACTTAGCTCAGGTATTAAAACAAACTACTCTTGGAAAGACTGACAGGAGGAAATGCATAGGAGAGGCTGAAGGCTGAAAAGGCATCCAAGTTCACTGGACGATCCTTCAGGAACAGAATCCTTCTTAGGAACAGAAATGTTCGACCTGTCTGTTTTTCCTGGTGGCGAACAGGTCTATCCTTGGCCATCCCCACATTCTTGCCATCTTGCTGAAGACAACCCTGTGGAGGGACCATTCCCCCCGCTGTAGGAGGTGACGACTTCCAGATTTTCTTTCCCTCTTACGTGGACTGCCGAAACCAATCTCAAGTTCGTCTCCACCAATTAAAAATTTCAGCTGTCAAATTTTTAAGAGAGTTCGCTCCTGGACCTCCCTTGCGATTTGTGAAGGCTACGGCAGTCACATTGTCCGAAATAATTTTCTGATCTGTTCCCTTTATTACACGCAAGGATTTTCTGATCACTTCCAGGATGGCTCTCAACTCTAATTGGAGGACATCCCCTGGGTCTCCCTGCTCCATGCTTCCTGGAATAGGAGATCATTCACCTGGGCTCCCCAACCCCAGGCACTTGCGCCTACCATTGATAGAGGTCTTTCCTCTCTCCAGGGTCTGCCCACTTAGAAGGTTCTTCTCCCTCAGCCACCAACCTAAGGATTTTAGAATCTATTGAGGAAGTAGAATATTTTGTTCTTAACTGGCTTGGTCTCAGTCCCAGGCTTTTAGCATGTACAACTGCAAGGGTCTTGCACGGAACATTGCCCAGGGCACTGCCGGTATGGCTGCTGTGAAGAGGCATAGAATTCACATTATCTCCCTTATGGTAGGAGATCCTTTCTTGAATAAATCTTGAACCTTCATAATCTTTTCTCGAGGAAGGAACTTGAATCTAACTGAATTCCCAGATATATCTTTGATTTTGAAGGTGAAAGGGAGGATTTCTTTAGATTCACCATCCATCCTAGAAAGTGTAAATCTCCAGTACAACTTTCTCTTGGGTCTCTAGTTCTTCCACCGACTTCCCTATTAGAAGTAAGTTGCACAGGTTTGGCACAATGAGCCACTGATGTTTTATGTATGCAGCAGCTTCTGACATCAATTTTGTAAATACCCTTCGGCTACACCAAAGGCAGGGGCGTAACTAGATTTCTGCATGGGGCCCCCCATCCCCTTAAAAAAAAAAAAATATATATATATATACATATTGGTACAGACACGTACATATACAGGTTATACAAACTCATACAATGCAATTATATACGCATGCAATTTGCACACACGTTATATACACACACATATTAGACATAGTATACACTCACCGTATATACACAGGGTTATTTAGGTGGCTATTTATCAAACATCGGGTGCAGCCACGTGCATTAAGAGACTTCGGCCTCTTGTTGTATCCGGGGGGGTTGCTGGGGAGTGTATCTCTACGCGAGGCACGACCTGGCATAGAAATAAACGCAGCTAGCGAATTTTCAAAGATGAAAGTTCGCCAGCAGCAAAAAGTGCACAAGCACGGGGACAGGACTGCCCCGCACCGGCCCACTTCCCGCTGTCCAGACGCGCCCCTCCACACCCCACTTGCGTGAAGGCGCATTAGGGTGCAAAAGTCCTGATAAATACCACCCTACACAAGCATATATACACAAATATATACATACACAAAAATTTCTAACCTGACGGGCGGTGCTTTTGGGACAGGTGGAGCGTCTCCATGAAGTTTGGGCAGTAGCGGTGTCCTGCTGGGGGTGAGCGGGATAGGGGGGCGGGACATGGCTGTAAATTGGGCGGCGAGCAGATAGGGGGACCTGCCGGCGGGCGGCTGATGGAGGCGGGGGGAAGGACGCGCCGACAGGCAGGTAGGGTGGACGTGCCAGCGGCCGGGGGGACATGCCGGTGGGCAGGCAGAGGATCGTGGAGGCAGGTGGGTGGCAGGATATGCTGGCAGGCGGTCGGGCGATTGTGGAGGGGGCGGGCAGGAAGATTTGCTGGTGGGCGTTTGGGTAGAAGTATATGGAGGCGGGTGGGCGGCAGGGGCACGTGCCGGCGGCGAGGATGTATTGTCACGGGGGCGGGAGAGTGGGCGGCTCTATGTTAAGCACAGCAGGCGTTACGGATGTGCTGTTCACAGGCAAGGGGAGAACAGTACTTAATTTTGGGTTCACGTCCATCCCAGGCCCCCTAGCAGCACGGGCCCCGTAGCAACCGCTACGGCTGCTGTTACACCACTGACCAAAGGGTAGGGCTCTGAACTGGAGGTGTATGAGATTGCCATCCAGCATTACCACCTCACTCAGGTATTTTGATGTAAAAAGGCATCTAGGCTCTACTGTGACCCAGTTCTTACAGTAAAGCCTTGTTGCTTCTTGTGATTGAGTCTTAAGGTGGACATGATGCCCTCTTGTCAGATTTAACCTGAAACGACTTTCAAGCACAGATACTGGTGCCCAGAAGAGAACAGAATAAGCCAGGTGTGGCGGAATCAGTACCTTGTACAGTAGTGCTCACCTCAATCCCCACCTGGACAGAAGAGGCTGAAAACAACCTGTTTGCCGCCAATTTTTGCACCCACAAGTTTGCACGCAGCAATTTCTTCAACGGCCCACTGGCAAGGAATAACCAATAAATCACATACAGGTCAAACTGATCTGCAGGTATCAGCAGTGACCCAATGCACAGAACATATCACATATGCTGCCTCAGCAGGTGCTGGAATACTCAAGTTCAATACTCATGCCTGGCTTGTTTTCTGCGTAACAAATTGCACTTCATAGTGATGGTATTAAATATTACATGCCATGCACTCGGAAGCGGGAAAAAAATTCCAAATGCAATGAAAATGCATTCGTGCCATTTTCTTGTGGGCTTGGATATTACGTCTTTCACTGAGCGCCCCAAATGACATGTCTACTTTATTCTTTGGGTCGGTACGATTAAGGGGATACCAAATTTGTATAGGTTTTATAATGTTTTCATACATTTACAAAAATTAAAACCTCCTGTACAAAAATTATTTTTTTTTATTTTGCCAACTTCTGGCGCTAATAACTTTTTATACTTTGGTGTACGGAGCTGTGGGTGGTGTCATTTTTTGCGAAATTTAATAATATGTTCAATGATATCATTTTTAGGACTGTACGACCTTTTGATCACTTTTTATAGATTTTCTTATATTTTTCAAAATGGCAAAAAAGTGCCATTTTCGACTTTGGGCGCTATTTTCCGTAACGGGGTTAAACGCATTGTAAAAAACGTTATCATATTTTGATAGATCGGGCATTTTCGGACGTGTCGATACCTGATGTGTTTATGATTTTTACTGTTTATTTATATTTATGTCAGTTCTAGGGAAAGGGGGGTGATTTGAAATTTAATGTTTTTTTATTATAATTTTTTTTTTTTAACTTTTTTTTATTTTTATTTATACTATTTTTCAGACTCCCTAGGGTACTTTAACCCTAGGTTGTCTGATCGATCCTATCATATACTGCCATACTACAGTATGGCAGTATATGGGGATTTTCCTCCTCATTCATTACAATGTGCTATCAGCACATTGTAATGAAGGGGTTAAAACGAAATAGCCTCGGGTCTTCGGAAGACCCGAGGCTACCATGGAGACGGATCGCTGCCCCCGGGGGATCGGCGATCCCAGGTAAGATGGCGGCGCCCATGCGCCGCTATCTTTTTGAGGCTGCCGGCAGCCATCGCTGTGAAAGCACCCGCGATCGGTGCTGGCACCGATCGCGGGTGTTACCGGTAAGCCTTTGCTGCAATATGCAGCAAAGACTTACCGGCTATAGAGAGGGCTCAGCCGTGAGCCCTCTCCATGCAGCGCGACCCGACCGCCGCCGTGAATACACGGCGGGCGGTGCTTTTCCAGGTGGGGGCCGCAAAATGTTGTCCCACGGGCCACAGTTGGCCCGCGGGCCGCGAGTTTGAGACCCCTGATCTAAAGTATCACCTCTAGGGACAAATTATTCTCTTATTGACAAAATACAAGCATATTTTGGTGATTTTTACTACAAAAAACATAGTACTAATTTCCATGATTTACAGAAAGATTCCTAACCACCTTCTCAATGTCTCCTGGAGTGGAGCAGTAGCTGGATCTGACTGGGCACTCTGATACTCTGATTACTTGACCTTAATTGGTCGAGATAGATTGTCCTAATTAGCAGGTACTTCCCACTTTATGACTTTATCTCATCCTTCTAATCACGCCAGCCCTGCCGGTGTGCAGGCGTAATCTGCAGCAGGCGTCCGGCTGGCCCCAGCTGCATCCGAAATCTCTCTTTGCTGGGCAGTTTAACCCCTTAACTGCCACGATCAAGCGTAATCATAGCAGCTAAGGAGAGAGGCAGAGGTAACAGGATTTCCTCCCCATAGCAGATGAAGACCTCCGTGTCTGCCAATCAGGAGTGTTACTGTCAGGTCAGGATTTTTAAAATCGGGTCCAGCTGTATTCAATAGAGTCGATATATCAGCATTACAGTAAGAAGTCACAAAAACAGTTGTTTTTTTTTGTTTTTTTTGTTTTAGAGCAGTTGTTTTTATGTGGAACTGTATGTAAGCACTCATATGTTATATAACTTGCCAAAACATAGACAAATGCATGTAAATCTTTGTATAGGTAGATTTTGAAACTTTTGTAAATTTTGTCAAGTAGATAAATGATGCAAAAGGATAAGATCACGGAGCATTCATGAAAAACCTGTCTGAATAAATAATATATTAGGTATAACGGCCTAAAAGTTTAGAAATACCATACATTACAGTCTAAACATGTAAAATCTGTCATATTGATGCATTCAGGATTGTCTTTTAGTGCCATCTACTGGATGTCATTGGGTAAAGCAAAACAGTGGATTTGTATTTAATAAATGGATTGTAAAGTACACGATTTTTACTTCTATTTTACATATTCGTCTGCTTTTATAAAGTAAATGTCCACAATTCATATAAAATCTGTAAACCTTTTATGGGAGTCAAATAAACAGTAGGTTCCCTGGATCGTTAGTCATAGATGGATCCTAAACCAACTACAGTTCCTCATGTACCTGTGCATTAGGGCCTGAACGAACCTGTATGAGTAATGCCCATGGGCGCAATGTAAAAAAAAAAAAAAAAAAAAAAAAAAAAGCCAAACGTTTATTTTACCTAGATATGTGAAGATCTTAGTGCCGGAGCCTCCTTTTGGGTTGCTTTAACCCCTTAAGGACGCAGCCATTTTGTAGCTTAAGGCTCAGCCCGATTTTTTGGATTCGGACTTGCGTCGCTTTATATGGTTATAACTTTTGAACACTGTTACTTATCAAAACGATTCTGAGATTGTTTTTTCCCCACATGTTGTACTTCATTTTAGTGGTAAATTTTGGCAGATAAGTTTTGCGTTTATTTACAAAAAAAAGAAAATATGATAAATTTTTTGAAAAATTTGCCATTTTCGAAATTCTAAATCATCGCGTTTCCAGGCAGATAGATTTACCACCTAAATAAGTTGCTGAATAACATTTCCCATTTGTCTACTTTACATTTTCATAATTTCTGAAATGTTTGGATAATTTATTTTGATGTCACGCGGCTTACAAATAGAATAGCGCTTTTCCGGATTTTCAGAATTGACTATTTTGGGGATAAATACAGTTTGGAATGAAATTTTACATATTTAGCATCAAAACCCCCTATATAACCAACCCATTTTCAAATCTGCACCCTTCAAGCTATCAGAAACCGCTTTTACGAAGATTGTTAACCCCTTGAGATCTTCATAGTAATTGAATCAAAATGGGGGTGAAATTTAGAATAGTCATATTGTTCCCTTATACGTTCATTTAGCACTAAAATTTACACATTTCCAAAATATAAAAAGAGAAAACCCACCATACAATTTGTTCTGCAATTTCTCCCGAGTACAAAGACCCCCCACATGTGGCTGTGACTTGTTTTATGGGCGCACAGCGAGGTGCAGAAGGGAAGGAGGGCGCTGCAGCTGCCAGAATTTTAGTTTTCTCGTTGCCCCCTTTTGAAGGCTATAAAATTTTCGCTTTTTCGTTATTTGGGTCATGTGACGGCATTTTTTTTGCGGGATGAGATGCTTTTTCCATTGTTACCATTTAGGGGTTGGTATCACCTATTGTTGAAAATTTAGGAACTTTTTTTGAGGGCAGGAGTAGAAAAGCATCAATTCTGTACTGGATTTTTTACTTTTTTTTTTTTTGGTGTTCACTTTATAGCCTAATAATCCTGATATCTTTATTCTATGGGTCGATACGATAACGGGGATACCAGACATGAATATATTTTCTTACGTTTTACTAAATTTGTCAAACAAAACCCTAATGTGGGGAAAAATCTATCATTTATGTATTGCCGTCTTCCAAGTGGCATAACATTGTTACTTTTTTGGCTACGGAGCTGGTTGATGGCTTGTTTTTTGCGGGACATGTTGTACTTTGCACCAGTATCATGTCTGAGTACATACGGTTTTTTGATCGCATTTTATAGCATTTTTTGCGGGATTGAAAAGGTAAAAATCATAATTTTTGGAGGGTTTATACCAGTTTTTTTTTACGGCGTTTATCGTGGGGGTTCAATAATGATTTACTTTTATTCTACGGGTTGTTATGGACGCGGTGATACTATATATGTGGGGTTTGTGTTATGATTTAGACTTTTTTTGAGTTATATGTCTCTTTATATGTTTTGGGAGTTTGGGGCATTTTTAGTGATTTATGACTTTATTTTTTTATTGAATAACTTTTTTTTTTTTACTTTTTCACTTTTATACCATGGGACATGAAGAAGCAATCTTCTGATTGCTTCTTCATGATAATACCCTGCAATACTGATGTATTGCAGAGTATTATCAGTGTCAGCCTATGCACTTGCATAGGCTGGCACTGTGCCAGTAAGATGACGTCACAGACGCCATCTTACTGGCAATTCTTGCAAGTAACTCTGGGGTCCAGATCGGACCCCAGAGTTACTATAGCAACGATCGGCGCCCCCCGAAAACGGTTCGGGGGGGCCGATCGTGGAGGAAAGACCCCCCAGATGCAGGTTAGATGCCGCGGTCGCGCTGACCGCGGCATTTAACGGGTTAAGCACCCGCGATCGGAGACAACTCCGATTGCGGGTGTTACACTGGGGTGCCGGCTATTAGTTACAGCCGGCACCCCAGGTTTCCCGATGCCGGTTCGGCTCTGATCCAGAGCCGAGCCGGCATAAGCGCCGTGGCGGATATATCCGCCACTGAGCGCTAAGTCACTGCGCTCCGTGGCGGATATATCCGCCACGGAGCGTGAAGGGGTTAATGAACCTGGCTTATAAAAAGGTCTTATAGCACATAGAAGCATGGTGAGCAGTTTTGCCAGATAGGGGGACATGTTTGAAGCTAAATGCTCGCAGCAGAGATTAGCAATAGCTCCCAAGTGACATTTTTAAAGAATTTTTTGTGTGTGAAGATTGTCTTACAGTAAATGCAATACAAGTCTCTTCAAGACTTTCAACATGCAAGCTAAGTCTTGTCTCCAAGCCTTATTATCAGAGGTCCTTAGAGAATAGGAAACGTAAAAAGCATCACCTAGGTTAACTTCCTACGAAATCCTGCCACCTTCCCAGAACTGATATAGAAATTAAAAAAAAAAAAACATAAAAAAATTCGGTTTATAAAAAATATAACTGATTTCCCTGGCTGTGAACCTAATATAGGAAAATACCTGTATTGTTACTTTTTAAACATTTCAACATTTTTTTGATCCGATATGTATTTTGCAAGATACTGAACTTTTTTTTACACCCTTTATATTATGAATATAAATTAATTATACTTTATATTAATTTTATAGACTATTTGGACCCATAATGAATTCTAATATGTGTAGAGCCACTCTACAATAACCAATTATAATAACCAATTGAGACCCCCCCATACTGTGTTTAACCCTTTACAGTGCGGCCTCATTTTTCAAATCTGCCCTGTGTCACTATAAGTGTTAATAGCTTTGGAACAATATAAGATATCCAGGGGATTTTGAGATTGTTTCCACGTGACACATTTTACTTCAAATTAATTTAAACCCTTAACAACTTGGCCTTTTTTAGTTTTTTTCACTGAAAGTTTTTCACTCACCACCTTCAAAAATCTATAACTTTTTTATTTTTCCACTTAAAGAGCTTATTTTCTGCGTAACAAATTGCACTTCATAGTGACGGTATATAATATTCCATGCCGTGTACTGGGAAGCTGGAAAAAAATTCCTAATGCAGTGAAAATGCAACGTTTTCTTGTGGGCTTGGATTAGGTGCGCCGCAAATGACAGGTCTACTTTATTCTTTGGGTCGGTACAATTACGGGGATATAAAATTTGTATAGGTTTTATTATGTTTTCATACATTTAATAAATTAAAACCTCCTGTACAAAAATCTTTGGGGGGTTTTGTCATCTTCTGGCGCCAATAACTTTTTCATACTTTGGTGTACGGAGCTGTGGGTGGTGTCACTTTTTGTGACTTTTGATGAAATTTTCATTGCTATAATTTTTAGGACTGTACAACCTTTTGATCACATTTTATATTTTTCAAAATGACAAAAAAGTGCCTTGGGCACTATGTTCCGTTACGGGTTTAAACGCAGTGAAAAAGCGTTATTATATTTTGATAGATCAGGCATTTTCGGACGCGGCGATACCTAATATGTTTATGATTTTTACTGTTTATTAATATTTATATCAGTTCTAGGGAAAGGGGGTGATTTGAATTTTTAGATTTTTTTATTTATTTATTTTTTTTCCTTTTTTTATTTTTACTTTTACTACACCCCGTGACATCATCAGGGAGCGACGATCCGCGGCAGTGGGCGCCGCCATCTTTTTGAAGCCGCCCGCAGCATTGCCAGTGGCGATCGACGTGAAAACACCCGCTATCAGTGCTAGCACGGATCGTGGGTGTTACCGGTAAGCCTTTGCTGCAATATGCAGCAAAGACTTACTGGCTATGGAGAGGGCTCGTTCCGCGAGCCCTCTCCATGCACCGGGAGCTGGTACACGCAGCGCGCCGGGAAGGGTTTAAAATTTTTTGCCATTTGCCATTTTTTGGGAAATTTTTGGGAAAATCACCAAAACTCATATTTAGAGGGACCTGCTCAACTTCTAATTGACTGTGAGAGGCCTAAAAAATAACTAGACTCGTAAATTACCCCATTATGGAAACTATACCCCTCAATGTATGGAAAACCACTTTTAAGAAGTTTGTTTAACCCTTAATGTTTTATAGGGGTTAAAACAAAACGGAGGTGCGGTCTACAAATTGTAATATTTTTTTGACAATACACCCATTTTGGGTGGAAAATTAAACATTTGTTATGGATTAAATGAAAAGAGGCTCCACAAAGTTTGATACTCAATTTCTCCCGAGTACAGTGATACCCCATATGTGGTGGTAACCTGCTGTATTGGCGCACAGCCAGGCACAGAAGGAAAGGAGGCGCCATCCAGAGCAGATTTTTCATTGTCACATTGTACTGGCCATAATTTTTTTAGTTTTTTTTATTGTGGACCTATAGGGGCTTTTTTTGCCACATGACATGCACTTTTCTGGTACATAATTTTGGAGCATCTATAGCTAACTGGTGAGATTTTATTAACTCTTTTTAGGACCTTTTTTGTGGGTTTTTACCGAACCATAAAAATAGTATATTGTTATTATGCTATGGGTCTCTACGATTACGAAAAGACCTCATTTATATGTTTTTTTTTCCCCCCATTTTTACTGAATAAAAATTAATTTGGCGAAAATGTTAATTTTAGCATCACCGACTTCATATGCATAACTTTTTCATTTTTTGTCTGACAAATCTGGTTAATGGTTTATTTTTTGCGAGAAGGATTGTTCTTTTTAGTGGTCTTATTTTATCAGTGCAGAACATTTTTTTTATCACTTTTTAAAGTGTATTAATTAAAAATTCTTTTTTTCAGAGCGTTTTATACATTGTTTTTTTACAGTGTTCACTTTGCGGGTCCAATAAGGATTTTGTTTTATTATGCAGATTGTCATGGACGTAGCGATACCAAATATGTGGGGGTTTTATTGTGTTATATGTGTATATTATTCAATTTTACTGAAAACTAATTTGGAGAAAATCTTGTTCATTTTAGCATCACCTTGTTTACATATGTAGAAATTATTTTTCGGCTGACAAATCTGGTTAGGGGCTTATTTTTTGCGAGAAGAGTTGTTCTTTTTAGTTGTCTCATTTAAGAGTGCGTAACATTTTTTTAATCACTTTTTACAGCATTTTTTTTTAAAGGTATTAAATTAAAAATCTTTTTTTTTTCGGACCATTTTTTTGTGTTTTTTTTTCCCCCCCCGGCGTTAACCTGCAGGTCCAGTAACTATTCTGTTTTATTATACGGATTGTTACAGAGGGGCAATACCAAATATGTGGCGATTTTTTGGTGTGTTTGTTTTTTTATACTTTAAGTGTTTTTATGGGAAAGTCACATTTTAGGGGCTATATTTTTATGTATTTATTTATTCTTGTGCTTAAACTTAAGTCTTTTTAACTTTTATTACTTATACATACTTGAAACAACAAAGCTCTGATCTGTTCTGCGATCCATAGAAGAAACCCTCATGGTTGACTGCGGCATGTAAGGGGTTTACACTCGCGATCGGAGCCGGCTCCGATCGCGGGTGTTAGAGCGTGGTGTCAGCTGTACTAGACAGCTGACAGCCGCTGCTTCTGGTCCCGGTCCGTTCGTGAGCTAGTGCCAGAAGCAGGACGTTATAGCACGTCCCAGTGCAGAAAGTATCTACCTGCAGGGACGTACCATAAGGTCCAGGTGTGCGTAGGGGTTAAAGGGGTTTTCCCATGAACACAAGTTAGGCCCTATCCACAGGAGAATAACAGAAGGCTACAGAAAGAATTGGAACACTTTTTAGATTTTACAATCCTGCAAATATAAAATCACATAAGCTTTGTCGTAGAAAAAAACTTTTGTTGTAGTTATCCTTAGAACGGGTTAAATACCTCGCCTTTCAGGAGAATCTCAGCAGGCTGCAACTGTGAATCCTTAGTACCTCACTTAAACTTATGTAGGATAAAGTGAGAAAGCTTGGGGTTTTGGGCCATTAGTTTACCCTTTATAGAAGTTCCATCTATCCCGGGTAATTGGACTGATAGCTAAAGATCCATCTGGTCATCATTTTTGCTGCTCAGTACCCTTTCTGCTGAAATTCATTGCAATTTCCTAAGTGGATCTCTGGATTCATTTCTAACATTTGAGGCTCTGAGACCATTGTTTGGCCCTTTTTGGTGCAAGTACATAAGGACTATTATCCTTCTTTTTAGAGCCTCTTCTTTAGATTACAGCCTGTCTCTAAAATGTACATTTTCAGAGCATTGTTACCTTTTTGGGGTAATGTTATTCAAGATAAATTTGTAACAGATTTTTCAATGTATATTTCTGAGTATTTCTGCCGTCACAAATGCTTAGACCAGTGCTAGATAACATAAGCACTCCCGCTATCCATTTAACTTATTGTAATTATAATCTTTCCCACACTTGAAGAGGTCATCAATGACACAAGGCTAGCACAGAAAACTCTGACATCAGCCTCATCTTCTGAGAAGGTTGCACAGGTGGAGGTGGGATCCTCAGTTGCTGGTTCTGTGACACCACTTTAAGGCACTGCTTTGGCACACCCAGAACTACTGATTGCTATCAATCATGGGAGGCCAGGAAAGCTGCAGACAGTGTGGACCCATGTGCAATGGTGGAGCAGGTGGTTATTACACACCTGAAGTGGAGGATCTAGGAGTCTGCATCATACATTTTCCGCTGTGTCCTGGCACAGCATCTAAAGCTGATTCCACCTACAACAATCCCCATAAGCGCAGTAAAGTATTTCCGATGCAGGCCACCAAGGGCTCAGTCATAACCATACACACCAGGGCAGTTACCCCTTTGGCCATCATCATTTAGGCCATACCCCAGCTCTTTGTATTCGTAGGACAAGGTGCCCACACCAGGGCCATTAATTTTCCAGGGAACCACCATGCAGGAGCATTACTTCCCAGATAATTAAGGTTTTACAGAATAATATAACCTGGGCATTATGTAGACCAAGGCAATTTATGTTTGCGTGGTAGTGGCTCAAGTTTATGTAATACCAGGGTGATTTTGGTAATTGATTAGGGACCTTATGAGCTCCTTGAATAATTTCTATGTATAGCCCAATGGGAAGTCATTGAACTCGAAATAAATTCTCGTTGTCTCTTTGAGTAAGGTTAATTTTAACAGCTTTAAGTTATCGGTCATCAGTGAGAACAGGCCACATCAGATGTGAAAAGTGTAACCTGCCATCCTGTTGCAGATCTGCATTCATGAGGGTGAAAATAGAAGGGTTGTGAACAGGGCTTGAGGTTTTCAACCACCAGGGAAGGATCATGAGTGAAAGGTCATGAGTGAAAGGTCATGACTACAGGCCATTCAAGTTCTTGGAATGCTTATTGTGGAACCAGTCCACTATTTTTAATGTTATTCGAAAAATTTACAAAAATCTTCTACAATCAGGGAATGCCAAGTCATACTGTAATTTTCTCCTAATGAGCTTCTCTTCTGCATTGCTTAGGGGGTCAGGACCCCATTTAACGACTATCTTTGTCTTACATCCCCATAGCAGACTTACTAGGCTGGGATTCACAGGTTAACCACACTTATGCTAACCTCTGAACAAGGGAACAGTGGTGATGTTTGATCTTGTTTAAAGGAAACCTACAACTTGAAGTGGCAGGTTTCAGACGGAAATACCGGGCACCAGCTCAGGGTGAGCTGGTGCCGGAGCTTATTTGTGTTAGTGTTTTAAACCGCGGTATCGCGGTTTAAAACACTTTTTAAACTTTATAGCCGGCACAGGGAGGTACACGCTCGGCGCTTACTGTGCCGGCTATAAAGTTTAAAATGTGTGCACCTGAGCTGGTGCCCGGTATTTCCGTCAGAAACCTGCCACTTCAAGTGGTAGGTTTCCTTTAAGTTTCTCTAACCCCCATGCATGATCTTTGGTGCTCTGACAGAATTACCTATTTCTTTAACAAAAAGTGCTTCTCCCATTTCTTGGGGCAGCCACCTCAAGAAGGCATTTGTTTTTGTTGTTTTTTTTTGTGTCTACACTGATCCGTAAAGGGATTTGCTTTCTTCGCATGGCTTGGTTTTCACTCTGATATTTATTGTTGGATGCAAGCACTTGTACAAACAGGGGTACATCTCCTAATCATGTCCAGTCAAATGAATTTACCTCTTGTGGACTGCCATGAAAGTCTACTAACATCTACAAGATGATACAGTAGGGTGATGCCCCAAGAGCTAATAAATGTTCTGAATACTTCAGTCTATGCAAAATTCGGGTTTTCCTGTTAAATTAGCAAATTTATTATTGGAAGGAATTCAGTGCAATGGGATTGTGGAAATATTGGTTTTATATTAGAAATTGATTTTTTCAGAATAAAAGAATTACAAAATTAGAAGCCATAAGAATGTGTAAATAGCACCTGATGCATTTCAGGCCTTAGTGGTCTTTAGCCATAGATGCAGTCTCATGGCTGTATATTTGTAGTGCTTTTATTTTGGATAAATTAAGACAATTCCATGTTTTACTTGAACCGGTGAGTGCTGATCAAAATGTTTGGGTTATTGCAATAATTTTGCCTGTACATTGAATCATATGGAAATAAATAAAATTTAAATAAACTATACAAAAATACTTTAAACATAAAAATATGGCAATATAGAAACGAGTCAGACTGCCCTTTTTTTCCATTCCCCACCCAATAGAGAGTTAATAAATGTTGTTTATTAAGATTCCCCTAAGATTTACCCTAAAAACACTGAAAAAAAGTCATTTGGAAAAACAGCAACCCCTCATGTCGACAGAAAAATAAAGTTTTGTCTTCTGGAATGTTTTCAAAAGATGAAAGGGGTATTCTTGGCCTGGATACTGACATTTAATTTTGAGGATCATTTCCCATACATGTAGACATTTGTTTCCATAGGAAGAGAAGGCAGCTGCCCTTCGATACGACCACTTTTGCTGGAGAGATTGTACAAAGAAACAAATAGTTTTTCCATAGGAAATGCACAGAAGTTACTGCATCACCTACAACCGTCCTGTGGTAATTAACGCCAAATACAGGGGGTCAGGCAGGGTTCAATAGCACATATTTGGCCATCACTGCCAGTGCACAGGTGGTTGTATCCAAGGACAACCATCTACATTGTTGACAACATGGACACATATATAAGGAAGATGAATTAAAATAAATGTAAATGCCCAGATGGGAATACACTTTTAAGTGCCAAACAGGCTGGATGCTTAAAGAGCTGTAAGGAAGCAAGGAGGCAGAAAAATATACAGTGAGCAAGAGAGGTTTATTTCTGTAGACATTGGTGTGTGTTCGTTAGCTCCTGCACTGGTTTCAGTGACAGTAAGTACCAGTTTAATACACTAAAAACAATAAGACGCATTCTTAAATCACATGGCTAAAATTAGCATTTCTATTCCTCTGCCAAATAATATCCAAGTACCAGGTCATATGTTTGTGTTACAGCTTGTACTTCTGGACACTTCTGTTCCACTGCAAATACAAGCCGAAGTGCAGTGTCTGAGAAACTGTTGGCCAATTCCATGATTCCAATGATCATTGCCAGTGCTGTTGATCAGGCAAACTTGGACTCAACACATCATGGACATAGAGACATTACTACTTAATGGCTCGGATATATTAACCATTTACAAGAATCTTTTGCTGACTGCCAGGGTAAATTATTGTACATATTTATCACTAAACCGATGGACATATCTTTACAGTACATACAATAATTGAAAACTTGCATGCTGTGACAGTAGTATTATGCACTTTAGCAGAACTAGGAGTTTATTATAATTTCTTTGGAGTTACGCTTTTCATATATTCATATAACCAGAGTAAAAATATAAATCCATTGTAAACTCAGTTTTAAAAAAAAAAAGACACAATCATCATAAACGGAAAGCTCTCCAAAATTATTACTTGTCAATGTTAACTGTATCCTTGTAGGTTGTCTATTTTGACAAAGTTTTTTTTAGAAAATTGCAGCCAAAAAGAAAACCGATATAAACTTGTTTTACAGTCTATTGGCTTACTTAGATCCGTATGATTTCTATTTTAGTTAACAAGTTCTTTTCACCTCATTGCCTTTTACATGCGACTCTGCCGCCTTCAAGTAAATCTACCACTAACGTAAAGCAAAATTAAACTACAGATACTCACCTATTGACCTCTTCATCCTGATCCTGGCACTGGTAGTCTTTAAGCTTGACACCCCAGGGTCTCTGGAAAAAAATTGTTATAAAAAATGGCACTCAGCACTGTTAATTATTCACGGCTCTCATGTGACGTCACCTCCCTCTCCCACGCGTAGCAACAATTAACAGCCCGGATCGCCGGACATGGCGTCCCGGCACTCTGGGCTGCTTTTAAGAGCGCTTTTTTTGCAGAGATCCCAGGGTGTCAAGCTTAAAGACTACCAGCGCTGGGATCGAGATGAAGAGGACAATAGGCGAGTATCTGTAGTAGATTTTCTTAACTTCTTAGGCATCTTTGTCTGAAGCAGTGCATGTATGGCCACTAAATTTATTGGAACCTCACTACAGCCAATAGGTAGCAATAGGTTTGCCATTCATAGAAGCCCATCAGAATCACACTCCACATAAGTCTTCACTAGGAGAATGGAGAATAGTTAGTATCAATAGTTATGCGAAGAAAAAAAAAAAAAACTACTCTGATATTTAAACCTTGACTTATTTGGTAACCATAGCAATAATTTTTAAAAATATTCTTCACATTTCCATGTTTTATGCATATTAATCTTCTTACGATATAGCATGTTCCCATTGATATGTACAGATAGTATTTTTAATTTGTTTAGATATTATTGGAATTGTTGAATTTAAGAACATATGCTATGAGTGCAAAGTTTATGTGTGCTCCTCTTTTTATTTTTTAAAGCATACTAATTTCTTAGAAGGAACCAAATCACACATTTTCACCTTATGACAGGGTCCCGTCGCCTTTTTACAACAGTTTGCAAAATCTTCTATTATTATTTATAATAATAATTGTTGATAAATGTTTTCTAACGTTTACCAGCAAACTGTATTGAGTCACAGGGGCGTTGTAGCCCCTGATGTCATTATCATCATCTACTCTTCGCTCTACTAGCTTTCTCCCGCCAACATGAGCTGTTTGGAGAACAGGATCAGCTAACGGCTGCATGAGAATGGAAGAGCAAGATCGAGCAGAGAATGACGATTACAGCCACGTACCAGATGCACCATAAGAGAGTGGAAGCAATACTGTTAATTGTAAAAGCTGTTAAAAGTACTGTTAAAAGTAAAAGCAGATTGGGAAATACTTTAAAAAAGGGTGAGGGAACTTGTCATTAGGAGAAATTGCATGCTGACAGTTTCCATTGAAGGGGTTGGCAGTTGTTTAATACTTAAAGGGAATCTATTTTTTCATACATAAGTGTAAATGAACCTATCATCATCAAGTTTCTTATAGCTGTTAGCCAAACCCTAGTGAGGCCAAGCCTTCACATTCTCCACATCCACATGCACTCCCAGCATGGCAGAGAGTGGAGAAACCCTCTGGCAATACATTATCTCTCAATAACAAAAGAATCAGTTATTTTAAAAAACCAACACAGCCAAACCTTCTCAACCCCAAAAACTGTTGATTAGCGGAGTTTTGCAAAGAAGTATATGAGCAACTTTACAGCTGTCATGACTATAATGACAGTATCTATAACAAGTAACAATGGGAAACATTTCTGAATTTAAATAATTTGTGATGATAGTGTCAAATTAAAAAAAAAGGAAACATTTCTTCTTAAATGGAATAAATCTGGCAAAATGTCAGAACACTATGTAAGGATATTTATCAAGACACTGCTTTTTCTTGAAGAGTGACAGCCAACTGACTGGATTGTAGCAAATTATGGGAATTGGGAACTATTAAATAATATGTTAAAAGGGATACATAGGCTTATACAAAACAGATTGCATAGAAAATGTCAATATAAGGCAAAGCAGGTGTTAATTTAAAAATGTCAATGCAAAGGGCACAGTGGTGTCAAAAATTCTATACTTGGCTTATTAACACAAATCACAGTATTGTACTTGCACTAGAAAGTTAATGGCAGCTGTCTCCACATTACAGTATTAGAACGTATTAGATGCTTACATTTCCCTGTAACAACCTGATCATAGTATCAGCACCGCAGTGCTGTCTAAGTACCTGATTTTTAGAGCTCCACTTTCATTTACAAAAATGCTACTTTAAAAAGAACACAACATATGGACTCCAGGAGGCCGAGTATCAAGATCGCGGCCCATATCATGTGAACTAGTGTAAGATCCTATCCTGCAGAATCTCCACCAAAAGGTCATAGTATATGTAAATAAAAATACATTAGTGTGTTGTAAGAAATGCTCAACATACCTGACGGACTACCATAATGTAATCATAGCTACTTTACATATTACAGATTACAAGTTTACTTCGGCTCCCAAATATTAGAGATCAGAATATAAAATGGTGACAGATTATTATCCAAATTCTGAAGAGACAGAATGATATATTTCTATGAATATTCCTTCAATGTACTGCTTAAAGTAATTGATTTAGTAAAACAAGTTTTTTTACACATTTGGACAAAACAAAATGAATAAAAATAATATTTAAAAAATCCAATAGTTTTTCAATACTTGATTCCATAAAAAATGTTTCTGCTTTTCCGCGATGCGATCCAATCTTTAGTGGTAAAGATATATAAACTGCACGGAGCCGTCATGTGGCAGTCACCACCAATGCTCCTAGATATGCTTAGGGCATGGTAGCAAAATATAATTTCATTGAATAAAAAGTATTTTACATTCATGATCTCTAATATATAAAAAGAAAAAAAGGTTAAAAAAAGCACATGATTCTGCAGGTATGGACATTAACACTACTATCCTGAAATTGGAACATAAAAGGAAGCATAAACATCTCAATCAAAAGATACAATAATTGTAGTTGTGACCGTGATAGAAGGCCTGTATATGCTACTATGCAAAGCCGGCCATCACACAGTTTTATCAAGCTTTTTAGTTATATTAGTATATGAAATAAAACAAAGAAATTAGCGGTGTTAATGGCAAAACAATTGTTAGCCACAAGAACCATTGTATCAAACACACAAAGTGCATAAAACATAGTAATACTACAAACATGGCTAAATGTGTCAAACAAATGGTCCTAGCTCCATAGTTGTGTATTTACATATTTGTCTGAGGGATTCAGACTGCACAGTGCACAATCCAGTCTTTGTCTTACTTGGTCATCTGAAAGGTTTCTGAAAATACAAGTTCTGTTGACTTCAAATGACAGATGACATAGTGTTGCACCATATAAAACTTGGCTAGCTTGTCATGATGAAATTCAAATGTTCAGCTTTAGAAAACATTCATTTGACGCTCTTAGTTGGGGTTTCAGATTCGGTCGACTGTCTTTCGTCAGTCCATGCCTTCCTGGTATTTGTCAGTGCCAGGGTTTTTTCCTTGTCAACAACAACATAATCCACCTTTTCTTCTGCTGCACTGCTCCCAGACCCCGTGCTCTTCTTCTACAAAAGCAAGGAAAGCATTAGCCTCGGTCAACGGGGAAACCAAGCTTACTCCCAAGTAAAAAACGGCTTTGTTTAGTTTCAATACAAGAATAAAAACAAGATAACATGTTGCATTACATAGCCAGTATTAACAGTATGTAATACAGAGGATGAAGGACAGTAGATATATGTAAATTTTACACAATAGGACTAGACAGTTCACCAGCAACATAAAGAAATCACATGAGAAAATGGCTTTCTTTAACCCCTTCGCGCACCAGGATGTACTAGTACTTTATTATTCCCGGCTGTGAAAACTAACGGAAAATAGCACAAGAATCGCCACTTTTTCGCCAGATTTTTTGTTTTTTAAATCTACTAAAACCTATATAGATTTGATATCCCTGTGATCATTTCGACCCAAAAAATAAAGAAGTGTCATTTGGATCACAGACTGCAAGACGTAAAATCAGAGCCCACAAGAATACGCTGCAAATGTGAATTGTTTGTCAATTTCATCGCATTTGGATTTTTTCCCCTGCTTTCCAGTACATTACATGGAATATTAAATGGCACCATTTGCCCCACAGATAACAAAGCGTCACACCTCGGTCGACGTAAAAGTAAAAAAGTTATCAAAAAAAGTTCTATGGGACACTTCAGTCATTGATTAAAAGGAGAAGTACTTGGTAGTACTCCCAGGAAGCCGCTCAAGAAAGATTATACCCTTGGGGTGTTAATCCCACCTCCCCAAGCTTATACCTTTTCTACACCAGTAATATTGTCTTTTCTCTCATTTTTATAGTGATTTTTACCAGTAAAACTATAGTGCAATTTCTATTTGTGTACAACATGTACTTTGCATTAATGCCCTTATTTGAGTTGATGCATGTATATTAGGCTGGGGAGAGGGAAACACCGGGTTAAGGGCTAGTATTGTGCCCAATCTGGTATAGTTGTGTTTTAAAGGTAACATTATGCTACGTTTTTAAAATGTTTATTTGTATTTTAACCTATGGTGTTTTTCATTTGAAAATTGATGTACAATAAAGATATGTATTCTTTAGGAGTTCGCTTTTATGGTCCCCGATTTTCTTTCCAGTACAGTGTACTCTGTGCTTGTTTGAAAGAGCTCTAGTTATTTATCTAAAGTGGTGCCAGTCCAGTCCATGTTTGTATAACAAGGGCCAGTACTAGTTGTCACAGGGTGGAACAGAAAGAAAAGAAACACGTGTGCACTAGCAGGCATGACCACATAACTGGTGCTCATGAAAAGTACATTTTATTAAAACAAAAGGCAGATTGCTGGTGCACAAGAGGATTTTGGGTAAAATGCTTATAGGTCACCTAGCACAGAGTTATATTTTGTTAAAACGTTATGTAACTTAGAAATGTAATTTCACATACTTTTCTTGGAGGTGTTGACTTGCCAGAGTCCAAGTCCAAATCTAGATATTCTACTTGTTTGTCACCTTTCGGTTTCACCATGGGGCTGTTCCCTCCATCCAGGCTGTTGCTCTCAAATATGCACTATAAATGCAAAATAACATTTTAAAAGGTTATATTCTTTATTCAAGCTTGGGCATTGTCTTGCTAATAGGTTGAATATTAGTGACAAGTGATAATGTGACAATACAAAATTGCAGAAGAATCAGACAGGATGAAATCAAAAAACTTAAAAGGGGTTGTCCAGCTAGAAAAAAAATTAGCAGGTAGGCTGGTGAGGGCTCTTTGAAAAAAAAAAAAAAAAAAGTTTTACTCACCTCCTCCACTGTGTCGCAGTTCATGTTCGTTTACAGGGGCATGGCAGCTCCACTTAGACTGCTTCCCTTGTGCCAGGGGCCCGCCAGTTTCAGGAGTGGCGCTGCCATGCCGCTATAAACAAACAGGGGCACGTTTCCAACAGCACAGGCACACCGGGTGAGCCTGAGGAGCTTTATTTTATTAAAGAGCCCTCCCCAGCCCTTCTGCAAATTTTGTCGCTCCAATCAGTATGGCCACCTTTCCCCTGACTTTCTTCAATCAGTTTTCAATCATGTTGACATTTCACCAAAGTCATCTGCACTTTAAAGTGCTATCCCGATGTAAAAAGTGTTGTTTGTTTCTAAGCAGGTAACATGATATCAATTCCTAACTCACAGTTGGAGTACACTCAGTGGGCTGTGTGCTCGCCTGGACCAGATCTCGGTCAAGCATAGGTCCAGGTGGAGGAGGGGTGAGTGCGGTGACACAGCACAATGACGGGTAGCTATTGTGGCTGTAAACTGGCCACAATTCTGTCCGTCTAAATGAGCCCTTGGTGACATTCTTTGCATTTCTGGCAGCACAACATAGAGTATAAATCATGAAAATCCAGATTATACGTACTGGGCCATCTGTGGGTAGATTGGGATTCATAGGCACATAGTTTTCTTCACTGTCCTGTGAGTCACTGCTGGAAGCTGTGCTATGAACAGAGTCCGGTCTGGGAGGCATGGGAAACCTGGAGGAACTGAAACACAACACATGTAGAATTGGAACACAACACTTGTTATGTTATGTCTTCATAGGCTATTCGGAGGGGAATTTATTACCATACAATATTTCAGTTACTTTTGCTAGAGACTGTGTTGACTTGACAGAAGTTATGAACTTTAAAAGAGTTGGCACACCATGGAGTCAGTTGTGGGATGTTGCTCAGGTGTGCTGGCTGTTAGGTAAGCCGGATTCAACATATGTTACTCCAGGAGTGGTAGGGTTTGGGGTGAAAGAGGGAAATACCAAAAAAAGAGAGAAGGCAGGGGGCGTTATAAAGCATTGGGTTCACTGCAATGTGAGATCTCTCAAAAAAACCCTAGCGCCTGCTACTGTAGTTACTCAGAGCAGAGGGGAGGAACTGTGCAGCAGTAAGAGGAGTTCCCCAAGCATTTTAATTAGGTTTTTATTCTTAAATTTTTCAAAACATTTAAAAGTTGCGGCACTATTTTAACTAAAGTTTTTTAGACTCAGAGGGAGACTTTGCAGTACTTAAGTACTACAAGGCCATTATAGAAGCCATTATAGCCAAAATATAAAACATATTGCACTGCTAGCAAAGGCTGCCTGGCAGTCTATTAGAAAACACCACTATAGTGTAATAATACACATACACCGATGGCTGACCATGGGGTATTTATTGGGCACCATTCACCATGTATAGGCATATGTACTGTGTCTGGGAGTACTGATGCATTCCAGAAGCTTGACAAAGCACAAATGTAGCACAGTGCTTATTGACTGTTACATCTAAGGGGTTAAACACAAAGGACCTCAATTTTGCAGATCATAGGAATTATAAGGGATGTACAAGTTACTAGTCTGAGTTAGAGCTGTTGGGTGGTTAAACAGCCTGCTGTGGCTGCTACTTAACAAGGTCTGCAGATTTGCATGGTCAACCCTACTGAGAGATGTCCTTTAACCCCACAGCGCAATAAGACGTCTGGGGGAGTATGAAGAGGGCTCACGGGCTGAGCCCTCTTCATACTAACCGGGCGTTCGCTTCACAATGACAGGCGCCGTCATTTTGGCTCTGATCGCTGCTCCCCGTGACGTCATCAGGGAGCGGAGATCTGTTGCCATGATAGCCTCAGGTCACACAAAGATCCGATGCGATCATGATCTAGGCTATTACAATGTGCAATTTGCACATTATAATAGATGGTGTGAAAAATCCCTGTAGTATACTGTAGTATGGCAGTATATGGTAGGATCAATCAGACAAGCTAGGGTTAAAGTTCCCCAGGGAGTCTGAAAAATAGTAAAAAAAATAAATTAAAAAAAAAGTTTAAAAAAATTATATAAAAAAAAAAAACCTAAAAATTCAAATAACCCCCCTTTCCCTAGAAGTCATATAAATATAAATAAACACTAAAAATCATAAAACACATTAGGTATCATCGCGTCCGAAAATGCCAGATCAAAATATAATAACGGTTTTTCACTTCGTTTAACCCCGCAACTGAAAATAGAGCCCAAAGTCGCAAATGGCATTTTTTTGCCATTTTGAAAAATATAAAAAAATTCTATAAAAAGCGTCGTACAGTCCGAAAAATAGAAGCATTGAAAACGTCATCAAAATTCGCAAAAAATGACACTACCCACAACTCCGTACAACAAAGTATGAAAAAGTTATTAGCGCTAGAAGACATCAAAATGAAGAATTTTTTTTGGGGTACAGGTTTTAATTTTTGTAAATGTATGAAAATATAAAACCTATATAAATTTGTTATCCCCGTGATCATATTGACCCAATGAATGAAGTAGAATTGTCATTTGGGGCACATAGTGAAAGTTGTAAAATCCAAGCCCACAAGAAATGGCTCAAATGTGTTTAAATAATTTTCACTGCATTTAGAAAAATTTTTTCTGGTTTCCCAGTATACGGCATAGAATATTGAATACCAAAAACGAAAAAGGGCCTGGTCCTTAAGGGGTTAAAGGCTAACCATCCCCACTTTCAATATTAATTGACAAAACATAATTAGGAGGTAAGAAATCAATACATACTCTCGTGTAAAGCTTCTGGTTACGGGAGAGCGAACAGGTAACTCCACCCAATCAGGGACTGGCTTTATTTCCAGTGGCGCTGGTTTAACTATTTAAAGAAGAACACAAAAACATGACAATGGTTTTGACTTACACCAAATAAAAAATACAGAAAACTCATTGTAATAAAAGAGATCTAAAACTCCGAAATTAATGTTCTTCTGAATGTACTGTCCAATAGTTAATATCCGAATATTACTGAACAGTTTTGTTTCTCTTTAACTCTTAAATCTAGTTCGGTGAAGTATCAATATGGAAGAACCTGGTAACAACAGATTATTTCCCAAATGAAGGGTGAATAAACAACACTTTTTACAAGAATCCAACACTAACATATGGTCATGGTCGTTTAAACACACAAGTGGGCCCAGTACAAATGTTCCCCAGGAGAAAAATCTATACAGGAGAAGGGTAGTAGTAGTACTGTGCACTACATAAGTATGATCAGTAGTACAATGCTGTGCCCATATGTATAGAATTCAGTTTCTTTCACACAAATCTATCCTATGCTTGGGCAAGAAACTGGGCATAGCACACATTCTGCTGGAGAGGTGGAGGTGTGATCACTCCTGACCCCTCCCCTCTCAATAGGGAGTTGCGCTGCTGGGCCATATGTACGGTTAAAGATATAGCATTTTTTTTTTTATTTACATGAGTGTGTGCTCACCGTTCCATGCACAATGCACTAGTACGATGGGCATATGCTAGCTGCCATCTCTACAGTGTGCTTTTGGCTGCCATATACAGTTGTCGGTAAGGGGCCTCGAATAGTCGTACTGTGACAATATGTGCAAGGTTAAATTAGTAGTACTGTGCAGTGTCCATATATAATGCCGGGTCACAGCAGTTGTGCAGATAATGTATATGCAGTATAGTAGTAGTAAACTCAAATACCGTATTTTTTGGACTATAAGACGCTTCTTACTATAGGACACACCACAGATTTAGGCTTCCAAAAAAGGAAAAATATATTTTACGCCAATTAAAATATCCCTATTGGTCGCACTAAAGAACAGCACACGCATCGCTGCTTCATCCATACAGTTACACACACAGCTCTGCTTCATCCATACAGTTACACACACACAGCTCTGCTTCATCCATACAGTTACACACACACAGCTCTGCTTCATCCATACAGTTACACACACACAGCACTGCTTCATCCATACAGTTACACACACACAGCTCTGCTTCATCCGCACAGTTACACACACTGCTCTGCTTCATCCGCTGTTTTACATAGTCCTTCTGATAAGTGCAGTTCTTACGGATCCTATGGAACTGGCTGAACGGAACATTCCGCAGCCATTTTGCGTAATGTGCACTATGGAATTCCAAGAAACTATTGCTATCTACACTCTTAAAGTGGGTGATAGAAATAATTCTCTCACTTTCTTTCTTCAATTCCAGTTCTAAAAACACTATTTTCTCTTTACTGAGATTCATGGTAAAATTGAGACCCCATTCATTCTTATTAAGTTCTCCAACGAAATCTCTTGCCTCAGCCTCATTACCTTGCCAAATGAAGACCAAATCGTCGATGTAACGACGAAAGTATACGATGTTCTTTAACCAAAATGTTGATTTATAAATGAAGAGGGATTCAAAGTGCCCCATAAATAAATTTGCATAGCTGGGGGCCGCTCGGGTCCCCATAGCCGTTCCACGGCATTGATGGTAAATTCTATCTTGGAATTCAAATGCATTATGCTTGAGAACGAATTCCATTCCTGCTGTCAGGAATTCCACTTGTTTGGAGGGTAGGGTGGTATGTTTTGACAAATACCATTGCATGGATTGCAGACCTAGGTGGTGAGGTATATTAGAATAGAGCGACGAGATGTCTAGTGTCAGAAAAAGGTATGTGTCTTTCCACCTGAAATTTTCTAAATCTTGGATGAGGCTGCTAGAATCGCGGAGATACGAGGGGAGCTTTGTGACTATTGGCTGTAAGAATAGGTCGACGTAGTGCGACAGATTACATGTTAGGGAACCAATTCCAGATATAATTGGACGGCCCGGTGGTTTTTCCTGATCTTTGTGTATTTTTGGTAAGTGGTAAAATGTAGGTAAAGGTGGGTGTGTTACGGATAAAAATCCTTTTTCTTTTTTATTTATTATCTTGGATTCGAAGGCTTCTTTGATGAGAGTATTGTATTTCTTTTCAAAGGAGGGATAAGGATTTTTCTTTAGTAGGCTATAGTAGTTGGTGTCTCCTAGTATATTGTATGCTTCTTTCAGATAGTCTGCCCTATTCTGTATCACCACTCCCCCCCCCCTTTGTCCGCGGCACGAATTGTGATCTCCAGGTTGGAGCTCAGTGTCTTTAGGGCCTCAATTTCCCCCTTTGTTAAGTTGTTACTAGTACTCTGAAAGGATTTAATATTTTTGAAATCGTTGGCTACTAGCGAAAAAAACGTCTCTATATGATGACCTCTTTGGGAAATTGGATTGAAAGTTGATTTCCTGCTCACACTTTGATGTGATTTAATTTAATTGAGATTTAATTCGTCTTCCATATGGTTTTTTATTTTTTTGGAGGTGTGGAAATATCTTTGTTGTGTTAGTTTTTTTATAAATATATTTAGATCAATAAAGAGCTGAAAATCATCTGTGGTTTTGTCTGGACAAAAATTAAGTCCTCTTGATAATACTGATTTTTCATCATGGGACAATAAATGGTTGGATAGATTGAAAATTTTTACTGTTTCTCCGATGTTGGACTTATTATTTGGGAGGGTGTTGGATGTTGTATCAGTGCAGATTTTCTGGTCCTTTTCCCCTTTTCTATGTTTCCTCCCGCCCCTGCATCCTCTATAGTTTTTCTTTTTGTTGTTTTTGGTGTATCTAGGAGTATAAAATATTTCAGAATTTTGTTCTGATGTGGCATCCTTTTTATAGGTGTCGTTGATTGTCTTATTTGCGTGGGGGTGGAACGGATGCTGGGGTCTAAGGGGGGTTGTAATGGAGTACTTGGGCGGGTAGGTCCTAATCCTAAAAAAGAGGAATTGCTGATGGGTGAAGAAATGTCACTAACAGATTGAAGTTCTTCAGCTTCTATGTTTTCTCTGGAATCATGATGGGATGAGAGGGAACGTCTCTTCGGGCTCTCTTCTCTTTTATTAAAAGATTGCAAGTTTTATGTGTGCCTTATATATGAACCGTACTTACAGAAAACAGTTGCCTTGAACTGTGCACAGGTCTGCCACCTACTCGTCATTTATCCTTATAATCACGTGCGCCATATAAATGAACCTAGAAGTTTTAGCAGGCATTTATTGATGGTGCGCTTTATAATACGGTGCACCCTATAATACTAAAAATACGTTAGTAGAAATTTAAAGCCTATGGCGAAAATGAATTCACAAATTGAGTAGGCTTCGCAACAGATATCTGTACACTACTCATGGCGGCACACATTGCACAGATATTGCTGATGGGCATTTGATAAAAAAAATTACAATTCATCACACAAACACATTATTTGTAAAGGAGAACTTTAATATAGTATTTGATCAGTCGTCATGCTGTTACAAAGTTTTATATTCTGTGACAAATCTTTGGAACTACATAGGCAGCTTACCCTAAAAACCCTTCAGGTTGATGCAAGGCCTTTGAGAGCAAAAAACCTTTACACGTGGATACAGACACTGATGGTAGAGAAGACAGACAGCTGGTAACGGCTACTAAGGCTATACAAGATTGCTCAGTGCAAAAAAAATATATAGACTAAATCCATTTAAATGGTCAATGGTAATATAAAAGCTGTTAAAAACAATTCTGAAAGCCTCATCCTGACTGCAGGGGACACATTAACAGAAGGCAGGCAGAATGACTGAAAAATTATAAAATAAGAAGGTTGCGTTTAGTGTAATGACTATATACAGGACATAATCCCCAACGCACGTTACCAACTATACACATGGAACATGATCCAAGGATAAGCAGCAATAGGTTAAAGGAGGCCAGCAGAGATTAATGTGCAAATACGTCATTGATAGACTCCCCTGAAACACTCTACCCAGGGCCATTCCCAATTTGTCCAACAAGTGCACTCATTAAAAGGCTTTTGCAAATACCTAAAAAAAAAAAAAAAAAAAAAAAAAAAAAGGGACAACCACCTAGTGATGCAGTCCTGCTTGGCACAGACCGTCACAGATCCTAACACAATGCCCTGGTAAATTATAAAACAACTAACTGGACCAATGTGTATCAACTGATAATATGGCAATGAAAAATGCAACATAACCCTAAAAGCACTGACCATGGCCATGTTATCAAAGGTCATCTCTATCTACACCAGTGGTGTACGGCTTATAAAACAAAGGTAATGGACGGAAGCATTCAGAAGAAAGATCCTCTATGATGAGTGAGGAGGAAAACAAATGAAGTCTTGTGGTTACATGTAAACTCGTAGAAGATTTCTTTTTGATATGAAGGGTGACGGAAAACAATCTGCCTTGTGCCCTGGTTTATGTGAAGGTCAGACCAGCCTCATTGTACACCTTGAACACTTTCTCTATGGCATTCACGTAGGCAGCAGTCCTGAGGTCCAAACCCAGGTTGTACTTCATTGCAGTGCGCATGATTTGCTGGAAGAAAGTGGAAGTAATATTAGCACGGTACAGAGACAAAGTTGAGGTATCTATACATTACATTTCAATGTCTATTTTACAGAACAATTTCTAATAAGGAAAGGGTTTGATCAAACTTAAAGTGGTTTACCAATAGTATAAAACTACCCTTAAGTATTTGTTTTAACCTGCACCATCCCAATTATTTACCTCTGCGGTGCCTCCTAGCCTTCAGCGCTACAATCTCACCGGTCCACACCCCATGTAAACAAAAGGCGTGGAAGCCAAATGCAGCATGGCTTCCACGCATCTGATTGTTTAAATTGGGCATGGACCGGAGAGATGGCAGCGCTGGGAGGCAGCGTTTTTTTTTTACATCCTCAGACAACCCCTTTAACAGTGGTTATGCAGGAGTGTATGGGGCTAGATGGGGGCCTAGACATTATTAAAAAAAAAAAACCCTAAGCAAATAAGCTACAGAAAGATCAAAGTATGCAGCAGAAAACCATTATTTTCCATGAATCCTAAATTACAGTTTGAGTGATCCATTAGAAAAGGTTCTAACCCGGACATGCTTTACTTTGACTGATCAGTCTTAAAATTAACACCTTAGCCAAAAGTATTCCATTTAGCACAGCCGTGTCGATTTACTCAGTTGTGGGGCGCTGGCTTAATCCAGTATTTATATTAGCTGCTATTTAAAATGTTGCCAATTACTACATATAGTACATAAGAAAGAGGATACCTCCTACCAATTTGCAGTGTTCTAATTTGCATACAAAGATTACATCTAAATAGATTAAACCAACATTAACACGTCTCAACTTACCCTTGCAGATCGTTCCATGGTATAGGCCAAGCCAGAGTGGACAATATCTTTTTCAGAAGCACCCTACAGAAAAACACAGAAAAATTGTCAGGTTATAGTACAAAAACACTGTCCCCCCACCAAACAGGATTTTATCCAACATGCCCTATATTTCTAGCAGAAAAATCTTTAAAAACCTCAGCATGAATAGGGATTGTTTTTTGGGTGAAATGTGTACACAAAGATCGGTATAAAATACCTCAAACAGCACATCTGGATGCATACACGTCATCTTACTAGATTGGCCAAATATGTAATTTATGTCTAGTGCTATAGCACACTTGCTGAGAAAAGGTTCCCTATTTTACATTAACAAGATTCTTAAATCAATGCTAGTGGAACTACATAGTCGCTTATGCCCAAAGCAGACAGCCGCATCCACTAGGCAGTGGTCAGTCCCTATTCATGTTATGATCAAATATAACAAAGATCATTTGTGAGAACCTTGAATATTAATTCCATTTATTAAATTTATTTAATAATTGGTGGAAAAAAAAAGCACTTTCAGGACAGATATCACCAGAACGTTATCTAACAATTCCCAGCTTATTTCTTTACGCAGACAGGATTACTGCATTTTCTGCACAATAGCATAAAGCTAAAGGAGACCCAAGCTCAATAGGCATTGTACAGTTGTAGCAGTTCACTTGCTTACATACCCTTTTATGTGCTTAACTGATTAATGAAATGGTGAACATTTGACCTGCTCTATGATATTACTAATCTGGGGATTATTAATCTTTGCATTATCAAAACTGCAGGGACTAGTATAGTCACTTACAGATATCCTAGCCTGGAACTCAGCAGTAGGCACCACAGGAATGGATCCACCATGTTTTCCAAACTTTCTCTCCAAGCTTTCCTGGACAGACACTAAAATATAAATTGAAAAAACCAATTATGCACTGGTTTTCCTTTTGTACACAAGCCATATAATACACAATATGGATATATACATACTTAGCAAGTGGTAGTTGGAATCCCGCTCATATTTGAAGGTCAGTCTGCCGTAGCTTACATGATTCAGATTCTTCAGCCATTCAAAGTAAGACACTGTCACACCTCCAGCATTTAGATACAAGTCCTAAATAAATGAAAGCCAATTTGTATTATATTTAACCAGGAGCTGCTATATCCAATATAATAAGGCTATGATCACGTCTTACTTCCAATAATTTTGATAGAGGAAACATCAGATGTTTCCTCTTTTTATCAAATATATTGGAATGAGGTACTGTTTTCTTTGTATATAGATGAGGAGGAGAAAGGTTCTATGTGCATTCTGGGACTAATACACTTTTCTCCAGCTCTGAAAGCCTACATCTGTGTTCACACCACTGCAAATCCTCTGGTGCATCTAAGAATTGATGCACCACTATTCAAGCATATTTACCTTGTGTCACCTATACATCTTCAAACTGTAAGCTCTTGTGTCATCCCCTCATCCTCAATGTAAGCTCATATGATTTGTAAAGTGCTACAGAATATGATGACGCTATATAAAGATTATTATTGTCTGGTAAAATCAAACCCTGTAACATTGAGTATTGCTTATTTTTTATTCTCTGACATTGAAACACTAGTGATGTGAAAGTAACCATTTATATAGACTAATTACAGTTAAAAACCCACGGTTGCCATGAGGAATATTAATCTGTGGCCAGATGATTTCTGATGAAGTGAATGATCATAGACTTACTGGAATCACCATGATATTTCTCTCCAGGAAGATTTTATCTGCTTCAGGGGTTGTAGGTCCATTGGCTCCCTCTGCAATAATCTAAAGAGTAAATACAATATTATATGTTGCTTGTAGTATAAATAGTGTATTGACATCCAAGTCATCAAACCGCTTCATCTACCTTTGCTTTAATTCTGTGTGCATTAGACTTTGTCAGCTGCTTTTCACTGGCTGCGGGGATAAGGATATCACAGTCGGCTTCTAGGATGTTTCCATCATATGGCTGGGCCTTAGGGAACCCAACAATTGTTCCATGTTGCTGTGAAAATATTGATTTTAGTTAAACCTCAGCATAGTAAGGATTTTATACCGAAGTCCATTATCTAGAGTACAAAATGGAATAGCTGGGGATTTAACACCCTAACATATGACATTACTAGTCAAGTAGAGAAACTGGATAGTGGGATTTGGGAGGGAAGTGATAGGATTGAATGGGTTAAATGTGGTCATTTATTTTCACATAATCAAACAAGGAGTGAGCTGTCAAACTTGGGGTGCATTCACATGTGGCAGTCACATTGCCTTTTTTGGACATAATGTTACTAGTCAGGCAGCGGCTTACAAATGACCCCATACCTACAATACTGGTAAACCTATTGGGTAATATTCACAAAGCAAAATTATAGGAAGAATAAACTAGCAAATTTCATCAATTTTCAACTTTCTGGTCCACATACAGATAAATGACACTCCAATAAGACTTCAACCTTTTGCAGGGTGATGGAGAAATGTTATCTCCATCTATGATCCAAATCTTAACACTTATTTCCATTCACATCAATGCAACAACATGCTCTTTGGGTCTTAATGGATGCTAGGTATTCTTGATCACTTGATAATTACATTGGGAAATAACAGGACGCAAGATGCCACTTACCAGTTTGTAGTCTTCAAGCTCTTTAGGGTCGATGCCATCTGGATTCCAGATAGTTCCATCTATTTCACCAATGCCAACACATTTGGCACCAAAGCGATGAAGATAACGCATAGAATGTAGACCTACATTACCAAATCCCTGTAGAATATAAAAACTACATTACTGCAAGAAAAACACAAAAATGGAAAACCTTGGAAGGCTGGATAAAAAACCAAATTTTTTTCCCATTCGCTCCCCCCCCCCAGGAAAACCCAAAAAAAAAAAAAAAACTACATAATTGTATCCTTAAAGTGGTTTTCCCCACAGACAAGTTAAGCCCTAGGCAGCGGCCGTCTGCTCTGTTAGTCTGAGGGGTTGGTCGGACCCCTCGTTTTCACCATCTGTGGGGGTCTCAGCAACGAAACCCCCAATGATCAGAAAGTTATGCCCTTTCTTGTCTTCGTGCGAAAACCCTTTAAAGCAAACCTGTCACCAGGAATGTTATGTTTAGCTGGCGAAAGGGTCCAATATGCCATGTCGATTTAATGCATCCCCCTTTGCTACACAACAATCTATTGAAGTACTAACTTACCAATGAAGCCTTTCTTGGCAAGTTCTATAGTAAATCTTCTAGTAATTTTTTCAAGTTCTGCATCCTGTGAAATAAAAACAGTTATAAAGTTTATTACATGGAAACCTTCTTAAAATATATTTTTATTAAAACACACACCACACAACACACTTACTGAATAGTTTCTAGGGTTTATTTTCACTCCAGCTTTGGCTCCTCCAAAAGGCACATCTATAAAAGTAGAATTATACACAAAATAAGTTTATGTACCACCATAAATAACACAGCACAAGCACCAGATAAATTTTGAGAATTGTTCACTCTTGTCTACACTACTGCAACACCCTACTAAATAACACAAATTATAGGAAAAATGGTTGGACTTAAGTCTTTATGCAGCCTTACATACTATGCTATTAATTTGCCTTCCACTCGCTAAACTCTCCCCTCTAATCTATGCCTAATGCAGCAGGCAGGCTCGCCTCAGACCAAACGTTACACAAATGCCTCCAGTCTCTGCCAGTCACTGCACTGGTTCCACTTTTCTTTCCGAATACAATTTAAAATAATCACCCTCCTACACAGAGCTGTGCATAATGCTGCATCCATCTCTTCTCTCATAAGTTTATCAACAATCCTGTGCTCTTCAAGCTCTACCCAAGGCTACATTCACACAGCCGCATGGGGGATGTATATATGGCCGACATGCATCCGTCGTGCGCCATATATCCCTATGGAGAGGGGTAGGGGTGAGCAGCACTCTCCTCCTCCTCCTCTCCCTGCACGCTGCCATGTGCCTGGCGGACAATGGCAGTGTGAATCTAGCCTTAATTTGTGAGCAGGGCATTCACTCCTATCATTCCACGTTTACTCTAATGTAATATTCCATTTGTGTCCCCTATGATTAATAAGTGCTACAGAATATGATGGTGCTATGTAAAGATAATCTGTATCCATATGACACCTCTAATGTGATGTTCTCTTATCCAGAGGCCAATGAATGAAACTTACCAACAACAGCACATTTATATGTCATTGCTCTGCCCCGCCATAGGAATGCCAAAAAAAAAAAACCCCACACAAAATGGTCAAAGAATAGAATGAAACATACTAAAGCCGCAGAAACCTAGAAAGAACCATAAAACCAATGTAGCTACTAATTACTTACCTGAATAACAAATGTTTTATCCCCAAAACCAGGGGTCATCCCCAACTGGCTCATGTAAGATGCTTCATTGATGAAGTTCTCAATGCCATGGAAGACACCTCGTCCTGTGGCAGAGACGCGCCCATGTATACCTCCCTGGCTGATGGGTTTACCAGTGACACAAGCATGTGCATTGATATCCTGAGAATTGAGAAAGTTTAAGTTAAACTAAAGGCAATTAAAGGAAAAGTAAATAAAACCCCTTAACAATAAAGTGTAATGTGATCCGTGGACACATGTTATAGTACAGGAGGAACTGAGCATAGTTTATCAGAGCAGAGTCCCTTAGACTTGCATTTACATCTCCGCTCTTATGCTCGGAAGTTAAGCAGCAGACCTGTCACGAATAGGGAGCCAACTCTGTCTTAAAGGTGGTAAATCAACATCCTCACCTCTAAAACATCAAAGAATAAAAAGGGCAGAAATCTAAAAGAAGAATTACACTGCATCTAAACTATAGAGCAATCACTAGGTCTGTCTGTTCTACAAGAGGTTACTTACAAATTTAACTGCATTTTCAAGTTAATATTTCCCTTTCTTTTCCCCAAACACTGCATTATAATAGTTTGGAACAAGAACAAAGTCAATGCCAGGTGCATATGGGGGAAAACTTACTGTGTGGCCAATTGTGTTCGCATAGGTGTCTGCAATCCATGACATCTCCCTCTCTCCAGTACTCATATCAGGGGCAGGGACATCAATACCAGGCCCTAAATTAAAAAAAATAAAATGGTGTTTGTTCATATATAGCGGCTAGACATCTTATGATCAGAGAAAGCTGCATTTGCAACCAAACTATTTTAGAAAAATATATTTCCATGTTGAAGTGGCCAAAAGCACTGTTATCTGTAGTGTGCAGGGGATTCAAGCACTGAAATAGTTCAAAAGATTTCCTGTTAGGTCTGTAAACCTATGAGCTAAAGTAATATGGTTTTTAATTGTATCCTTAAAGTGGTTTTCCCCACAGACAAGTTAAGCCCTATGCAGCGGCCGTCTGCTCCGTTAGTCTGAGGGGTTGGTCGGACCCCTTGTTTTCACCATCTGTGGGGGTCTCATCAACGAAAACCCCAATGATCAGAAAGTTATGCCCTTTCTTGTTTTCGTGAGAAAACCCTTTAAAGCAAACCTGTCACCAGGAATGTCATGTTTAGCTGGTGAAAGGGTCCAATATGCCATGTAGATTTACTCAACCTCTGCAGCATAATCCCGAATGTGTTTTATAATGTGTTGTATGGCCTGCGTCCCAAAATAGATCTTTTATTATAACCAAAGTTACACCAAGGGCTACCTGAGGGCATCCCCATAGTCTACGCTAGCATCAGGGGCTACAGCCATTTCAAGTCACCAACAGCAATGAAGAGATGCAGCCTTGCAGGACCACAATGCACGAGAAGCTGGCTCACATGTGCAGTAGTTCCCTAAAAACAGCCAGCGGCATTAATGCATCCCGCTTTGCTACACAACAATCTATTGAAGTACCAACTTACCAATGAAGCCTTTCTTGGCAAGTTCTATAGTAAATCTTCTAGTAATTTTTTCTAGTTCTGCATCCTGTGAAATAAAAATAGTTATAAAGATTATTACAGGGAAACCTTCTTAAAATATATTTTTATTAAAACACACACACCACACAACACACTTACTGAATAGTTTCTAGGGTTTATTTTCACTCCAGCTTTGGCTCCTCCAAAAGGCACATCTATGAAAGTAGAATTATAGACAAAATAAGTTTATGTACCACCATAAATAACACAGCACAAGCACCAGATACATTTTGAGAATTATTCACTCTTGTCTACACTACTGTAGACTCTAATCTATGCCTAATGCAGCAGGCAGGCTCGCCTAAGATCAAATGTTACACAAATGCCTCCAGTCTGTGCCAGTCACTGCACTGGTTCCCCTTTTCTTTCCGAATACAGTTTAAAATAATCACCCTCCTACACCGAGCTCTGCATAATGCTGCACCTCCCCATCTCTCTTCGAGCTGCAAGAGGTCCAAGATTTATCTCTACCTAAGGCTACATATATACGGCTGACATACGTCCGCCGTACACCATACATCCCTATGGAGAAGAGCAGGGGTGAGCAGCGCTCTCCCTGCACGCTGCCATGTGCCCGGCAGGCAATGGCAGTGTGAATCTAGCCTTAATTTGTGAGCAAGGCATTCACGTTTGTGTCCCCTATGATTAATAAGTGCTACAGAATATGATGGTGCTATGTAAAGATAATCTGTATATTTCTAAACAGTGTCCATACGACACCTCTAATGTGATGTTCTCTTAACCAGAGGCCAATGAATGAAACTTACCAACAACAGCACATTTATATGTCATTAAAGACGCCAAAGCCTTCACTTCATCAACACTGACTTCTGTGCTGTAACGGATACCTGAAAGAAAACATTTAAAAATAGTGTTAGGTAAATAATCTATTTTCCCGATGATTTTCACTACAGGTGTTCCCTTAGTTGTCTAAAGGAAATTTTAGGAAACTAAACTGAGAAAGGAGATAATTTAGCTGTAAATCTCATACTCAACCCATAGTAATGTATTTACTAGACACTGATTTAAAGGACTTCTACCATTAGGGTGAAGGATAGTAATTCAAGCACACTTATATAGTGGTGTGCACCCCCTCTGGCAGAATCTGCTCATGTTTTTATAAAAAAAAAAAAAAAATTATGCAACTGATCCTGAAGGGCACACGAAACAGGACGGACCCGGCCAGAGGGCACACGCCAGTATTCAAAGGGAACCAATCAGTATGGAATGGTGGTTTTGTAGTATCTGTGCAGCGATTTTATTAGATGAAGAAAGCTTATGCTCTAAGGGCTCCATGGGAAAGGTTTATTTTTCTTCAACAAGGACCAGTAGTTTGTTGCGGTTCCAAATCGACCCAACAGGTCTTTGCACAGTGTGCTTTGATAATAGTCCTTGAACCTGGTGGTAGATGCAATTAAGTACAGATTTCTGCATGGGCATTTTCTTCTACATGTAGACAAGATTCAGTTACTTATCAGCTGGGGATTTTTAATGCAAAAATCTGCATCATGTCAACAGCAAAATCATCCAAGATGAAAGCTTTGCTGGAGTAAAGAATACATGTTTATAATGGTCCACAGTGTTGCCAGGAGAAACGAGAAGGAGAAGCCTATGAATCACTGGATGACTCACTTCCCTCTCATTTTACTTTTTTTCGTAACTCACATTTTCCGCTTGTTGGATAAAATCTTACCACTCCCTTCAATAGGAAATGCAAACACAACTTTACCACATTCCTAGCAGAAGAGAGCGAGTAGTACAGGCTGGGTGTGTGATCCGCTCCAGCTACCCCCCCAATGCCCAGATGGCACCACACCAGGGACAGGAAGATAGCGGTTCAGAGATAATGAAGCCCTTGTGCAGCACTGAGCGCTGGAATGATAGCGGTACTACGCTGGATTTCCCGACACTTGGCAGAAGTCTTTTTAGCACAATAGTTAATGTGTAAACTTCCTCCTGACCACAGCAAGTGATGTTACAGTCCTACTGCATGTCTGCACAATACGCCTGTGCATCGGACTGACCGTGACTAGCCTTTTAGGGTCCCTAACCAAGTACCGTATTCCAGGCATGACAAACCTCAAGGACCAATACTGTCCATTGCCCAATTGTAATCCTCTCTTCTCCTTATACCAGACGGGTTCTTATTCAAGGCACTCTATGTACTATTTCTATACACTTCCTATGGCTTTAAAAGCGCTGATGGCTCACATTACATGACTCCTTTGTCCCTTCACCCAGAGTTGCTGGTACCGTAGTTAACAGCAATAACCAAAAACAAGACCCAGTGCCAGTCCAGTCTCACAGCATTCTCATGTGCACAGGTTTGCAGCAAACAACCGGGCCTTATAGGGAACCTGCCAGCAATATTGACAACACAAAGAAGTAGAAACTTAAATATTGGCCCTGAGAATGGTGTTAGTAGCAGGATGACTGTGGAAGATGCATTTACTATTTCAGGATTGTTGCTGGACATTGAGCACAGTGGGAGTAGCTATCACACCATCTCTGATCTCTGCATTCTAACTGCTCCATAGTCCCTCTGCTGTAGTATAAGCAGAAGCCAGCTACCACAGGGAAAGGGGCTAAACTGTGTTGACTTATAAGATCTCACACACTTACATTGCGCCTTGAGTCCAGCTATAATTCTGGAATATAAATTAATTTTCACAGTTCTGATTCTACTAACACATATGTATGGCTCCAGGGCTGTCTGCAGCTTTGTGTGGTCAAAATCGCTATTGAAGTCCCCAATAACAAGGAGTTAACGGCAGCCAGTGATTTTGAAAAAACACCCTCAAACAGCTCCATATACTGTGCAGTGGCCAAACCAGGTTACTGCAGATCCTATTCACATTCTTTAAAGAGCATCACCACAGCTGTCACAGACAAACCAAACCTATACCAGGTCCTAAACACACATTTTCACCCATATAGTATAACTTGCTGGACCACTTTCTCCTGCAGGAGGAGTCACTAATAGTCACCTAATATGTGTGACAACACTCATGACTGAAGTCCCTGGCAATGTGACACTTCTGCTATCATGTCACCCTGCTACAACTAGTCCTCACCATACATCAGGTCCTGTGTCCCAAGGAGCTCACACTCTAATATCCCCATATCCAGAGCAATAGGACCAGTAACCAGGGAGGGCAAGAGGCCACACAAGCAGGTACCTACAGACGAGGCCGTGCCATGTGAAGATTAATTTAAAGATATACGATAGAAACATCTTATTGCAGCAAATGTTACGACTTTCCCCTCACAACTATCCTTTCGTTCTCCATGCTGGTCACATGTGGTGCAGATATATAGAATACATACGTATACATGGTGACACCTGCACCTCCTTATGGGGCTGTAGTCAGGTCTTCCATAGACCCAGCAGACGGTGACCCCAGCAGCTGTGACCTGACCCTGGACATGGCGGCTTCTGCCTGGGGTCTAGTTCATAGCCAGCACATTACATCACCCAAAATATACCAGGAAGGACCCCCAATACAGAGCCCCCGCCCCCGGAGAAGACTGTGCCCTGAGGAGTTGTCATAGGGCTGCCTTACCTCCCTTGCAGGGTGTGCGGTGCTGGCTGTGCTGGGCCCGGTAGCCCTCCACCACCTCCCAGTCGCCGTTGTCCCTCTTGATGGGGAAGCTGACGCTGAGGACGTGGTTGCAGGGCTTGATGATCCGCAGGATGCCCTTCACCCGCTTCCGCTTCTGCTCCTCCGTCTCCCGGGTGCGTAGGTCCTCCACCAGCTTGTCCTCCACTATCCGGGCGCCGCGGTCAAAGAAGCCCTCCACCATCTTGAAGAAGTTGGGGTCGTCCTCCTGGTCCACGGCCTGGCTGTAGCGTCGGAGCAAGGGGCTGGCGGCGGCGGGTAAGGCATTGTCGGCCGCGGAGACCAGGGCGCCGCCGCTGCGGGACACGAGCTCCCCCAGGTAACGATACATGGCTGCCGAGCGCTGGAGGACGAGGGCCGGGACACTGCACAGGACTGGAGCTGCCGGGGTGGAGACAGCGCCGGGGAGCAGCCGCCTATATAAGGGCCGCCCCGAGCACGGCGCCGGGGGCGGGGACAGGGCGCGCGGGGGGCGGGGCGAGGGGCGCGCGGCCACGGGAGGCCAGGGTGAGGGAGGCGCGGCCACGGGAGGCGGGGGCGAGGGAGACGCGGTCACGGGAGGTGGGGGAGAGGGAGGCGCGGTCACGAGAGATTTGTTTTCGCCACCGCTTTTCTCTAAGAGATACCTGGTCACATCCTATATAAAGCCTCCCATTAATGTAAGAACCCCTGACACCCATAGTATAGACAGGGGTTTTTTGTTATTATGGTCTCTTATCTTTTCCTCCCAATATTTGTACTCATCTCCTGCAAATGAACTATACACAATGTCCACGTTATGTAAAGCTCTAACTGTAATAACTGTAATATGGACAGCGCCGCAAGTGCCTGCAGGTTGTGTCTGGTAATGCAGCGCCATTCCTTTCCAGAGTTGCAGGATTGGCCGCTGGTCGAATGAACTAGCCCCATGACAGGCTCAGGGACGGGACTCCAAGCATCATACAGAACAGAATGATGGACCGGCAATCTCCATCAGCGCCACAAAGATGAATGGGTCAGCCGGGCCAAGCGCGACCAGCTGCTCTGCTCATCTCAGAGCGCAACGAGGGTGCATGGGACCCCCCATTCTCGTGATCTGTGGGAATGCATTCACCCTCGTGGGTTAATGTCTGCATTTTGTAAAAGCAAACATTAACGAAAATGTAATTACCCAAATCACCTCTCCTCAGCTGTGGTAATGCGTTTATGAAAGCATGTAAACCCAATCAAACGCAGCGTGTGAACCTGCCTTGAGGGTCTCATCATTGAGACACCCACCAATCAGCCAGTTAGGCCCGATCCTTTCATTTCCACATCATGTTTTATATGTTGTAGACAAAAAAGTGTCAATGATGACACAGAAATCCACTTGGAATAAGCTCCTTTGCTATCTGCAGACACCTCTGTGGGTGACTTTGTAGACGGATGTCTGGATTTTCAAGGCTGATTTCTCTTTTAATCCAAAGACATGTATGTGAACATAGCCTGGAGATATCTGGGAAGTTCCTTCACTCTACTTGCTTGGTCTGTCTTTGTAGAAGAGGGTGTGAGGAAGGTGTGACAGCCACATGATCGCCTTCACACCAATAGTAACATGATCCCCAGCTATACGCTGCTCTATAAGACTGAAGCTGGAAAGTCACATAAAAGTACAAGAAAACCTCGCAATCAGAGCCAGAGAAATGAGATATTATGCTGTATCAGACGTATATCGCGATTGCAGTCGCTCGAGTGAAAGACATACAGTGACCTATAGACTTCTATAGGAAAAGTGCTTACATTGCTTTATTATATAACTGTGAGATTGATGTACTCACCTACAATAAAAGGAAGCTGTCATACATAGATAAAATGCCACTTCACAACCGCACTGCAAACTCTAGCTTCTGGTAAGATTGTCATTACAATAAAAAATAAAAATACAATAAAAATGAAATATAGAAAAATAAAATATTTGATATTTTCACAGCTGCACAAAATGCAAGACAGAAAGTAATTGACTTGAATGGGACTGGGCTGTCAGCAGCCCTCTACTGTAATTATGCTCTCA
Source organism: Engystomops pustulosus (assembly GCA_019512145.1). NCBI lineage: Eukaryota > Metazoa > Chordata > Amphibia > Anura > Leptodactylidae > Engystomops > Engystomops pustulosus. The sequence continues at coordinate 36,152,159 of CM033651.1, read as the reverse complement.
GTATAGCATGTTTTTTCCACAGTAAAGCAGGGACTCCTTGCATCACATATCACTATGATACATGGTCCAGGATTCATGGACCAAGCATGTTCACATGTCTTTACTCTTATCCTAATAGCCCTAAGGCAGGACGTTTCTCCAACATACAGATCAATATGTGAAATCTTGCTAATGGATTTAATACATAAGACAAGAACATGATAAAATAAATAAAGGAATCAAAGTAAAATCAGAAAAACAGGAAAAGACCTTGTAAAACAATTAATCACGTGTCATGACCTATCGACCTCAAAGGAGTTAGTATCTATGCAGCAAACACTCATTCCATAACATCCTAACTTATGCCGGGTCTCTAATTGTTCCATAAGCCCCTTACTGTATATATAGTGCAGGAGAAATAGACGGAGCCATTTATAGAAGTGTATTATTTTAATTGCCTTGCACCTTTTGTATTAAGTTAATCTATCCCATCCCATGCTGCTTCCGGAGGGATGGTAAGGAATGCATTGTAATGAAATTAGGGCACAATAATAATATGGATGCCTATAACTTAACAAATGCAGCTGCAGCTTGTTAAAGAAAACCTACCACTATGGATCTATCTATTAAGGTAGATCTGGTGGTAGGTGCATCTAACAAATGTAGGATTCTTCTTCCCAGACATCTTCCGCGTGCAGATACAAGGAGCTGCATGCGCTCGTCTGTGAAACCGGAGCTCTGTGCATGCCCAAAACACAGACCAGAGGCTGCGCGATCTCGGGTCCAAAGCCAGAGCTACTGGGCATGCACAGAACTCCGGCTTCACGGCCGAGTGCACGCAGCTACAAGAGAGCTGAAGATGTCTGGGTAGTAGGAGAATCAAAGAGGCTACTGAGGCGTGGGGTAGCCGTGCGGCGTAGGCTCAGATGCGGCTATTCCACGCCCCAGTAGCCACTTTAGAAAATTTGCATATTACCCTGATTAAAGATGAGAAAAGATAGAGGGGTGTAAAGGATTAGCCCTAAAAAGGGTTAGATGCACTTACCACAGCATCTACCTTAATAGGTAGATCCGTAGTGGTAGGCTTCCTTTAACCCCTTAACGACTTGGCCTTTTTTAGTTTTTTCACTTCCATTTTTCACTCACCAACTTCAAAAATCTATAACTTTTTTATTTTTCCACATAAAGAGCTGTGTTATGGCTTATTTTCTGCATAACAAATTGCACTTCATAGTGATGGTATTTAATATTCCATGGCGTGTACTGGGAAGCGGGAAAAAAATTCCAAATGCAGTGAAAATGGTGAAAAACCACATTTGTGACGTTTTCTTGTGGGCTTGGATTTTACAGCTTTCACTCTGCGTCCCAAATGACATGTCTACTTTACTCTTTGGGTCGGTACGATCACGTGGATACCAAATTTGTATAGGATTTATAATGTTTTCATACATTTAAAAAAATTAAAACCTCCTGTACCTCCTTTTATTTTGCCATCTTCTGGGGCCAATAACTTTTTCATACTTTGGTGTACGGAGCTCTGGATAGTGTCATTTTTTGCGAATTTTGATGCCGTTTTCATTACTATAATTTTTGGGACTGTGCGACCTTTTGATCACTTTTTATAAATTTTTTTATATTTTTCAAAATGGCAAAAAAATGCCATTTTCGACTTTGGACGCTATTTTCCGTTACGGGGTTAAACATAGTGAAAAAATATTATCATATTTTGATAGATCGGGCATTTTCGGACGCGGTGATACCTAATGTGTTTATGATTTTTACTGTTTATTTATTTTTATATCAGTTCTAGGGAAAGGGGGGTGATTTGAATTTTTAGGTTTTTTTATTATAATTTTTTTTTTTTTAACTTTTTTTTATTTTTACTTTTACTATTTTTCAGACTCCCTAGGGCAGTGATGGCGAACCTTTTAGATGCCGAGTGCCCAAACAATAACCAAAATCCACTTATTTACCGCAAAGTGCCAGCATTGCATTTTATCAATCATATCGGCACCTTGAGGCCACTAATACAGTTGAAAGAAGGAGGGCAAATTCAGACTATCATTGTAGCTTCTCACCAGGGTCTCTCTGTACAGTAAGAATGGTAGGGGTCCTATGAAGACCTACAAAGATTGAACTCAGTTTCTATCAACACCTGTCTCCACTTTTACACAGTTTCAAAAACAGCCATGAGTTCATTTTAAAATAGTTCTGATGTAGCATCTCTTAAATTGCCTGCGTCTGCAGGAAGATTTGGTGACTTTGGTCCTGTTTGGTGAGCTCTGTTTTGGGTCAATGTTCTGAGTGCCCACAAAAGGGCTCTGAGTGCCACCTCTGGCACCCCGTGCCATAGTTCGCACCACGCCCTAGGGTACTCTAAAACCCAGGTAGTCTGATCGATCCTATCAATACTGCCATACTACAGTAGGCAGTATATGTGGATTTTACCCCCAATGCATTACATGTGCAATTAGCACATTGTAATGCAATGGGTTAAAAACGAAGTAGCCTCGGGTGTTCGGACACCCGAGGTTACCATGGGCATGGATCGCCGCTCTCCGTTGACGTCATCAGGGAGCGCGATCCACGACAAGATGGCGGCACCCATGCGGCGCCATCTCTTTGAAGCCGCCGGCAATGCTGCTAGCACCGGGTGTTACGCGGGTGTTACCGGGTGTTACCGGGTGTTACCGGTAAGCCTTTGCTGCAATATGCAGCAAAGACTTACCGGCTATGGAGAGGGCTCGGCCCGCGCGCCGTACTAGTACAGGTTCCCTTGAATATTAATCCCTAACTTTTTAATTTTTCCGTGTACAGAGCTGTGTGAGGGCTTATTTTGTGCGTAACAAATTTTACTTTACCGTGATGTTATTTATTATTCCATGTCATACTGGGAAGCAGGAAAAAAATTCCAAATGTGGAACAACTGAAAAAAACGCATGTGTGTCATGTTCTTGTGAGCTCAGTTTTTATGACTTTCACTCTGCGCTCCAAATAACACCTCAAATAAAACCCAAATAACACCGCAATCGCGGTGAAATTTATACAGGTTTTATTGCGTTTTAATACATTTTCAAAAGTTAAATGAATGTGTACGAAAAATAAAAAAAGATTTTGCCATCTTCTTGAAAATGTATTTTAAAACGCTAATTAAAACTGTACTAATTTCACCGCGATTGCGGTGTTATTTGGGTTTATTTGAGGTGTTATTTGGAGCGCAGAGGAAAGTATAAAAAACTGAGCTCACAAGAACATGACCACACATGCGTTTTTTTTCAGTGTTCCACATTTGGAATTTTTTTCTGCTTCCCAGTATTGACATGGAATAAAATAAATCAGGTAAAGTAAAATTTGTTACGCACTAAAATAAGCCCCACACAGTCTGTACACGGAAAAAAATTAAAAAGTTAGGGATTAATATTACAAGGGAACCTGTACTAGTACGGGCGCGGGGCAGAGCCCTCTCCATAGCCGGTAAGTCTTTCTGCATATTGCACAAAGGCTTACCGTGGTAAACACCCGGTAACACGGTAACACCGCGTACACCCGGTGCTAGCAGCATTGCGGCGGCTTCAAAGAGTGGCGCCGCATGGGTGCCGCCCATCTTGTCGTGGATCGCGCTCCCTGATGACGTCAACGGAGAGCGGCGATCCATGCCCATGGTAACCTCGGGTGTCCGAACACCCGAGGCTACTTCGTTTATTAACCCAGTGCATTACAATGTGCTAATTGCACATGTAATGCATGGGGGTAAAATCCACATATACTGCCTTACTGTAGTATGGCAGTATTGATAGGATCGATCAGACTACCTGGGTTTTAGAGTACCCTAGGGCGTGGTGCGAACTATGGCACGGGGTGCCAGAGGTGGCACTCAGAGCCCTTTTGTGGGCACTCAGAACATTGACCCAAAACAGAGCTCACCAAACAGGACCAAAGTCACCAAATCTTCCTGCAGACGCAGGCAATTTAAGAGATGCTACATCAGAACTATTTTAAAATGAACTCATTGGCTGTTTTGAAACTGTGGTAAAGTGAGGACAGTGTTGATAGAACTGCAGTTATCTTTGTAGTCTTCATAAGGACCCTACATTCTTACTGTAAGAGAGACCCTGGTGAGAAGCTACTGATAGTCTGAATTTGCCCTCCTTTTCAACTGTTTAGTGGCTCCAAGGTGCCGATATGTTGAATAAACATGCAATGCTGGCACTTGCGGTAAATAAGTGGATTTTGGTTATTGTTTGGGCACTGGCATCTAAAAGGTCCTATCACTGCCTAGGAGATCTGAAAAATAGTAAAAGTAAAATAAAAAAAAGTTAAAAAAAAAAAAAATTATAATTAAAAAGACCCTAAATCAAATCACCCCCCTTTCCCTGATAATGATATAAAAAATAAATCAACAGTAAAAATCATAAACACATTAGGTATCACTCGCGTCCGAAAATGCCCGATCTATCAAAATATTGATAATATTTTTTCACTATGTTTAAACACCGTAACGGAAAATAGCGTCCAAGTCGAAAATGGCATTTTTTGCCATTTGAAAAATAATTAAAAAAATTTATAAAAAGTGATCAAAAGGTTCGCACAGTCACAAAATATATAGTAATGAAAACGGCATCAAAATTCGCAAAAAAAATGACCCTATCCAGAGCTTCCGTACAACAAGTATGAAAAAAGTTATGGCCCAGAAGATGGCAAATAAAAGGAGGTCAGAAGGTTTTAATTTTTTTTTTTAAATGTTGAAAACATTTATAAATCAGTATACAAATTGCGGATCCACGTGATCGTACCGACCCAAAGAGTAAAGTAGACATGTCATTGGGACGCAGAGGTGAAAGCTTGTAAAATCCAAGCCACACAGAAAACGTCACAAATGTGGTTTTTTCACCATTTTCACTGCCTTTGGAATTTTTTTCCCGCTTCCAGTCACGCCATGTGAATTTAATCACCATCACTATGAAGTGAAAATTGTTATGCAGAAAAATAAGCCATAACACAGCTCTTTATGTGGAAAAATAAAAAGTTATCGATTTTTGAAGTTGGGTGAGTGAAAAATGGAAGTGAAAAAACTAAAAAAAGGCCAAGTCGTTAAGGGGGTTAAAGGAAGCCTACACACGACGGATTTACTATTAAGGAGATGCTGGGTAAGTGCATCTAACCCTTTTTAGGGGCTAATCCTTTACACCCTCATCTTTTCTCATCTTTAATCAGGGTAATATGCCAATTTCTAAAGTGGCTCACTGGGGGGGCGTCGTTGAATAGCCGATCTGAGCACCGCCGCAGCGGCTACCCCACGCCTCAGTAGCCTCTTGATTCTATCCTACTACCCCAGACATCTTCAGCTACTCTTGTAGCTGCGTGCACTCGGCCGTGAAGCCGGAGTTCTGGGCAGTGCCCAGGAGCTCTGGCTTTGGACCGAGATTCGCGAAGCCTTGGTCTGTGTTTTGGGATGCCAGAGCTCGGTTTTCACAGACGGAGCGCAGCAGTCTTCGTAGAAGAATCCTCACATTTGTTAGATGCACCTACCCCCGATCTACCTTCATAGATAGATCCATAGTGGTAAGGTTTCCTTAACAAGCTGCAGCTGCATTGTTATATAGGCATCCATATATTTATTTGCCCTAATTCATCCAATGCATTCCTTACCATCCCTCGGAAGCGATGGGATGGGATGATTAAATAATACAAAAGGTTGCAAGGGCAATTAAATATACACTTCTATAAATGGCTCCGTCTATTTCTCCTGCACTATATATACAGAAAAGGGGCTTGGAACAATAGAGACCCGGCATAAGTTAGGAGTGATGGAATGAGTGTTTGCTGCATAGATACTAACTCCTTTGAGGTCGATGGTCATGACAGTGATTAATTGTTGAAAGGTCTTTTCCTGTTTTTCTGATTTTACTTTGATTCCTTTATTTATTATTCATGTTCTTGTCTTATTATTAAATCCATTAGCAAGATTTCACATATGATCTGTATGGTGGAGAAACGTCCTGCCTTAGGGCTATTGGACTAGAGAGTAAAGACATGTGAACATGCGTGGTCCATGAATCCTGGACATGATCATAGTGATATGTGATGCAAGGGTCCCTGCTTTACTGTGGAAAAAAACACGTATACTGAGAGCATCTTACCGTAGAGGGCTGGACAGCCCAGTCCCATTCAAGTCCAATTACTTTCTGTCTTGCATTTTGGCAGTGTGAAAATATTCAATATTTTTTTTTCTTTATTCATTTTTATTGTATTTTAGTTTTTATTGTAATGCACATCTCTACCAGAAGCTAGAGTTTGCAGTGCGGTTGTGAAGTGGCATTTATCTATTATGACAGCTTCCGTTTTATGTAGTGAGTACATCAATCTCACAGTTATTATAATAAAGCAATGTACGCACTTTTCTATAGAAGTCTATAGGTCACTGTATGTTTTCACTCGAGCGACTGCAATCGCGATAACGTCTGATACAGATATATATCATTTCTCTGGCTCTGATTGCGAGGTTTTCTTGTACTTTTATGTGACTTTCCAGCTTCAGTTCTATAGAGCAGCGTAGATAGGGGGATCATGTTACTATTGGTGTGTAGGCGATCATTGGTGGCTGTCACACCTTCCTCACACCCTCTTCTACAAGAAAGACAACCACAGTAGAGTGAAGGAACTTCCCAGATATCTCCAGGCTATGTTCAATACCATGTCTTTGGATTACAAAGAGAAATCAGCCTTGAATCCAGACATCCGTCTACAAAGTCACCACCCACAGAGGTGTCTGAAATAGCAAAGGAGCTTTCCAAGTGGATTTCTGTGTCATCATGACACTTTTTTGTCTGCAACAGTATAAACATGATGTGGAAATGAAAGGTCGGGCCTAACTGGCTGATATGGGGGTGTCTCAATGATGAGACCCTCAAGGCAGGTTCACACGCTGCGTTTGATTGGGTTTACATGCTTTCATAAACGCATTAACCACAGCTGAGGAGAGGTGATTTGGGTAATTACCATTTTCGTTAATGTTTGCTTTTACAAAATGCAGACATTAACCCACGAGGGTGAAGCTTCCACAGATCACGAGAATGGGGGGTCCCATGCACCCCTCGTTGGCTGAGATGAGCAGAGGCAGCTGGTCGCGCTTGGCCCGGCTGACCCATTCATCTTTGTGGCGCTGATGGAGATTGCCGGTCCATCATTCTGTCTGTATTGATGCTTGGAGTCCGGTCCCCTGAGCTGTCATGGGGCTAGTTCATTCGACCAGCGGCCAATCTGCAAATCTGGAAAAGAATGGCGCGCATTACCAGACACAACCTGCAGGGCACTTGGGGCGTGTCCATATTACAGTATTACAGTTAGAAGTTTACATAACGTGGACATTGTGTATAGTTATGCAGGGATGAGTACAAATTGGGAGGAAAGATAGGAGCCATATAACATAAAAAACCCTGTTATACTATGGGTGTCAGGGGTTCTTACATATGGGAGGCTTACCTATGGATGTGAGACAGGTATTTATTAATAGAGAAAGCGTGGGGCGAAAACAAATCTTCCGTGACCGCGCCTCCCTTCCCCCACTCCCGTGTCCCGCGCTCCTTCCCCCAATCCCGTGACCGCGTATCCCTCGCCCCCGCCCCGTGGCGCGACTCTCACCGGCCTCCGGGCCGCGCGCCCTCGCCCCGCCCCCGTCGCGCCCGTCCCCGCCCCAGGCGCGGCTCGGGGGGACCTTATATAGGCGGGCTGCTCCGGCGCGGTCTCCACCCCGGCAGCCCAGTACTGTGCAGTGTCCGGCCTCGTCCTCCAGAGCTCGGCAGCACAGTATCGTTACCTGGGGAGCTCGTGTCCGCAGGGGGCGTGGTCTCCGCGGCCGACAAGTCCTTACCCGACGCGCCAGCCCCTTGCTCCGAACAAGACAGGCCGTGGACAGGATGGACGACCCAACTTCTTCAAGATGGTGGAGGGATTCTTTGACCGCGGGCGCCGGATTAGTTGGAGGACAAGCTGGTGCGAGGACCTGCGCACCCGGGGAGACGGAGGAGCAGAAGCGGAAGGGGTGAAGGCATCCTGCGGATCATCAAGCCCGCAACACGTCCTCAGCGTCAGCTCCCCATCATGAGGGACAAAACGGCGACGGGGGAGGTTGGTGGAGGGCTACGGGCCCAGCACGCCAGCACCGCCACCCCTGTCAAGGGAGGTAAGGCAGCACCTTGACAACTCCTCAGTGCACAGTCTTCTCCGGGGGCGGGGGGGCTCTGTATTGGGGGACCTTCCTGGTACATTTTGTGTGCCATGTTAAATGTGCTGGCCTATGAAACTAGACCCCAGGCCAGCAGTGGCCAACTGTCGGGTCAGTCACAGCTGGCTGGGGTCACCCAGTCTGCTGGGTATCATGGAAGACCTGACTACAGCCCCATAAGGAGGTGCAGGGTCACCATTAGACGTATGTATTCTATATATTGCCCACATGTGACCCATGAAAACAAACGATAGTTTGAGGGAAAGTCGTAAATTTGCTGCAATAGATTTTTCTATCGTCATATCTTAAATTACTCCACATGGGCACGGACTCGTATGTGGGGTACCTGCCTGTTGTGAGCATGTTGCCCTCCACTGGTATACTGGTCCATATGCTCTGATATGGATATTAGAGGTGAGCTCTTGGCGACAACAGGACCTGATGTATGGGGAGGGACTAGTTTGTAGCAGGGTGACATGATAAGCAGAGTCCATTGCCAGGGACTTCAGTCCATGAGTGTTGTCCACAATATTAGGGACTATTAGTGATCCCTCCTGCAGGGAAAGTGGTCCCGCAAGTTTTATACTATATGGGTGAAAATGTGTGTTTAGTACCGGTATAGGTTTGGGTTGTCTGGGAACAGCTGTGGTTGATTCTCTTCAGATGTGAAAGGAATCTGCAGTAACCTGGTTTGGCCACTGCACGTATATGGAGCTGGTTTGAGGTGTTTTTTTCAAAATCACTGGCTGCCGTTAATCTTGTTATTGGGGACTTTCAATAGCGATTTTGACACACAAAGCTGCAGGACGCCCTGGGAGCATACATTGTTAGTAAATCAGTCAGAACTGTGAAAATTCAATTTATATCCTAATATAGCTGGACTTAGGCGCAATGTAAGTGTGTAGATCTCTAACTCAACACATGGTTTTTAGCCCCTTCCCTGTCGGTGACTGGCTTTCTGCTTATACTCAAAGCAGAGGACTAGGGAGCGCAGTTTGGGAATGCAAGATCGAAGATGGTGTGATAGCTACTATCCCACTGTGCTCATTTCACTGCACAATCCTGAAAGTAAAATGCATCTTCCACAGTCATTGCTACAACACCATTCTCAGGGCCAATATTTAAGTTTACTTCTGTTGTTGTTAAGATTTCCTGGCAGTTCCCTATAAGACCGGTTGGTTGTGCAAACCTGTGCACATAGAATGCTGTGACTGAACTGGTATGGCACTGGGTCCTTGTTTTTGGTTATGCTGTTAACGTACGGTACCAGACAACTTGGGTGAAGGGACAACGGAGTCATGTAAGTGGAGCCATCCTGCGGTTTTTATATGCCATAGGAAGTGTATAGACATAGACATGGTGCTTGATAAGAACCCGTCTGGTATAAGGCAGAAGAATGTACCTTGGGCAGTGGTACGTATTGGTCCTTGAGGTTGTCACGACCTGAATACGGTACTGGTTAGGGACTTCTCCTACAGTCTAGTCACGGTCAGTCCGACTGCACAGATTGAATTGTCAGCGCATGCAGTAGGACTGTACAAGCACTGCGTGGTCAGGAGGAGTTAGAAGTTTACACACTTAACTTTTGTGCTAAAAACATACTTCTGGCCAGTGTCGGGAAACCAGGTAGTACGCTATCATTCCACGCTCATGCTGAGCAAGGGCTTCATATTATCTGAACCGTATCTTCCTGTCCCTGGTGTGGTGCCATCTGGGCACATTGGGGGGGTTATGGAGCGGCGGATCACACACCCAGCATGTACAGACTAGATCTCTTCATGCTCGGAACGTGGTACTTGTGTTGGCATTTAAATTGAAGGGAGTGGTTAAGATTTTATCAAAAAGCGGAAAAGTGAGTTACGAAAAAAAAGTTAAAATGAGAGGGAAGTGAGTCATACAGTGATTCAGAGGATTCCCTTCTCGTTTTCCTCTGGCACCACTGTGACCATATAAACATGTATTATTAATCCAGCAAGCTTTCATCTTGGATGATTTTGCCTGTTGACAGGATGCGATTTTTTGCACTTACTAACTCACTAGCTGATTTGAGGTACCATAGGTACAGATTCCGATATCTTTACCACAAGGTTAAGGGATTATTAACAAAGCACATGTGCAAAGACCTGTGGGTGATTTGGAACCGAACAAACTACTGCTCCTTGTTGAGTGTGTGCATATGAAGAAAAATAAACCTTTCAATGGAGCCCTTAGAGCATAAGCTTTCTCATATAATAAAAAAGCGGCACGATACTACAAAACACCAGTACCATATGATTGGTTCCTTTGCCTACTGGGCGTGTTGCACTCTGGCCGGGTCTTCGTCCTGTTGACGTGTGAACTTGGGATCAGTTGAATAACTACTTTTTTTGTTTTTATAAAAAAATGAGAGATTATGCCAGAGGGGGCACCCACTATCTAAGTGTGCTTGAATTACTCTCCTTCACCATAATGGTAGAAGTCCTTTAAATAGTGTCTAGTAAATACATTTACTATGGGTTGAGTATGAGGATTTACAGCTACAATATCTCCTTCCCAGTTTAGTTTCCTAAAACTTTCCTTTAGAGCAATAAGGACACCTGTAGTGAAAATCAGCGGGAAAATAGATTATTCCCTAACACGATTTAAATGTTTTGTCTTTCAGGTACCGTTACAGCACAGAAGTCAGTGTTGATGAAGTGAAGGGCTTGGCGTCTTACTGACATATAAACTGTGTGTTGGTTGGTAAGTGTATCATGGGCCTATGGATAGAAATCACATTAGAGGTGTCTACTGGTATACAGAATTATGTACATTAGCACCCTCATATTCTGTCAGCACTTATGAATCATAGGGGACAAAATGGAATATACATGAGAGTAAAGGGAATGATAGGACGTGAATGCCCATGCTCAAAAAATTAAGGCTAGTCGTCACACGCCATTGTCCGCCAGGGCACATGGCAGCGTGCAGGGAGAGGAGGAGGAGGAGGGCTGCATACACATACCCTCTCATAGGTGATGAGCAGGGCGCACGACGGATGCATGTCGGACTATATAAAGCCCCATGCGGCTGTGTGAAGTAGCCTGGGTAGAGATGGACTTGAAGAGCCCGGATTGTGATAAACTCTGAGTGAGAAGAGATGGAGTGAACGCATTATGCACAGCTCTGTGTGTAGGAGGTGAGTATTTAACTTGTATTGGAAAGAAAAGTGGTGGAACCAGTGCAGTGCGTGACTGGAGAGACGGGAACGGCATTTGTGTTGTAACGGTGGTCTGAGGCGGCCTTTGCTGCTGGCATGTTGGAATAGATTAGAGGGGAGAGTTCGGAGAGTTCAGAGAGTGGCAGGCACATCCATTTACGATAGGATGTAGGCTGCATTAAAGACTTACGTCCAACCATTTTTCCGATAATTTGTGCTTATTAGTTAGGGGTCGCAGTTAGAGTGGGTAGACAAGAGGAACACTTCTCCACTATCTGGTGTTTGCGGGTGTTATGATGGTGGGTCCCTCAAATTATATTGGGTCAATTCTACTCTTATAGATGTGCTTTGGAGGAGCCAAAGCGGAGTGCACATAACCCCCTCGCCATATTCCGTAGTTGTGGTGGGGGGTGGGGTTTAATAACCTATTTTTCAGAAGGTTTCCATGGAATAACCTATAAATGTTTTTATTTCCCCGGGCAGAAACTTGAAAAAATACTCGACTACCTTTACTTAGAAGATTATATCGCATTGCCCAGAACAGGCTTCATGGGTACACAACGTGTGTACCAAAGTCATATGTCTCTGATGTGAGCTGCGTACTCGGGCAAAAGTTAAATGAATGTGTACGAAAAATAAAAAAAGATTTTGCCATCTTCTGACGCTAAGAACTTTTTCATACTTTGGTGTACGAAGCTGTGTGAGGGGTCATTTTTTGCGAAACGAGCCGACTTTTTCATTGCTACCATTTTGAGGTCTGTGCGACATTTTGATCACTTTTTATCACATCATGTAAAAAGGTGTATTTCGGACATTTGGGCGCCATCTCCCGTTTCGGAGGTCACCGCCGTCAATAACCGTTTTTATATTTTGATAGATTGGGCATTTTGGGACTCGACAATACCTATTGTGTTTGTGATTTTTACTGTTTATTATGTTTTATATCAGTTCTAGGGAAAGGGGGGTGATTTGAATTTTTAATATTTTTTACATTTTTAAACTTTTATTTTCACTGTTTAGTTTATAGATAGCAGAGGTTTCAGCATGGTTTTATGCCATTATGATTTTATCAAAATTTCTATGTGTCAGATTTCCCAAAAGTAGTCTCAAGTCTGTTGTCTATCAGTTTTGTCTAAAAAACTTGCTCTGTGCACTAACGGCATGCACTTGACCAAACCTAGAATCACTAGATGGGACATACAAGCTGTGTTCAATGGGTGACATTTATCATACAACAATGCTCACGTGCTGGCATATGATAAAGTTATCTCCTGCACTATCGGAAACATCAGGAGGCTCTGGCCAGTGGACAATTCTATGGCAGGTTGTGCCTGGTGTAGAACTGTGCTATAGCCTGTGAACCTTCAGACCTGAACTGGTGCACAAAGTCGTTCCTGCCACTGCACCACGGGTTGCGCCCCCTGTCACACACCCCCTTGGCATGGAAATAGCGCGAATGAGGAAATAACTGCAATTATTTCAGGGCGCACAAGCCCTGATAAATCTGCCCCAATGAATCTAGGTTCAAACACATTTTGTCAGATGGAACTCACTAGTAGGTGGTGGACTTGAGCTGTAGCTATTGTGGAATGATAAATACTGATAATACTTCTAATAATATAAACAGGGGTAAAGCAAAGCAAAGAGAAGTCTAGGGGCCCCTTTCATGCACAGTTCTGCTCTATGAGAGCTACAATTGGCTGCATCCTACCCCTCTGTGACCTCACCTTTTGTGTTGCTTTGTGAGCAATTCCACCCCTGAATATAAATTATATAGACTTTATAGTCTAATTTTTCATCTCCTATTTGGTTTAATTCATATTACATCTTGCACATTTCCCCTTTCTCATGAACTCACTATCCTTTCCAAAATGTAACACATTTTTATCATAATATGGAAAGTGTATAAAACTCTAGATTAAAGTGGCACAAGAATAGTTGGGGTTCAAATTGTGACAGATCTTTGTCGACTTTTGATTGATAAACATGGCATTGATAACAATATATGTTTTGTTTCTAAAGTGAACTAAAGAGAATACAATTTAGAAATCAAACACATCAATTCCCAACACATTGGTTGTTTACAAGTTACAGATGAAAATCACGTTTTGGTCTGTCCCATGTTCCTTAGCAGAGTATAAGTGTTGAAGATGATTTCTAGAGACAGAAAGAAGTGGTCATTAGTCAGATGATTATATACCATAGTACTATACTGATATTGCTTCCCTACTTGTTATGTGTCATTTGAAGGATCTATATAAAAGCAAGGGCTCTTTCACATTGTCGTGGTTTTTCACTTCCGTGGTTCAGTGATTTCCATGGATGCCTCACTAAGCCATTGATTTCTATGGGTGTTTTCACATTGGCTTGTATTTTCACTGATCCGTTTGTCCTGGAAAAATTATGAAACATGTCCTATTGTTTTCACTGTGACAGATCACGGAAGGCAATAGAATGAGAGACTGAAAAACCTGTTGTGATGTTTTTAAATAATGTTAAACCTTAAGTTTTTCTTGTGTCACCGAGACAAAACGGAAACAAAACGGAGACAAAACTGATCCGTTGTCAATGAACATAGAGCACCAATGTCGATTTCAAGGACCCAAAAGTCCTATGTTCACTTTTTTCCAGGAAAATAAAGGAAACCAGAACAGAAGTCCAACAGACCTGGTTATACTCAGTGGGATCATTTTGTATTCATTGATGTCCATTGTTTTATACATCTGGAGCTTCTGTTAGTTCATTGTTTATTATTGAAGTTGCATAAATACATTTTATGTTATTTACACATTTTAGGAGTTGACAATCTTGTAGCAATTCCTCCCACAACTCCTACACTGCTATCAAGTCAGTTTAATTATTTCATACGTAAATCGGGCAGATGAAGGGCATTGGACAAAAATATTTTTCAGAGAAAGTATGCAATGGATTCTCCGAAAATACAACCGCAGGTCTCTTCTCATAGTTTATACTTATCAGTTTATTAAAGATGCATAAAATAAAAGAAACAGAGGGGGGTTGTAAACAACATCAACACTATTGCCAAGGAAAATATTTATTCCCATGAGAATAGTCAGATTCTAAGGACACTTTCAGTAGCCCAATTACATTGAGAAGCTGTATTAGCTAGGATGCTAGAGCCTGCAATCAGTTGTACAGTTCTGTTCTTACAAAGCAAATCATCATAACGTTAGACACAGTTTCATTTTAGCATGGTGGCTGAGTGGTTAGCGCCACTGGTTAGGGACCATTTTGGCAAGCTTTGTGCAGCTCTGTGTAATCTGTGTTCGCTATATATAAAGAATTATTATTATTATTCCCCTAACAAAAACACTTGGTGAAATATTTCTTGTGAATCAGAATATGTGTCATTCAAGAGCAGCACATATTTATTTAGAACGTTACTACACTACTGAGGTCCCAAAATATTTCAACATGCTGGTTGGGTCAAAAGGGACTGTGGTGGAAGTAACTTTGTCAAAACTTTGCCGTGGGTCCATAGAGTTAAAGGGAGTGTACCACCTTCCCATCCGTTATAATCTGTTTGCAGCAAACAATGTAATTTCCAACATAACTTTATTATTTCCATTCATCATGCTGTTTCTGATAATTTCTCATTTTAATCCATATATGGTTGGTGCACCCAAGTGTGTCCTTGGCGCATAGGCCCAAGGACATGAACAGGGCCTGTTATGAACAGGGTCATAATTTAGGTCGGAATAGCAGTGCTGTGGGTGATGAGGATATGCCCAAGGTGCACCAACTGCCTCATAATCATACAAATTAAACTGGGATTATCTTGTAAATATTATTGGCAGAATTAATTAAGGTATGTGGGAAATCACAATTTATATGCTGCCAACAGATTATATCACTTGGTAGATAGGGTAGACTCCCTTTAAGCCCAATAGTCAATCAATAGTAAAGATGACATCCCTTATACCAGCCATTCTCAACCTGTAGGTCATGATGCCTATCGGGGTCAATCAAACCTCTCACAGGGGTCGCCTAAGATTATCGGAAAACACATATTTCCAATGGTCTTAGGAGCCGAGACAACGCTCCAGGAGATGGGTTCAGTTTCCTCCTGCTGTCTCCCATGGTCCGCTTAATATCTTTTGTACTGCATGGCGAACTCCCCTTGCCCTATGGTCTTCACCTCTCACGTTGGCTGCCAATGTCCCACAATCAAAAATTAGCCTTGAGAATTGCCTTACGACATAAAATAGACAATCCTTTGTTTTTAAAATTTAGGACTATGCTGGGGAAGGATTTTAAAACAACAACCTGTAACCACCTCTCTAAAAAATTTTATCACATCGTGCAACCTCCCTTTAACTACTGTGACCATTTTCCATTGTCAATAGAGATTGTAAAATGCTTATACGCCTCTTTTAAAATGGTTCTTCATTGGATTTAAATTATGATCAAGAATAAAAAAATGATCACAAGTCCAAAGTTTACAGGGGCGAAAACAACTGTAAGCATCCCCTGTGTCTTCCGGCGAGGGAAAATCTGCACCTAAGTGGCCAAAGTTACTTAAAGAAAATCAATACATATATACAGTATCACTAAAGACTGTATACATAAACTATTTTTTATGAAAAATTAAAAGATGTTTCAAAACTGTTGCTTTTTGACTTTGTTTTTGAACTCCTCGCAACCAAACACGAGTCTCCTCAGCTATCATCCTGCATAGATTTTACTTAATTTTTTGTGAAATAATCAGTTTTTTGTAAACATTCACAAAAGCACATTGACAACCATAAGCCACAAGTTGTGGTGCAAAAATGCTGTGTACAACCAAAACAGGCATATATGTGCAATAAATTATACGTCTATTTGCATTATGTTATTATGTTATTACTTTTTAGCTATATTGTATAAACATTATAAATTTAAGGTTGTAATGTATCATACTGTGCACTTTCTTTTTTCTCTTCCTTCCAAAATTGTCTCTCCTTCACTTGTGTCCCTACCCCCCACTCCCTTACTATCTAGCCACAGCTGCTGCCGTTGCTGAGTTATACTTAAAAAAATGACAGATGCGTGTGTAATATATAGCTGCTGCACATAAAACGTGTTATGAGTTCAGACGTGGGTTACCCATCAATATGATACGTTTATCTGTAAGGTTCACATTACGCCTGTTATATAGCGATAAGAATGAGTTTTTCATTACTAAATCCCCCATGGTAAGAACTTCAATATCTATATCTATGTTTCTTGACTGTAAGTCAGTTAACTGTATCATATGTTTACAAAATAATATTTTTTTTTTGGATAACATTGCACTTTTTAGGAACTATTATCAATGCAATAGTCCAAACGCAAAGGCACAAATCTGATAAGATGCTGTGCAACTAGAACAACCATCATTCACAACATTAAGGAAAAATCACCACATGGCCATGTGGTTGCCTGATCAAAGTAGCTACTCATTTTTAACATGCAGTCCACAGAACTTTGCCACATTATTCTAGGGCTGAGATTCCATATGAGTCTGGTAAAACAAAAAATCCTACCGTGTAGCCTTCTTCTACAAGCATTGGAGCGTGAAGTATGGGCCAATGAAGCCATATGTTCTTACTAATGGATGTTTGTACAAGAAGCTTTAAGTTATTGGGCCCTTAGTCTAAATTAGGGGACTAGAAAAACAAGTTGGCCCAAGCATTGGTACGTGACTGACACTCTATAAGTAAATTGTATCTTATCACATGTGCCAAAAGAAATTGATCATGCCAGGCAGTTTATGTAAAAATAGTTGTATCTTCGTTTTTTCTTTTTCTAAGTTGAATTTGTAGGAACAGGTTATCTTTTATATTTGTAAGCTCCTAAACAAATGGATGCTACAATGTTTTTCAAATGTTGGGAACCAAGGTCGTTTTACAAACACCCTACCGATCACGCGTTGGGGAGGTCTGGGTGACTAAATTAAACCATCCAGAGAGCTTCACCGAGGGTCCAAGTGGCAGCAGAGGTCCCTCTGTAACTAGGGGTCATCTGTAGGACAGGTGTCCTTAAAGACCCGTCATGCAAATAACCCCCTCAACAAATATAGTTTCATAACTTACGCATTAGAGAGCATTGCCTCTATCCCTACTCATTGGTCACCTCTACATGCCTTAAACCTAAGCAAATGAGTGTACCTAAATCGTGGCAAGATATGACTGTGAATGTCCATGAATGCATTAGCATATTCAAGCTTCCACTCTTTCACTGAGTGGGGGCACACCGCCACACCCCAGTGCTTGACTCAGCCCTGTATATGGTGTAGCTGTATAATCGATGTGCTATCCATGATCCTGGATGGCCACACGCCCCCGTCAGCCTGTGTGTGCATGTGGTGTGTGTTTGGATAATACGCGCATGCTCCAGCAGCCATGTTACGCAGAACATGTCAGATTCATGTTGTAGTGATGTCCTGGTCTCTCAACCTGTTATTAGGGGTCAGCATTTACACTAATACATTACCCAACATGAGCAAGGGGATGAGACGAGGGAGGGGTAACAAAGGGATACATCCTGCCTCTGACCATGTGACCAGCCTCATTTTACATGTATAAAAGAATATGATTGATTTTACAATGAATATGTATGAATACTAGATAAAGAACGACAACAGGATACCCAGGCGGATGAATCCTGTGAGCTGCTCCAACAGGTAAGGTGACAGGATGCTAGTAACACAGACCTGATGACAGGTGTCCCCTTTTCAGTAGGGGACCTGCCTGTCTACTTTTCTGAACTTATCTAATTTTTCCACTTCTGTATTATCGTTTTTACCCTCCACTTTAGGTTACCAACAGCTTATAGCATTTATGACTTTTGGACTCTAAAGGGTCATACCCTCTACTCGGACAGGAATATGATCTATCATGCGGTGGTTAAAATATATGTATTCTTTGTGTATTTGCGTTAAAATAAGATATATAGCTGTCCACAGGCTGCAAATGTTAAATAGGCCATAGATATAGGCATACTAGTAACTATCTCCTCCGGTTAAATGCCTGAACCAGGACATACAGTAGATTAGATCAATCTCACATTTCTCTCTTCCCCTCTCTTGGTATTCGCTTTTGTTCTACTCTGTTAGAATTAGACGAAACATACTAAAGAGGGTACTTAAACTTCTGGAGACATTTAGACTAGATTTACATGCCAATCTGAGTCTTTGTGACCAAAAGTCTAAGGTGAAAAGGACTACCCCTATTTAACATTTTATTAGATGTTCAAATGTAAAACAATAGAAATCCTTGATCTGTCTGTGAACCTGCCCAGTAAACCATGCATAAGGAAGTAATTTTTTCATTAGAATTTGAGGTATTTACTTATTCATCGCAAACAATTTTTATCCCCTGTCCTAAATCATGTAGACTCTTTGTTTCCTATGTAAAAGAAGCTTCGTTTGTTTTCGGCTTTTTGAAGTTCCTCCTTGGAATGGTCACGTCATTATTTGTCCACATTCCTGTGTTGCGAGCCACATAAATAACTGTGAATGTTGCGCTCTGCTCTTATTTCCACAAGTGTTAGGGTTTAGGCCCCACAAATATCTGGAAGGAAACAAGCTTCTGTTTTTGAAACACTATACAATGATTTAAGCTTAATAAAACATGACAGTATATTGGTGGGGAGGAGGTAGAGGGATGGAGGAGATGGAAGATAGGAGGTGAGGCGGGGAAGGGGGTATGGAGGGGGAGAGGGGGGGGGGGAACATGTGGTGGGGGTATGGGGAAGGAAACGCTGAGGTGTTGTTCTTTGTATTTACACCTTTGACACATTCAGACTCTGACCACAGCTCGATAAAGAGCAACAGTAGATTGGTCTCCAGTAGGGAACGAGCTCCCTTCTAAAAAAGTAATCTTAACCAAAAATGATGGCATTGTGCAGGTAATGACAGAAATATCCAGGGTCATCCATAGGAAGATTACTATTTCATCCATATTAACCCTTCCTTGTGCACCTGTCCATAAGTTCTACATAGTATTTTATTAAAATATTTACATATCATATTTTTTTTGTAGCTTATTTAATGGATGAAGTGTATATCGAAAGTCCGTAGGTGTAAACATCAGTGTATTTTATTGTATCCATTAAGCTAAGTGGTTGTAATGATATAGCAATTTAAAATAAAAAAATCAAGTGTCTGAAAGTCAGAATTTCTATTTCCTATAGCACCACAATCACTGCTCACTTTCATTTTACCAATTGCTCCATGATATTTTAAAGGGCTTGTAATTGGTTGCCAGGGGAACGGAAATAGCTGACTTTCAGACACTTGATAAATCTTCCCCATACTGTCACATTAAAAGAATTGACAAAAAATCAAGCATAGCATTATACCAGAGCCCCTCCTTGGCTCAGCTTCACAGGCGGTTACTACTCCGTGTTACACTTTCCTCCTCCAACTGATGCTCACACTTCCTCTTCTGCTGTGAGATACAACAAGCAGAGGGAGGGGAATGCCTGAGGGAGACAGAAAGGGAGACATGTAACAGCCGGTGAATCTACAACAAGGGTGGTGTAATGTTCCCACGCCTCATTAGCATGTCCTTGGTTTATCATGCTTGTTTTTAAAGCACATTTCCTTTAATGGTAAGTCCTCTAAACAAAAGCCCTCGTTTCCTACTCCTGCACACCCTAGACTAACTTCACTAGACAGGGTGTACGAAAAAGGTTTGGACCGTGAATATCTCAATGAAGATACACATCTAACACCGGAAAAATCTACCAATGACCAAAAGTCTCTCCCCATCAAAAAATTACATTGATCTGAAAATAGACGTATGCAATATTTTCTAAAATGTATCCAATGTTACCAGCTCCAAGAAATATTGAAACTTTCTGGAAATGAGAAATATCCCCATCTTGCGACTAACGTAAACCGCCCTTTGTAAGGATAAGAAACTACTACGTCCCGTGCCCCCTGGAGGTAAAATACGGGTCAACTTTTATAACATTACATAAATTTCAGGATTTGTCAAATATTTTTTGTTTTTCAATCTGATTTGTATTTCTCAGATATCCATCTGTCAATGAAAATCTCCGGGTGTAGGAGACTCAGTTTGGTATCATTGGATGATTTTGAAAAATATTTGACACATATGGGGAGATTAATCAACCGCTCCATCGAATTAAATAAGATTCACAATTCCAGCTGACCAAGATGGCCAATTGGTCCCTGCCCCAATGGAGCTCACAATCTGATCACCTTCCAGTATTTTTAGTGTGGGTAAACCAGAGAGACCCGGAGGAAACCCACACCAACAGACAGTGCGCAAGATAGTAGTGCTATGCAACGTCCACCCATGTGATTGTAGGGGCGTTGAGGGGAACAGTCGGCGTCGGAGTGGAGCGCGCACGGGCATTCCCACTCTGGTGCTCATGCAGCGGCGCTCATACAGTTGTATGATAAAACTCCCCATGCTCTGAGGGTATTTTCGCATTATCCCTGGGTACCCGGTTTTAACCTTTCGACGAATACAGGCGGTCCCCTTCTTAAGAACACCCAACTTACATACAACCCCTATTTACACACACGGACCGCTGGAGGTTGGTGATTTACTGTACTTACGGACTTAGTACTTGACTTAGATACAAAAACAGCTGTAACAGTTATCACAGGAGTCTGCAATTAGATTTAGTTAGAATACTTGTCGTATGACAATCCAACATTTTTAAAATTCAATTGTCCGAGACCAAAAAAATTTCTGTGGGGTTACAATTATAAAATCCAGTTCCGACTTACATTCAAATTAACTTTCAAAACCGAAACCTACCTCACCCTAACTTGTCTAGTAACCCGGACTGCCTGTATATCCAAGCCTTGGACTATTTTCAAAAGATGTTTATTTAAAAAAAACACTTCTCTTTAGTTAGTGTGAAATGTAAATACTGACTTAAGTTACGGCTGTAATATGCTTAGTCCTGAAGTTGTTATCTCACTGTTATTCATAACTGGCCTGGTTGCAGATATAGATGAGGGAGCAATCTATTTCAATAGGGAGTTTTACTTTGGAAAAACACATGCTTTATAGTAAGTCTGCACCCAAAACCGTAGGTTGATAAACTCTGCGCACGTATACTTCATGAGCAAACCTGATAATTGCAACTAATCAAATATTCTGTTGCCAATTCACATTTTTATTCATGTCACATCCCCAATGATGTTTCATGAATACAGATGATCAAGAAAAGTAAAACACGCTTGTTTAGTTTAAGTAGTTTAACCCCTGATTGCATTTGCGAATATCTTCTTACGGGAACTGTTGTTAAGTAGCATGAGCAGACTATACATGGGCAATGCTTACATTGCTTTGCATTGAAGAACTTCGTAAAGACATAGTTGACACACGCCTTTAACAAAGCTGTCAGTACACATTAGACAGACGTGGGCTCATGGTATAAGCCCTTGAACCATGGTCGTCTCGCCTGAATGATTGTTTTGCTAAATGCAGTTAATTGCATTTGTGTACATACTCCCCTACACAACTGGCCAAGTGTACAAGCTTATTACACGGGTGAAAGACAATCTGGACATCATTTGTTTAATAAAGATTGTTTTATGACATAGCTTTTTCTATGAGAAAAAAGATCTCTTAAACGTCTCACTGTTGGTGTTTGAAAAGTAGTCCAGAATTATACATCATGTATTCCATTATTTTTATGGCAATATATACAAGTTGACCCATAATCTCTTGATGATTTAATGACACCTGCAGGGTTAATGAAAACGTAATTCCTTGGTCCAGTGGCCATGTAATCCTTCTGACCCAGTGAGTTCTGCTCAATAAATTGTGGCACTTCAGTGTCCTCATTCACCGTAATGTCCATGTACGTCAAACCTTTGAAAAAAAAAATATTTACAACAGATAATCTCCTCGTGGTGGGCCTTTTGCCATCTGTTGCTTGATTATTCTTGGTGGCCTAGTATGGTGATACTAGAGTGCGTATACCTATGTACATATATGATTTTTGGACACAGATACTGAATATGAGGACCAAGATTGCTACTTATTGACTGGATCTTTAGCTCAAGAAGTCCAATTAATTTACCAGAGAAATTAATTGTTCCATGTGTGCTTCTTATTCAAATCAGCCCTAGCCCCGACAAACTCCAAAAATAGATATGGACAGCACCGTGTATATAAAAATTCGGTTGCAGGTCTTCTCAAAGGGTCCGACACAAACCCAAATCCCTGGACACACAATGTTTACTGTGCAAGTTAAGGAAACTTACCACCATGGTAGGTGGTGTTCTGGTATTATCACAAAACTGTGGCACCCTTGTCAGTCTGAAAGTTTTTCCGGTGCTTCTATTTTCTGACTCGTTTTTTGGCGCAAAAAAAAAAACAGCTTTGATTAAACACCTTCATGAATGGGAAGACGTTTCTATCCCTTTTTGATTTGTGCGCCAATCATTATCCCTTGCAACACAAACAAGATCCGACGAAATTATAGAACGTTTTCCCAGGCACTACCAGCACCAAAATACTAATACCCCCATGTGTCTTAGTACAGTTTAATTGCTATAGGAGCAAGAGCAGTGACATAATAACATCCATACTTCACGTTAACAAGCATCTTATGAACACCTTTGTCGTATAATACTGGAAGTTCATGCTGAGTAAAAGACGTGGACTTATGATTTCCAGTGTCAAGACTCAGTATGGGGTGAAAGCAGCAACTGACGTATTAGTGGAAAAATGGGTGACCTTTGAGAAGATAAAGGGAGAAACTATATTTCAATACTTGGCCAGAATACCAGAAAGCCTCAAATAGTTTGGACACCCTTTTTCATTAAGGCACAAAGATTTGTCCCGTCCCATTTTTGTTGCAGTCCTTAAAATGGAAATTTCTGCAAGAGGAACCCCATGGTGGGGCTCATCCTACATGGACTAAGGAGATTTCCAAAAAAAGTTGCTTGGAATTGCAAACCTCTAAAGTATACAAAAGCTTGTCGGCTGTTCCATTTTGGAAACAAGAGGTAGGTAAAAGTGGACACGGATGGTGGAACCAAGGACCATTGCTGGAGCAACACAAAGCCAAGAACATAAATGCTGATGTAGACAGGAAAAGCTACATTCTCTCAGTAGAGCAATATTCCAGTAGAGTAAGAAAACCCATAAAGCTTCCACCTTTATTATAGTCCCTTTAAAGCGCCATTGCAGTTATTGAAGATGGTAGCGAGGATGCACATGATTGACAGTCAGTTTTTCCGTGCTCTCTCTAGCTCTAGCTGCAATTGACTGCAATGCCTGACATAATTTGTGTTGCATGGAAGCCATTGCAGCGGTGCCATAAAAGGGTCAGTGGGCCAGCACACACACTTCTTTAAATGCCTGTGTAAGCCATTTAGCCCCAAAAAAGGTGAACAAAGTCCGACAAAAGTGCCACCCGGACCCTTATAAGATCCTCCACGACGTGAGATTTATTCTGCCTTCTTTTCCAGTTTGTGCACTTACCACAGACCCTTTCCTTACAGTTTTATCAGAATTTGAACCTGCACCTCTTTGTGGAATGACAGGGCCAGAGAAGAGGGGCTGGCATGAGAACTGCCATGGAACTATAACCCTTTAATGTGCTTTTGTCCTGCAATTTATATTGGTGGAATGCATGGTTTTAGCAAAATGTTTTAACACATATGTTTGCAATCCCTTCATTAAGGTCTTAAATGTAGTGTGTGATATCGGAGGAATAACTCATAGTTTTTGGCATAAATACAGGTTGTCTTGCATGTCAAGATCCAGCCACCACCTTCCTATGTAAAATAGTTTTTCACACAGCACACAGCTTTTAAAACATTTATATGTAGATCACATGACAACATTAACCAGACCTGAGTGAGGACTGTCCCTCGCTCCAATTTAAATCAATTGTGTGTCATTGGTTATATAGCCGGCAATGCATGCAGCGCCTCCTTGTTAATATCGGTGTACAGAACGCGTGAGTCGCAGTGAAGCAACTCCGGACTAACAGCAGATATACATGAGGTATGTGACACCCTTCTTATGCACTTGCCACCATTAGAGCACTGTTACTAATATTTGCAGATGCTCATGAGACGTTTTATTTTCGCCTTGTCCGGTCTGCGAACATGGAGATCGCTGTGTGTGTGTGTGGGGGGGGGGGGGGGGGGGGCATTTTTTTGGCCTTGCATACGAAAAACCATTTTTTGGCAGTTTTCCCCCTATGCGCCGCGCTTGCATCTTATTGTGAAGTGTCACGCCATAATATTGTTTTTTTTCCGACACTCTCGTCAACTTGTCTATTTTTGGGCACAAGTTTTGCGCACTTGTAATCCCCAGTTTTCTCAACGCTCTATTTTCCAACATTGTTTTTTGGCGCGTTTTGTAGTGCAAAAATAGCCCAGCTGAAAGCTGAGTACTAGACCTTTCTGCCATGCGCCAATTCATTAATCCCTGCGGCACAAACTTATCCCATTGAAAATAAGAAGATTTTCTAGCACCAACCCTGCCCTAAGATAATAAATTCCCCTCTGTTTTGCTCTGGTCCTGCTCATACAAATCAGCAGTGTAACCACTTTATTCGTAAAGCATTTCATTGCTCCAGTCCAGTGAAAGTAGCCTCCCTGATTGTGTGATAATAATGGTGGAGTAGTACCCTGAAAAACGTGTGTGTTACTTTTTATATCAAGACTATAATTTCCCTGGAAACAGAGAATCAACGTGGCCATAATTGTAGGAGCCCATGTTCGTTTATCGTAAAGCACAGAACCGTCCAACTAAATTCCTCCTGCTGTCTCCCATGGTCCGCTTAATATCTTTTGTACTGCATGGCAACTCCCCTTGCCCTAGGTCTTCACCGCTCACTGGTGCCAATGTCACCACAACAAAAATTGCCTTGAGAAATTGCCTTAGACCATAAAATAGACAATCCTTTGTTTTTAAAATTTAGTAGCTTGGCTGGGGAAGGATTTTTTTTTTAAAAAAAACCAAACCTGTACTCACCTCCTTCAACAGAATTTTATCAACATTCGTACAACTCCTTTAACTAACTGTGACCATTTTACCATTGTCAATAGAGCATTGTAAAATATAGCTTATACGTCTCTTTAAAAATGTTCTTCAGTGGATTTAAATTATGATATCAAGAATAAAGAAATGATCAAAGCCAAAGTTTACAGGGCGAAACAATGAGCTATCACTGTGTCTTTCCGGGGGGAAAAATCTGCAGCCTAGTGACCAAAGTTACTTAAAGAAACTCATTCGACAATGGTATACTACTAAAGACTGTAATAAAAACTTTTTTATATAAAAAAATTGAAAAGATGTTTCAAAACTGGTGCTTTTTTACTTTGTTTTTGACTCCATCAACCAAAACAGAACGTCTTCCTCAGATTCATCCTGCAAAGGATTAGCTATAATTTTTTGTGAAATAATCAGTTTTTTGTAAACATTCACAAGAAGCACAGTGCACAAAGCCACAAGTGTGGTGACAAGAAATGCTTGTTTAGAGACAATTTAC
Source organism: Engystomops pustulosus (assembly GCA_019512145.1). Lineage (NCBI taxonomy): Eukaryota > Metazoa > Chordata > Amphibia > Anura > Leptodactylidae > Engystomops > Engystomops pustulosus. The sequence continues at coordinate 36,126,291 of CM033651.1, read as the reverse complement.
AACAAACAGGCATATAATGTGCCATAAATTTACTGTCTATTTGCATTATGTTATTATGTTATTACTTCTTATAGCTATAATTGTAGAAAACATTATAAGAATGTAAGGTTGTATATCATACTGTGCACTTTCTTTTTTCTCTTCCTCCAAAATTGTCTCTCCTTACATTGTGTCCCTACCCCCACTCCTTCTACTAGCCAAAGTGCTGCCTTGCTGAGTTATTACTTAAAAAAATGACAGATGCGTGTGAATGTAATATATAGCTGCTGAACATAAAAGTGTTATGAGTTCAGAATGTGGGTTACCCATCATATGATCTTTATCTGTAAGGTTCCATTAGCCTTTTATAGAGATAAAGAATGAGTTTGTTCATTACTAAATCCCCCATAGTAAGAAATCTAATATCTATATATAGTTTCTTGACTGTAAATGCGTAACTGTATCATGATGTTTACAAAATAATAATAGTCTGTCTTTTTTGGATAACAGCACTTTAGGCTATCACTGAATTAGGAACTCATTATCACAATTGCAAATAGTCCAAACCTAGAAAGGCAACAAATCTGGATAAGATGCTGCTAGCTAAAAACATCATTCACACATTAAGGAAAATCATCCACATGCCATGTGGTGCCTGATCAAAGTAGCTTACCATTTTTAAATGCATACCACAGGAACTTGCAACATTATTTAGGATGGATTCCATATGAGTCTGTAAAAAAAAAATCTACAGTGTATGCCTTCTTATACAGCATATGGAGTGAAGTATGGGCCAATGAATCCATATGTCTGTACTATGGATTTGTACAAGAAGGCTTTAGTTATTGGGCCCTTGTAAATTGGGAATGAAAAACAAGTGGCCAGCAGTATGTGTACGTGACTGACACTCCTATAAGTAAATAGTAGTTTATCACATGGTGCCAGAAAGAAATTGGCATGCAGGCAGTGTTATGTAAAGATGAGTTTCTTCGTTTTTTTTCTTAAGTGAATTTGTAGATGGAACAGGTTATTTTATCATTTGTAAGCTCCTAGCAGCAAATGATGGCGAACCGGTTTTTAATGTGCGGGACTGGGTGATTCAAACACCAGAGGTGGCACTCAGCGACCCTTGTCCCTGAGGCACTCAGGCCATTTGACCCCAGACGAGCTCACCAACAGGACAAAGTTCACCCAGAGAGTCTTCCTGCTAGACCCAGCCTCAATCTGTAACAGGATTGTTAGAAATCAGCGCTATTTTAATACACCGCCACTTCATGTGGGCTGTTTGAAACCTGTATAGTGAGAAAGTGTGATTAGAACTGCAAGTTGTCCTTGTGGTATCCTACTGTAACACGCTCATTACTGTTACAGAGAACATGTGACAAGTTCTGTAGTAAGGAATGTCCCTTCATATCTTTCAACTCTATTAGTGGGCGCTACACGCCCAACCATGATAGATGTGAGCAGGTAGCAGGGATAAGTTACGCTTAAATGCATGTGCACTTTGCCTGTAATAAGCTGTTTTATTGGTTATAGTTTGGTTTGGATAATAGTTTGGGGCACTCGGTCATCTAAAAGGTTACAGCGACATCAGATGTCTAGCAGGATGTTTCTAATGTTATTAGGGGCACGAGTTTACAAAACATTACGAACCTGTGACATTGATCAGGGGAGCTACGAGTAGGGGCAAAGGTCATCTGAACTTGTATCTGTAGTCAGGTTCTAAGTAGGGGACTCCTGTTACTTATCTGAAATATGATCATTTTCACTTCTGTCTTATGTTTGTACCTACCACTTTAGGTTACCAACAGCTTATAGCAATTTATGGACTTTTGGACTCTAAGGGATGCATACCCTCGTATATGGGCAGGATGATTGATCTATCATTGCGGTGGTTTTAAAATATTGTATTCTTTGTTATTTGTTAAAATAAGATATAGCTGTCCAGGGCTGCAAAGTGTAAATGGCCATAGATAGTAGCAATACTAGTAACTATCTGCTCAGGTTAAATGCCTGAAACAGGACATACAGTATTACGTGGAAGATACTCACATCTTCCTCTCTTCCTCATTGGTATTCGCGCTTTTGTTCTACTCCTATGTGAAATTAGAACGAAACATAAAAAGGGTACTTAAAATTCTGGAGACATTTAGCTAGATGTCACTGCCAATCTGAGTCTTTGTGAACCAAAAGTCTAAGGTGAAAAGGAATACCCCTAATTTACATTTTTTAGATGTCAAATAAAAAAATAGAAATCCTTGTTGTCTGTGACACGAGCCATAAAACCATTGCATAAGGAAGTATTTTTTCATTAGAATTAGAGGGATTTCTTTTCATCTTTTTTATGCCCCTGTCTAATCCTGTAGAACTTTGTTTCCTATGTAAGAAAGAGCTGTTTGTTCGGCTTTTTGAAGTTCTCCTTGGGAACTGGGTACAGTCCATTATTTGTCCACATTCTGTGTTGCGAGCCAACATAATAACTGTGAATGGTCTCTGTCTTATTCACAAAGATGTTAGGTTTAGGCCCCAAATATCTGGAAGGAAACAAGCTTCTGTTTTTGAAACACTACAGCAATGATTTAGTTAATAAAACATGACCGTAAGTTGGAGATATAAAGGAAAATGCTGAGGTTTGTTCTTTGTATTTTACACCTTTGACACATTCAGACTCTGACCACAGCTGATAAAGAGCAACAGTAGTATTGGTCTCCAGTAGGGAGAGCTCCCTTCTAAAAAAGTAATCATTAACCAAAAATGATGGCATTGTGAGGTAATGACAGAATACAGGTCATCAGTAGGGACAGATTACTTTTCATCCATATTAACCTTTCCTTGTGCACCTGCAACATACAGTTCTCATAGTATTTTATTAAAATATTTACATATCATATTTTTTTTGTAGCTTTATTAATGGATGTAAGTGTATATCGAAATCCGTAGGTGTAAACATCAGTGTATTTTATTGTATCCATTAAGCAAGTGGTTTGTTAATGATAGGGAGCAGATTTATACAAGTGTCTGAAAGTCAGAATATTTCTAGTTGCCTATAGCACCAATCACTGCTCACTTTCATTTTACCAATTGCTCATGAATATTTTAAAGGGGAGCGTAATTGGTTGCCAGGGGAACCTAGAAATAGCTGACTTTCAGACACTTGATAAATCTTCCCCATACTGTCACATTAAAAGAATTGACAAAAAATCAAGCATGATAGTACCAGAGCCCCTCCTTGGCTCAGCTACAGAGCTGTTACTCTCGTGTGACACTTTCCTCCTCCAACTGATGCTCCAGACACTTCCTCTTCTGCTGTGAGATTACAACAAGCAGAGGGAGGGAAGCGCTGCTGAGGGAGACAGAAAGGGAGACATGTAACAGCCTGTGAAGCTTACAACAAGGGTTGTAATGTTCACCAGCCTCATTAGCATGTCCTTGGTTTATCATGCTTGATTTTTAAAGCACATTTCCTTTAATGGTAAGTGACCTCTAAACAAAAGCCCTCGTGTTCCGCTCCTGCAACCCCTAGTACTTAACTACATCAAGGGTGTGTGTAACAAAAGGTTTGGCCGAGTGGAATATCTCATGAAATAACATCTACACCGGAAAAAAATCTATACCAATGATACACAAAATCTCTCCTTCCATCAAAATTCCACATGGGTTACATGGAACTAAATAGTAAATGTTTTAACAGTACATGTTATCGTCTAGTTCCCAAAAAATTACAATTCTGGATAATGAAATACCCCATCTCGACTAACAAACCTTTGAAATAGACTACTAGTCCGGCACCCGAGGTATAGGGTCAATTTCTATAATCATTACAGTTAAATTCTCAGATTTGCAAATATTTTGATTAACTTTTCTAGATATCATGTCTGAAAATCCCGGTGGGAACTCATTGGATCAATTGCAGATTGAAAAAATTGCCGGTAGGAACAATGGGAATTAGTCACCGCGCCATGAATGAGTAAGGATTTCAGTGGAAAGATGGCCATTCCCTGGCTCCCAGATGAAAATGTGTCATTTTTTCAACTATATGTCTGATCATCTCAAAACCGTGTGTAGAGTCATTGGATCATGTAATTGAAATTTTGACGAATGGATAATCCCGCGATATCCAGTCACGAAGTCTGCCAAATGCCGCCCAGGAGCTAAACTAATTTCCGTGCTTGTGGGAAGTACCGAGGCAAAAAACCCACAAACGACAGTGCGCAAGATAGTAGTGCTATGCAACGTCACGTCCATGTGATTGTAGGGGGGACGTTGAGGGGAACAGTCCGAGCGTGGAGCGCGCGGGCATCCCATTGGTGCTCATGCAGCGGCGCTCATCAGCACGTTGTATGATAAACTCCTCCATGCTCTGAGGTGTATTTTCGCATTTATACCCTGGTTACCTGGGTTTAACCTTTAGCGAATACAGGCGGTCCCCTTCTTAGAACACCAAACTTACTACAACCCCTATTTACACACGGAACCTCTGGGAGGTTGGTGATTTTGTACTTTGACGGCTTAGTACTTGACTTAGATTACAAAAACAGCTGTAACAGTTATCACGAGTCTGCAATTAGATTTATGTGTAATCTTGCTTGCAATCCAACATGTTTTTGAAAATTCATTGTCACCGAGACCAAAAAAAATTTCTGTGGGGTTACAATATAAAATAGATCCAGTTCCGACTTAAATTCCAAATAACTTTCAGAAACAGAAACCTACAGACTCCCTCATACTTTAATAAACCCGGACTGCCGATGTAGTATCAAGCCTTGCGACTATTTCAAAAGATTTTTATTTAAAAAAAACATCTTTTCTGCTTTAGTTAGTGTGAAATGTAAATAGTGACAACTAAGTTACGGCTGTTAATATGCTTAGTCCTGAAGTTGTTATCGCACTTATCTCCATGAACTGGCCTGGTTGCAGATTAGCATGAGGAGAAATCCATTTCATAGTAGGGATCTTACTTTGTAGAAAAACAACATGCTTTGATAGTAATCTGCACCCAAAACGTAGGTGATAAACTCTGGCACGTATGACTTCATGAGCAACCTGATAATATGCAACTTATATCAAATATTCTGTTGCCAAGTACACATTTTACTATTCATGGTCACACCACCAATGATGTTTTCATGAATACGATGATGCAGAGCAAAATACGTGTAAAACACGCTTGTTTAGTTTAAGTAGTTTAACCCTGATTGAACATTGCGAATGTCTTCATTACGGGAACTGTGTGTTAAGCAATGAGCAGACTATACATGGCAATGCTTACATGCTTTGCTTGAAAAGACTGTAAGGACATAGTGACACACTCTCTTTAACAAAGCTGTCAGTTAACATTACCGACAGACGGTGGGCTCATGGTATAAGCCCTTGAACAAATGGTCGTCTCCTGAATGATTGGTTGTTCTAATGCAGTATAATGCATTGTGTGTACCATATCCCCTGCACACAACTGGTCAGAGTGTATACAAGCTTATGCACACGGGTGAAAGCAATCTGGACTCAGTTTGTTAAATAAAAGATTGTTTATGGACTACTTTTCTCTTGAGAAAAAAGATCTCTTAAACGTCTCACTGTTGGTTGTTGAAAAGGTAGTTCCAGAATTACATACATCATGTATTCCATTATTTTTTATTGGCAATATACCAAGTTGACCAAATCTCTTGATGGATTTAATGACACTGCAGGGTTACAGTGAAAACGTAATTCCTTGGTCCAGTGGCCATGTAATCCTCTGACCCAGGAGTTCTGCTCAATAATTGGGCACTCAGTGCTCTTCACCAGTAATGTCAGCTACGTCAAACCTTTGAAAAAAAAAAATCTTGAACAATAATATCTCCCGTGGTGGGGCCTTTCACTCGTGTTGCTTGATAGTTCTGGTGGCCTAGTATGGTGATACTTAGGGCCTAGTAAACTCAGTACAGATATGATTATTTGGAACAGATACTGATATGAGGACCAAGATTGCTACTTATTGACTGGATCTTAGCTCAAGAAAGTCCGTAATTATTTACGAGAAATTGTAGATTGTTCTCATGGTGCTTCTTATTCAGTAATCAGTACCCTAGCCCTCGACAACTCCAAGAGAATAGATATGGACAGCACCGTTGTATATAAAAATTTCGGGTTGCAGGTCTTTCAAAGGGGTCCGACACAACCCAAAATCCCCTGGCACAAATGTTACTGTGGCAATGTTAAAGGAAAGCTCTTACCACCATGGTAGGTGGTGTTCTGTTTATCACAAAAACTGTGGGCACCGCTTGTGTCACTTCTGAAAGTTATTTCGGGGCTCTATTATTCTGACTAGTTTTTTGGCGCAAAAAAAAAACAGCTTTGATTAAACCCTTCATGAATGGGAACGAGTTACTATACCTTGTATTTGTGGCGCCAAATCATTATCCCTTGACAACACAAACTGAAGATACCCACGAAAATTATAGAACGTTTCCAGCACTACCTAGCACCAACAATCATCGTAGAAGTTTAATTGCTACTAGGAGCAAGAGCAGTGTGACACTAATAACTCATCCATACTTCCGTTACGGAAGCATCTTAGTGAACACCTTTGTCGTATAATACTGGAAGTTATGCTGCAGTAGAGAAGGACAGTGGAACTTATGATATCCAGGTGTCAAGACTCAGTAATGAGGGTGGAAGCAGCAACTGACGTATTAGTGGAAAAATGGGTGAACCTTTGAGAAGTATGAGAGAGGGAGGAAACTATTATTTCAATCTTGGCCAGAATACCAGAAAGCCTCAAATAGTATTGGACACTCCTTTTTCATCAAAGCACAAAGATTGTCCGTCCATTTTGTTTGCAAAGTCCAGTAAAATGGAAAATTTCTGGCAAGGAGGAAGCCCCTATGGTGGAGGCCTCATCACTAGCATGGACATAAGGAGATTTCCAAAAAATAGTTGCTTGGAAATGCAAAACCCTAAAGTATACGAAAGCTTGTCGGCTGTTCCATTTTGAGAAACAAGAGGTAGGTAAAAGTGGACAGGATGGTGGAACCCAAGGACCATGCTGGAGCTAACAATCAAAAGTCCATGAAAATGATGGTGTAACGGAAAAGCTAAACAGTTCTCTCTAGTAGAGCAAAATATTCCAGTAGAGTAAGAAAACCCATAAAAACGCTCCACCCCTTTATTTAAGTTCGCTTTAAAAGCGCCATTGCAGTTATTGAAGATGGTGCGAGGAGCTGCACATGATTGACAGCGTCGAGTTGTTTCCGCGCTCTCTACTAGCTCTGCGTGAACAAGTGCAATGTGGTGACTGCATGCCTGAACATTTAATTTGTGTTGCATGGAAGCCACTTGCAGCTGGTGCCATAAAAGGGTCCAGTTGAGGCCAGCAGCAACACTTCTATCCTGTGTAAGCCATTTTAAGCCCAAAAAAGGTGAATCGAACAGTCCGACAAGTGCACTCCAGACTCCTTCTAAGATCCCAGACGGGTAGATTCTGTTTTCCGTTGGCACGTTACACAAACCCCTTTCTTACAGTTTTTCAGAATTTGAACCTGCACGCGTCTGTTGGAATGAACAGGGGAAACAACCAGAAGGGGCTGATTAAACAAGAGAGGGCTGGCATAGGAACTGCCATGGAACTAAACCCTTCAGAGTGCTTTTGTTCCTGCAATTTATTTGTGGAATGCATGGTTTTAGCAAAATGTTTTAACACATAGTTTGCAATCCTTCATAAGGTCATATAAATGTATGTGTGTATCGAGGAATCTCATATTGTTTGGCATTAAATGAAGGGTTCGTCTGGCATAGTCAAGATCCAGCCTCCCCTTCCTATGTAAAATGTTTTCACACACACACAGCTTTTAAAACATTTGTATTGTAGATCACATGAGCACATTAACACAGACCGAGTGGGAGGACTACTGCCCCTGTCTCCAATTAAATAAATTTGTGTCATTGGTTAATAGAGGCCGGCAAGCTGCAGCAGCCTCCTTGTTAATATCTGTGTACAGAAGCGTGAGGTCTGCAGGTGAAGCACTCCGGACTACAGCAGATATTACTGAGTAACTGTTACACCCTTCTTATGCCTTGCACATTAGGCACTGTTGACTAAATAGTTTGCAATGCTTCATTAGAGAGTTTTATATTGAGTCGTTGCCTGGGTGCGAACATGGAGATGCTGTGTGTGTGTGTGGGGGGGGGGGGGGGGGGCATTTTTATGGCCTTGCAATACGAACCATTTGGCTGTCCCTCTTGGCCCTTCATGTTATTGGGTGTCAGTCGCCATAATATTGTTTTTTTTCCGACAACCTCTCGACTTGTCCTATTTTTGGGCCAAAGTTTGACTTTATCCCGTTCTAGGCATTCCAACATGTTGGGCTGTATGAAAATAGCCCAGCTGAAACATGTCTGAGTACTAGACCCTTTCAGTCATTGCGCCAATTCATTATCCCTGCGGCACAAACTTCAGTCCCATTGAAAAAAATAAGAAAAGCAATTTTCTAGCACACACCCGGCCTTAAGATAATAAATCCCCTCTGTTTTGCTCGGGTCCGCTCATACAAATCAGCAGGTTACCACTTTATCGTAAAGCATTTTCATGCTCCCAGTCCAGTGAAAGTAGCCTCCCTGATGGGTGGAACATAATGGTGGAGTAGTACCCGAAAAACTGTGTGCTGTTGACTTTTATATCAGAGATATATTTCCCTGAAACAAGAAGAAGTTCAACGTGGCATAATGTAGGAGCCCATGTATACGTTACTGTAAAAGAGACGGAAACCTGTCACTAAACAGGACACTATTTCTCTTTATGAGGCGTTTGTCCTAAACCCAATGGTATTATTCTGCACGTGACTATGAATGCACACCTGACCATCCGAGTAAGCATTGGAAGGTTGGGGTAAGCAAATTGTTCAGGAGAAGGCCTGTGTTCAAGGTTAAGTTTAGTAGCAATACCACGCAGCGTTAACCGTTGGACGGATTGTGGAGCTGTTTTTGGAATGCTGAGGTCACCGTTGCGTAAAAACTGCCTCGCAATTAGTGTTGGCGGTTGGTTTTAGATGGTATTACTTATTGTAACAGTGAATGACAGCAAATCAACAGGTGAATGACATTTGTAGAACAGCGTTCTCTTTCAAAATCAAATTAACCCGTCAGTTCATGTCGATCACCCACGGAATTGACAAACGGCACCTAAAACCACCTCAAACTAATTGACGATGCAGTTGTAAATGCACCTGCAGCGCACCTTGGTGAAGGAGCTATACATGTATTGTAGACTGTTTTATGAATGACCGTAACTACTTACATAAACATAATTTTCTATATGGAAAAAACACCTAAAAATTAGAGCTAATAAATTATAACAATAATATTTTTATTGCCTTGGCTCAAAATAAACTCAAGCGCATTTAGTGCTTTCCTCTGCTTTTCTTGCCTCATGCGTTGATCTTATAGGACAACCCCTTGACCTGCATTTCATACTGACAGTAAAACATTCATACATTAACTCGCCTGCAGTGTTACTACTAGTTTGTCTATGACAACTGCGGTCTCCTATTCTACACACCCATACACACCGATAGGTCATTCTTAAACAGCCGAAGGTGAAAACCCACAGCCTTGGCCATGATGGCTGGCACCAACCAACACCCCAGTGCAAAAGTTAAAGTACATGAAAGAAAACAAGCGCAACGGATACCGATGGTTACAATAGCCTGACACACATGATTGCATACAGTCTGGTAGAAAATACCGACCCTATTGTTCTAGATATAGAATAAATACGAAAAGGCGAAGAACAACAATCCAGTATGTTTTTAGTTAGCAAGGGTTATTTAGACCTTTAGCTTGTAGTACATTCTCTGGGGGGATGGACTGCTCGCCAGAAGATGGAATGCATACATGAATTCCTGTCTAGTATACAGTAATAGATAGGATTTCTACTATTCCTTTGCTAAACTTTATGTGCAAATAACAAAGATGGATTACATTTTTGGACACTACATGAGCAGACGCACTTGGTCAGGGTAAAGATATTTGTTCGCTATCATCTGCCAATAAGGGAGGAAGAAATGAGGACTATTGCCTCAGTGGTGGCGCGCCTGCCAGTAGCGGAGCCCGGCAGCATCAGTACCCTGGGCAGGAGAAGGGGAATGTCGGCATAACACATAATGGGATATGTACTGGGTTTCTGATTTCAAATTTTTCACGATTTGGCGCCGCTATGGGTGGACAGGTATTAACTGGGGATTGTGTCGACAAGCGCATCGGATTTTTGCGCATCTGTGGTGCATTATACAATTAGAAATGGAGATGGTGGGGGGCCATCGTACGATCCGACTGATGATTCGGAACTCAGGATTAATATTAAAATTGTGTCGCCAACCCAAGCACTTAAGTAACAGGAAAAAATTAGGTGAACTCCCGCAGACCTGAGCGAGGAAGCGACAGATTGCAGAAATTGGCGAATGATCGTTGTGAGAGCGACACAGATGCATTGGACGTTGGACAAGGCACTTCAGGGAACTTCGTAAGGCCGGGTGGTAAGTAAAAATGTGCCCTAATATTTGAAGATATAAGGTCTTTATATGTAAATTCTCCTTAGTTGTAGAGTAGAACATACAATTTTTTTGCCGCTGAACTGAAGTAAAAATGAGAGGTTTATGGGATGCTGGTCAGAAAATATCTCACAACATTATAGGAATAATAATATATCTCTATAATAATAAGAAAAAAGAAAAATCGGAGCACACTACTGGTTAAATGGTAAGGGGGTGCAAAGCCGGAAGTTCCGTGGCGACCAGTCTTTTTGTAAATAAGTCAAAAAAAATACGCAGACCACTCTAAGTTAGTAGTAGTCAAAAAAGTGAGGGTGAAGCTTTAGTCCATGGCAACGTTTCGGTGGTTAAAGGAAACCTACCACTTGAAGTGGCAGGTTCAGATGGAAATACCGAGCACCAACTCACGGGTGAGCCTGGTGCCGGAGCCGTTATTTTGTAGTGTTTTTAAACCGCGGATGAAGGAGGCCGCGCGCATGGTAAGCGCGAGCGCGTACCTCCCTCGCGCCGACTATATACAGTTTAAAAGTGTTTTACACCGCGATATACCGCGGTTTTAAACCAATAACAAAAATAAGCTCCGGCACCACCTCACCCTGAGCTGGGCTCGGTATTTCCATCTGAAAAACGCCACTTCAGTGGTAGGTTTCCTTAATCCGCCTTTATCAAGCATAACAACAATCCATTACCTACCAGCTATTTAAAGGTGCATAGTGCTTCTCATTGGTCAGATGGTGTGTAAGTGCTTACAGGTAGCACGTACAGAAACAACACTTAAACAGTCTGAATATTCATGATGACATATTACACAATTCAAACTGTATGTACATTGGCAGTGAAAATTCATAATTACAGTGGCGATAAAAAGTGGCAACTATACTGTCAGGCATTTTAAAAGACAGGTATAGATCCCACTTATGAGAGATATGACCAGGCGCCCACGTTTGCCTTCTCAAGATTCATAAAGTTGGTACACACTGTGCTGATTGAAAGAACTACGCTGCGCGATCATAAGGGCTGGAGAATAAGTGATGGGATCAGAAGGGTAAATTAGCGGACAATCGTAAGGGAAGTAGCTTCCGGTGATATTATGTAAAGCATATACATCGTGCTCCCATAATTCCAGCCGCATGAGAGATACACAACCCCATGCGACCGCACGTATCCTTCCACTCCAGAGGTGAAAAATCAGGCAGGGACAAGAGGGCTAAAACAGGGTGGCCATTTGGTGACGGGCATTCCCAGAAACAGACTCAACGTAGCGGGTGTTGGCTTGTAATTAGTATGATTATAAAGACTTTTATTGATAATAAATTTATATATGGTATAATATTTGTATTTTGTATGACTGTTGGTTATATATGACGTGAATAATGAATATATGTTCTGGCTATTATATGTTTTATTTTATAGGTGTTTAAATGGTCTACATAACAATTATGTTTAATGGTATGTCTCTCTAATGATGTATAATGTATAGGTCTAGATCTCCAAGGCCGCATTGGCCGCCGCCATTCCCCTAGAGTAGAGTCCAGAGACGCCCGGACGATCAACCCGTGGCAGGTTCCCGCCCCGTAGAGAGCCCCTAGTAGGGTGAACCGAGCCATGCGACGCCCCCTTTCGAGCGAGACCATTGGATATTTTATCCTTTCATTCCTCACCTGGGGATCGAGGGAGAGATAATGAAGAAGTAGAAAATACAGAAGCGACCAACAGGGCATCAAGGGTGCTCATAGCGTGTAATCACAGTATACCTGTGAGTTCGTGTTCGTCGGAGGTCGTCCAGGGGCCCCACCTCCAAACTACGATACGATACGATAAACCCCACCTCCAAATACCTGTCGCTGTGGTCTTTTTTCAGGGTATAAGGCCTAGCTGATGGAAAAATGAACGTTGCGGTGTAGGTGTGTTGAAAGGGAGAGTGTAGCGAAATGGTCCACCGATGGGGTATACATTCTTATTGTCTAAAGAAAGGAAAAAAACAAAGACAAAAATCAGAATAATACTGGTACAAGGGAAATAGCCCATAGGGATGCATATACAGAAGATAACTATTCCGAAAATCAAGATTACATGGTCACACATTCTCACTGACACATAATTACGATACTTGAGGAGGCTTAAACTCTAATTCAAAGCCATTGTGGTGAAGTGTATAATTAAGGCGATGGAATCCATCTTAAATTCACATTACGGAGTAATAATTCCTTGTTGCCCCTCGTCTGAGAGGTGGGATTGACTCCATGAGAGAAAACATCAATTGCAATTCCTTATGTTGGCATTTTGCGACAGTGGTCGGGCTCTGGTAGATTCTATGCGCATTTGCGAATGGTGTGTATGATGGTGACGTGATACGAGTTTTAAGTCGTTGGTGGGTTTCGCAACGTATTTGAGATCGCAGGGCAAATGAGGCATATATATAAAATGGTCACTGTTGCATTTTCAAATAGTGGGGATTTATAAGATGGCTGGCATGTGAGAGGAAGGTCTCCCCTTGAGAATGAGGGGGATTATAACAAGATCTGCATGGGAACTGCCCTTTCTTGATGCCCATGATACCTCGCCTGTTTGTAAATTGTTTTCAAGGGGCCTAATTGATTGTATTTTAGGCGGATCCCTGATGTTTTTGCTCTCATGTAGGAAAAAGAGGAGGACATTGAATTCAGGTACCATTTGATGGAATCTCTATGAGGACTGACCAATGTTTTTGGATGATTGATGTAATTGTGATTGCTGCTGTCACAGTAGGTGGAAATGAATGGAGATTCTAGAGGGGTAGCGTTCTTTTATTCAGAGTGCGAGAATTCTTCCTGGATCGGTTTCGGCTGTAAGGCCTATGTCGGTATGATTCTGTCGGGGAACCTCTCTGTTAAAATTTATGAGACATCATTTCCTATTCGTGGAAAGGTGGCTGATTAATGGAAAATTCGCCTGACCCCTAAGAAATTGGCTCAAAGGAGTGAGTCAAGATGGTGCGCGGATGATTACTGCATATCCAGTACAGTGTATTCTGTCTGTAGGTTTCACATTTAAATGGAACACGAAGCGATTGCGCCGAAATCCGATCACGGACGTGCGCCAAAAAATCCCAGCGGAGAATTTTACGCAAAAACGGAGAAGAAGAAAGTCGGGAAACCCGACAAAAGTGCGGACCGCACTTTAACTGGCCTGGATGGACTTGACCTTGATTCTGCCGCGCCTGACCTGGCCTAACCTGATCACAAGACTGTCTTCCGCTAAGGTACCAGACCTTGGTTGCCTCGCGGGCTTTTTTAGTCGCACGTGGAATGACCTGGTGGTACCCTGCCGTAGTAAATGACCCTGTGTCCATTGAGTGCCGGCTATGATAAATGTCTCCCATTCACTATAATATATTCAGGTTTCGAGACAAATTGACAAGGGAGGCCCCCCCCACTCGCCCCCCCGACATGTTGACGTGTGCCCTTTAACTAACTGTGACCATTTTACCATTGTCAATAGAGGATTGTAAAAGATAGCTTATACGTCTTTTAAAAATGTTCTTCATTGGATTTTAAATTATGATCAAGAATAAAGAAATGATCACAAGTCAAAGTTTACAGGGCGAAAACACTGTAGACTATCCACTGTGTCTTTCCGGCAGGGAAAATCTGCATCCTAAGTGGCCAAAGTTTACTTAAGAAAATTCATACATGATTATAGCAGTATCACTATAAAGACTGTATAATAAACTATTTTTTTATAGAAAAAATTAGAAAAGATGTTTCAAAACTGGTGCTTTTTGACTTTGTTTTTGACTCCTTCAACCAAAACAGAAGTCTTCCTCAGCTATCATCCTGCATAGATTTTAGCTATAATTTTTGTGAAATAATCAGTTTTTTTGTAAAACATTATCCATTCACAAGAAGCACGAGTGTACGACCAGAAGCCACAAGTTGTGGTGCCAAGAAAGCTGTGTTCTAGAGACTAATTTTTACACCAAAACAGGCATTAATGTGCAATAAATTATACTGTCTATTTGCATGATGGTTATTATGTTTATTACTTGCATAGCTATAATTGTATAAAACATATAAGAATGTAAGTTGTATGTATCATACTGTGCACTTTCTTTTTTTCTCTTCTTTCCAAAATTGTCTCTCCTTACACTTTGTCCCTACCCCCACTCCGTTACTATCTACCAGCGCTGCTGCCGTTGCTGAGTGTTATGTACTAAAAAAGATACAGATGGTGTTTGAATGTAATATATGCTGCTGACATAAAACGTGTTATAGAGGTTCAGACAATGGGTTACCCCAGTATGATCTTTATCTGTAAGGTTCATTAGCCTGTTCATATAGTAATAACATGAGTTGCTTAACTAAATCCCCCATAGTACGACATTCTAATATCAATTCTAGTTTCCTGCCTGTAAATTAGTTCTGTATCTGGGGTACAAATAGTTAAGTAGTCCTGTCCCTTTTGTTGGATAACTGCACTTTTAGTGAACTATCATCAATTGCAAATGTCATCAAACAGAAAGGCAACAAATCGGTACATAATATAAGAAGAAAGGGGCACTATCTGTACTTTCTTGGAGTAATCGCTGACTCAGAGTTGTCAAATGAGAGACACGTTTTGGGGTGCGCACTCATAGAGAAAGGACATCAGTACAGGCGGTAAAAAGAGAAAAAATGCAACATCTGGATAGATGCCTGCTACTTAAACACATCATTCACACATTAAGGAAAATCATCCACAGTTGCCATTGGTGCCTGATCAACGTAGCTTATCATTTTAATATGCCTCCACAGGGAACTTGCAACTTTTTTAGGATGATTTTCCTATAGTCTGTAAAAAAAAAATCCTACCGTCGTAATTTGCTCCCCCTTCTTATCCAGCATTGGAGGTGAGTAGGGCCAATAATCCATATTTTCTGTACTATGGATTTGTAGCAAGAGGCCTTTAGTTATGGTCCTTGTAAATTGGGAATGAAAACATGTTGGCCATCAATTTTTATGGGTGTACGTGACTGACACTCCTATAAGTAAATAGTATTTATCCAGTGGCCAGAAACGAATTGGATGCAGGCAGTCCCCGGGTTATGTAAACAAGATAGGTTGTTTTTGTTTTTTTTCTAAGTTGAATTTGTAAGATGGAACAGGTTATTTTAAGAATTATAGCTCCTGAGCATGATGGCGAACCTAGGCACGGGGTGCCAAAGGTGGCACTCATAGCCCTTTCTGTGGGCACTCAGCCATTGACCCCCACGACAGAGCTCACCAAACATGATCAAATTCACCCAAATCTTCCTGCCACCCAGGCACTTTAATCATGATGTTGCAATCAGCCTATTTTAACGACAACTTCATTGGCTGTTTGAAAACTGCGGTAAAAGTGAGAAAGTGTTTGATAGAACGCAGTGTCTTTTAGGTTATCCTCTGGAACCATGACATCCTTACTGTACATAGAGACCCTGGTGACAATTTTACATGAATAGTATGAATGTGCCCCCTTCTTTCACTATATTGTGGCCCTCAAGGGCCCAATCATTGATGATGTTGTCTGATCAGGTAGCCATAGTTACTGCTTAAAATGGCAATGTTGGCACTTTGCGGTAAATAAGTGTTATTCATTTTGTTATAGGTGTTTGGTTTAGTTTGGGCCACTCGGTCCCTCTAAAAGTTTTCGCCATCACTTTCCTAGAAAAAATGGATTTTCTCAATTTTGTGAAATGTTGGGAACAAGAGTTTACACACACCTCCCGATTACTTGCCTTTGGTCTGGGACTAAGTATAGTATCCAGGGAGTTCACCGGAGGTCACAGTGGGCTGAGAGGGTCCATCTGTACTAGTGCACTGTACTGATACAGGTGTCCTTTAGTAGGGTGACTGTCTGTCTACTTATCTGAAATATATCTAATTTTCCCAACTTCTGTATAATGTTTTTACCTACCACTTTAGGTTACCAACACTTATACAATTATTGGACTTTTGGACTCTAAAGATGCATACCCTCCTACCGGCAGGGAATGATTGATCTATCATTGCGGTGGTGTTAATATTATTCATTCTTTTGTTATTTGTTATAAAATAAGATATAAGCTGTCCAGGCCTGCAAAGTGTAAATGGCCATAGATAGTAGCAATACTAGTAACTATCTCCGCAGGTTAAATGCCTGAACCAGGACATACAGTAATTACGTGGCAGATCTCACATTACTCTTCTCCCTCTCCTTGGTATTCGCTTTTGTTCTACCTCCTGTGAAATTAGACGAACATATAAAAGGGTACTTAAATTCTGAGACATTTAGCTAGATGTTACTGCCAATCTGAGTCTTGTGAACCAAAAGTCTAAGGTGAAAAGGAATACCCCTAATTTACATTTTTTAGATGTCAATAAAAAAATAGAAACCTTGTTGTCTGTGAACCTGAGCCCATAAACCATTGCTAAATAAAGGTTTTTTTCATTAGAATTAGAGGTGATTTCTTTTCATCGTTTTTATGCCCCTGTCTAATCATGTAGACTTTGTTTCCTATGTAAGAAAAGCTGTTTGTTCGGCTTTTTGAAGTTCCCTTGGAGAACTGGGTCACGTCCATTATTTGTCCACATTCTGTGTTTGCGAGCCAACAAATAATGTGAATGTGTTCTCTCTGCTCTTATTCACAAAGATGTTAGGGTTTAGGCCCCCAAATATCTGGAAGGAAACAAGCTTCTGTTTTTGAAACACTAATCAATGATTTAGTTAATAAACCATCACAGTAATTAGGAGATATAAAGGAAAGTGCTGATGCTTTGTTCTTTGTCTTTTACACCTTTGACACATTCAGACTCTGACCACAGCCTGATAAAGAGCAACAGTAGCATTGGTCTCCAGTAGGGAACAGCTCCCTTCTAAAAAAGTATCATTAACCAAAATATGGCATTGTGCAGGTAATGACAGAATTCCATGTCATCCATAGGAATATTATCTTTCACCATATTAACCCCTTTCCTTGTGCACCTGCCAAATTAGAGTTCTACATAGTATTTTATTAAAATATTTACATATTCAATATTTTTTGTAGCTTTATTAATGGATGTAAGTGTATATCGAACTCCGTAGGTGTAAAATCAGTGTATTTTATTGTATCCTTAAGCTAAGTGTTGTTGTTACTGATAAGGGGCAGATTTATCAAGTGTCTGAAAGTCAGAATTTTCTAGTTGCCTATAGCACCACAATCACTGCTCACTTTCATTTTACCATTGCTCATGACTATTTTAAAGGGGAGCTTGTAATTGGTTGCCAGGGGAACCGAAATATCTGACTTTCAGACACTGATAAATCTTCCCCATACTGTCACATTAAAAGGAAATTACAATAAAATCAAGCATGAATACCAGAGCCCCTCCTTGGCTCACTTCACAAGGCTGTTCTCTCCGTGTTCCACTTTCCTCCTCCAACTGATGCTCCAGAACTTCCTCTTCTGCTGTGAGATTACAACAAGCAGAGGGAGGGGCATGGCTGAGGGAGCACAAAGGGAGACAGTAACAGCCTGTGAGCTCAACAAGGGTTGTAATGTTCACCTGCCTCATTAGCATGTCCCTTGGTTTATCATGCTTGATTTTTAAAGCACATTTCCTTTAATGGTAAGTGACTCTAAACAAAGCCCTGGTTTCCGCTCCTGCACCCCTAGTACTAACTCTACATACAGGGTGTAGCAAAAGGTTTGGACGAGTGGAATATCTCATGAAATACATCTAACCCGAAAAAATCTATCCTGATACCAAAATCGTCTCTTATACCTCCCCATCAATTCAACCTCAAATCAATGGTACATCCATTGCAACAGATTCCCGTAAAAACATTGTATACAATCAGTCATCCGATATATCAGTATTAAATCATCAATGTTACCAGCTCCCAAGAAATATTTGGACAACTTTCTGGAAATGAGAAATATCCCCAGCTTGACGACTAACAGTAACCAGCCCTTTGTAGAGGACTAGAACCTACTACGTCCACCGCGCACCCTGGGAGGTAAATCGGGTCAAGATTTTTAAACATACATAAACTCGGATTTGTCAAATATTTTTTTGTTTTTAATCTGTTTTGTATTTCTCAATTATCCATCGTGTCATGAAAATCTCTGGGTGTAGGAGACTCAGTTTGGTCATCATTGGCATGAATTTTTGAAAAATTTGACACATATGGGAATTAATCAACCGCTGTCCATCGAATGAATACAGATTGACATTTTCCAGCTGGACAGTGGCCAAATTGGTCCCTTGGCCCCAATGGAGCTCACAATCTCTCAACCTTCCAGTATTTTTAGTGTGGTCGTAAACCCATGAGGCCCGGAGGAAACCCACACAACACGAAGTGCGCAAGAATAGTAGTGCCTATGCACTCTACCCATGTGATGTAGAGGGGCGTTGAGGGAACAGTCCGGGAGTGGGCGCGCAGGGCTTCCCACTCTGGTGCTCATCCAGCGGCGCTCATACAGTTGTAGATAAAACTCCATCACATGCTCTGAGGTGTATTTCGCATTATCCTGTGATACCCGGGTTTTACTTTGAGCGAAATGACAGGTCGGTCCCCTTCTAGAACACCCAACTTACATATAACCCCTATTTACACACCGGAACCCTCGGAGGTTTGTGATTTCTGTACTTACTGGACTTAGTACTTGCACTTGAGTACAATAACAGCTGTAACAGTTATCACGGAGGTCTGCAATTAGATTTATGTGTAAATACTTGTTCGTTAGACAATCCACCATGTTTTGAAATTCAATTGTCCCCGAGACCAAAAAATTCCTGTGGGGTTATCGAACTTATTCCGTACAAATATACCTTCCGACTTTTACATTCAATTCAACTTCAGAACAAACCTACCTACGCACTCATCTTAGTATAACCAGGGGTACTGCCTGTATATACAAGCCTTGGGACTATTTTCAAAAGATTTTGTATTTAAAAAAAACACTTCTTTTGCTTTAGTATAGTGTGAATGGTAATATGACTTACGTTCGGCTGTAATATGCTTAGTCCTGAATTGTTATCTGGCACTGTTATCTCATAACTGGCCTGGTTGCATATAAATGATGGCGAGCATCTATTCAGTAGTAGGGAGTTTACTTTGGGAAAACACATGCTTTAAGTAATCCTGCACCCTAAACCGTAGTCTGATAAATCTCTGCACTATGACTTCATTATGCAACCCTGATAAGAAGCAACTAATCAAGATATTCTGTTCGCCAAGTACACTTTTAATTTCATGTCACATCCCCAATGATGTTTCATGATACAGATGCAAGAAAAAAAGTAAAACATCGCGTTTTATTTTAAGTGTTTAACCCTGATTGTAACATTTGCGAATCATGTCTTCTTACGGAACTGTTGTTGAGGAGCATGAGCAACTATAGCATGGGCAATGCTTACATTGCTTGCATTGAAAGCCTTGTAAGACATAGGTTGACACACTCTTTAACAAAGCTGTCAGTAACATTAGACAGACGTGGCTCATGGTATAAGCCCTTGAACATGGTCGTCTCCTGCTATTGTTTTCTAATGAGATGCAGTTACATTGCATTTGGTGTACTATCTACTCCTGCACACAAGCTTGGTCCATGTCAGTGTACAAGCCGTTATTGACACGGTGAAAGGACAATCGGAACCTTGTGTTTAATAAAAGGTTTTTATGCTACTACTTTTTCTATGAGAATAAAAGACTCGTCTTACACGTCTCACTGTTGGTTTTGAAAAGTAAGTTCCAGAATTCATACATCATGTATTCCATTATTTTATTGCACTATATAACCAAGTTTGACCCACATCTTTGATGATTTAACTGACACCTGCAGGGTTACAGTGAAAACGTAATTCCTTGGTTCCCAGTGGCCATGTAATCCTTTCTGACCCAGTGAGTTCTGCTCAATAAATTGTTGCACTGCATGCCTCAGTCACCAGTAATGTCATTACGTCAAACCTTTGAAAAAAACTATATTTCAACAATAATCTCCTGTGGTGGGGCCTTTGCCTCTGTTGCTTGATATTCTTGGTGGCTAGTAATGGTGATACTAGCTGATACCATGTACATATATGATCTTTTGGACAATCTGAATATGAGGACCAAGATTGCTCACTTTATTGACTGGATCTGTACTCAAAAAGTCAGAATTAATTTACCAGAGAATATTATACTGGTGTCATGGTGTGCTTCTTTCAGTCATAACACCTATGCCCCGACATCCAAAGAAATAGATTGGACAGCACCGTGTAATATAAACAATCGGTTGCAGGTCTTACTCAAAGGTCCGACACAAACCCAAATCCATTCCAACGGGTTCGTGAGGGTTTTGCACGATGCGCAGTACTGCCACCTCTTACCATTCTTATGAGGAGGCGTATCGGTGCGTTTAATTATGGGGAGTTAGGAACGGGGTCAAAAAAAAATGGGGTGTGAGTGACGGTAGTCCTGGTCAGAACTGGCAGAGATCCATAGGAAGTTCGGTAATGGAATGTACAAAGGCAGGAGGTAGACCGGAATTGGGGAGGAACATACAACAACCTATTCCCGCCCTTCTTTTTCAATGTTAATGGAACCTACCCCATGGTAGGTGGTGTTCTTGTTATTTATCCACAAAACGGTGAGCACCGCTTGTGCATCTGCAGGTTGTCCGGTGGCTTCTATTTTCTGACTCGTTTTTTGGCGCAAAAATAAAACAGCTTTTGAGTAAACCTTCATTGGAAAAAATGGGGAAGCCGTCTATACCTTTTTATTGTGCGCCAAATCATCTCCCTTGCACCACAAACTAAGATCCCACTGAAATTATAGAACGTTTTCCACACTCCCTCGCACAAATACAAAAATGCTATATAGCAAGAGCAGTGGACTAATAACATCCATACTTCCGTCACAGCATCGTATTACACTTTGTCTGTATAATACTGGAAGTTCATGCTAGAGAAAAAGAAGTGGACTATGGATTAAGCCAGTGTCAAGACTCAGTAGGAGGTGGACATCACAACGAGTAATTAGTGGCAAATGGTGTGCCTTTGAGAATATAAAGGGGAGAAAACATTTATTGTCAATACTTGGCCAGAATACCAGAACGCCTCCATAGTTTTTGGACACATCTTTATTCTCAAAGCATCAAGATTGTCCCTTTCCCATTTTTTTGTTGCAGTCAGTAAAATGGAATTTCGCACAGAGGAAAGTCCCTATTTTGGCTCATACTACATGGACTAAGGAGATTTTCCAAAAAATTTGCTTGGAAAATGCAACTTCCTCTTTAACGTATACAGAAAGCTTGTCGGTTGTTCCATTTTGAAAACAAGAGGTCGGGCAAAAGTGGCCCGGAGGTGGAAACCAAGACCATTTCTGGAGCTAAACAACAAAGGCCTGACGATGATGAGTGTGACAGGAAAGCTACATTTCTCATTAAGCAATAATTCCAGTAGTGTAGAAACACCATAAAACCGTCCACCTTTATTAATTCCTTTTTCAAATGCCATTGTCATTATATTAGATTGTGCATGGGGAACGCACATGAGTGACAGCTTTTTTCCGCGCTCTCTCTAGCTCTATCTGCAATGGACTGCAATGCACTGAACATATTTGTGTTGCATGGAAGCAGTGCAGCTGTCCATAAACGGGTCCACGTGCGCCCGCACACACACTTCCTGTGTAAGCCATTTTAGCCCCAAAAAAGTGAACAGCTCCGACAAAGTGCGCTCACGACCCCCTTAGTAATGGTCTGTTTTGTTGCACTTAACAACCCCTTCTTACAGTTTATCCAAATTTGAACCTGCAACGCTCTTTTGGAATGACCGGACTAGAGAGGGGCTGTCATAGAACTGCCATGGAACTATACCTTGCCCCTGTTCGCTTTTTTCCTGCAATTATATTGTCTTGGATATGCATGGTTTTAGCAAAATGTTTTAACACATGTTTTTTTGCAATCCCTTCTTAAGTGTCCTAAAGTGGTATGTTTGTGATATCGGAGGAAACTCATGTTTTTGGCATAAATACGGTTCTCTGAATATCAGTATCCCCATCACTCCTATGTAAAATTAGTTTGCACACAGCCACAGCTTTTACATTTTATCGTAGATCACATGAAGACCATTAGACACAGACCTGATTGAGGACATGTCCCTTCTCCAATAAATAAAATTTGTTGTGTCATTTGGTTAATAAGATCGCAAATGCATGCTCAGCTCCTTGTTAATATCTGTGTAGCCGAAGCTGAGGCGGCAGTGAACACTCCGGACTACAGCAGATATTACCTGAGTGAATGGACACCATTCTTATGCACTTTGCCACCATTAGAGCCCTGTTGACTAAATAATTGGCAAATGCTTACATTGACGTTATGTTGTAGCCTTGTCCCTTGGCAACATGGAATGTCTTTGGGGGGAGGGGGGGCATTTTTTATGTGCCTTGCATTGCGCGCCTTCGTTCTAATTTATGGAGTGTCCAGCGCCCATAATATTGTTTTTTTTCCGACACTCTCGAACTTGTTTCTAATTTTTGGCACAAAGTTTTTTGTGGTGCAAAAGAGCCCAGCTGAAACCTGTACTAGGTAGTACTAGACCTTTCGTCATTGCGCCATTCAATTTATCCCTTGCGGCACAACTTACTCCCATTAAAAATTAGAAAGTTCTAAGCACCATCCTTCGCCTAAGATAATAAATTCCCCTCTGTTTGCTCTGGTTCCTGCCTCATACAGATAGGTGCACCACTTATTCGTAAGCATTTTTATTGGCTCCATCCGTGAAAGTAACCGCCCGATTGTGTGGAAAATAATGGTGGCAGTAGTATCCCTAAAAACTTTGTGGCGTTTACTTTTTCTATCAATTACTATAATTTTCCCTGGAAACAGAGAAGTCAACTGTGCCATAATTGATAGGGAGCCCATGTATACGTTTACTTTTAAAGAGACCGAACCTTGTCCACTAACATGAAACTATTTTCTCTTTTATGAGGGTTTCCTAAACCCAATGGTATTGATTCTCACACAGTTTTATACTATGAAAATTCTCAACCTGACAATCAGTAAGCATTGGGACAAAAAGTTTGGGTATGTTACCACGGCAAATCTGATCTGATACGGCCGCTGTTCGTCTACGTTTAGTTTAGCAATACCACACTTTAACCCGTGGTGTTTCCGGGTGTGAGCTGTTTTTGGAATGCTTTAGTCACACTTGCCCTAAAACTGCAGCGCATTAGTGTTGGGGTTGGTTTTTAGATGTATTACTTATTTTAAAACAATTGATGACAGCAATCAACAGTGAATGGGCCCTACATTTGTAGAACAGCTTTCTCTTCTCAAACATCAAATTCCCCGTTCATTCATGGTCTATCATCACCCCTGAAATTTCTGTGTAACAACAGAAGCAGTCTAGTCTGCCACCTAAATACCAACCCTCTACAAAACTATTGCGATTGGCCGTTTTACTTCCACCTGTCCACCGCACCCATGAATGAGCTATTACCATGTTTTGTAGACTGTTTATATGACCGTAACTACTTACATACCTAATTTTCTATATGGGAACAAAACCCTAAAATTAATACATTTAACAATAATATTTTTTTAATTGCCTTAACATACCTCAAAGCTGCATTTACTTGCTTTCCTTTCTTTTTCTTTGCCTCATTCAGTGCTCTTTATCTTCCACACCCTTGACCTGTCATTCACTAACTGACCAGTACACTTCATACATAACTCTCCTTGCATGTACTCCTAGTTTGTCTCATGACAACTGCGGTCTCCTCTTACACCCCACTACCCACCGATATGTCAGTCTTAAACAGTCAGAAGGTGAAAACCCACACCTTGGCCATGATGGCTGCACCAACCAACACCCCAGTGCAAAGTTAAAATACATGACAGAAAAAGCGGCACACCGGATACCCTATGTACCATTAAGCTGCCCCATGTGCATACAGTCTGTTGAAAATACAGACCCCGAATTTTTCTTATCGAATAATTAAAAAGGCATAATGAACAACACATCGTATGTTTTTTAAGTTTAGGCAGAGTTATTTATGACCTTTAGGCTTGTAGCTACATTCGCTGGGGGATGGGCCTGCTCGATATTGACTGCATACATGAATTCCCTTCTAGTTATCAGTACAGATAGGAGTTCTACTATTCCTTTTGCTACTTTATGTGCACAATACAAAGATTGGATTACATTTTTGACACTACATTGAGCAGACGGCACTTTTTCAGGTAAATATTTGTGCGCTATCATCTGCCATAAGGGGAAATTATACTATGCCTCAGGGTGGCGCTCCTCATGTAGGGGCAGCATCAGTACCCTGGGCAGGAGAAGGGAAGGTCCATACACATAATTGGATTAATTTCCTGTGGTTCTGATTCCAAATTTTCACTATTTGCGCCGCTGTGACAGTAGTTAACTGGGATTGTGTCGCACGCGATCGGATTTTTGGCATCTGTGGTTCAATTCAATACATAGAAATGGGAGGTGGTGGGCCATCGTACGATCCGACTGATTCGGATCAGGATTTAATATTAAAATTGTGTCGCAACCATGCACTTACATGTAACATTAAAAAATTAATGTGAACGCCCGCAGACCTGGCGAGGAAGCGACAGATGCAGGAAATTTGGCGCCTGATCTTTGTGAACGCGACACAGTGCATTGACGTTGACAATGCACTTCATTGCACTTCCTCGGCCGGGTAATAAATGTCCCTAATATATTTAAAGTAAGTGTCTTATCTTGTATATTCTCCTATTTGTAGAACTACAATCCCTTTTTTGGATAACATGCACTTTTAGGAACTATCATCAAATTGCAAATAGTCACAAACAGAAAGGCAACAAATCTGGATAAGATGCTGCAACTAAAAACATCATTCACACATTAAGGAAAATCATCCACAGTGCCATGTGGTGCCTGATCAAAGTAGCTTATCATTTTTAATATGCATCCACAGGAACTTGCAACATTATTTAGGGATGGATTCCATATGAGTCTGTAAA
Organism: Engystomops pustulosus; assembly: GCA_019512145.1. Lineage (NCBI taxonomy): Eukaryota > Metazoa > Chordata > Amphibia > Anura > Leptodactylidae > Engystomops > Engystomops pustulosus. The sequence continues at coordinate 36,100,830 of CM033651.1, read as the reverse complement.
AAAAAAATCTACAGTGTATGCCTTCTTATACAGCATATGGAGGTGAAGTATGGGCCAATAATCCATATGTTCTGTACTATGGATTTGTACAAGAAGGCTTTAGTTATTGGCCCTTGTAAATTGGGCATGAAAAACAAGTTGGCCAGCATTGGTACAGTGACTGACACTCCTATAAGTAAATAGTATTTATCACATGTGCCAGAAAGAATTGGGATGCAGGCAGTTATGTACAAGATAGGTTTTCTTCGTTTTTTTTCTTAAGTTGAATTTGTATGGAACAGGTATATTTTATATTTGTAGCTCCTAGAAACAAATGGATTTTCTAAATGTTTTTTCAATGTTGGGAACAAGGGTTTTACAAACACCTTACCGATTACCGCTTTGGTCTGGGACTAAATTAAACCATCCAGAGAGCTTCACCAGAGGTCAAAGTGGGCAGAGAGGTCCATCTGTAACTAGGGGTCATCTGTAAGTCAGTGCAGACTATGCACTGTGTCTTTCCGGCGGGGAAAATCTGCAGCCCAAGTGACCAAAGTTTACTTAAAAAAACCTCATTCATGACCACAATGGTATCACTACAAAGACTGTATAATAAAATAGTTTTTTATAAAAAAAAAATTGAAAAGATGTTTCAAAACTGGTGCTTTTTTACTTTGTTTTTGACTCCATCAACCAAAACAGAACTCTTCCTCAGATATCATCCTGCATAGATTTCAGCTATAATTTTTGTGAAATAATCAGTTTTTTTGTAAAACATTCACAAGAAGCACGAGTGCACCAGAAGCCACAAGTTGTGGTGCAAGAAATGCTGTGTTCTAGAGACTAATTTTTACACCAAAACAGGCATATAATGTGCAATAAATTATACTGTCTATTTGCATTATGTTATTATGTTATTACTTCTATAGCTATAATTGTATAAACATTATAAGAATGTAAGGTTGTATGTATCATACTGTGCACTTTCTTTTTTCTCTTCCTTCCAAATTGTCTCTCCTTACACTTGTGTCCCTACCCCCACTCCTTACTATCTAGCCACAGCTGCTGCCTTGCTGAGTTATTACTTAAAAAAATGACAGATGGCGGTGAATGTAATATATAGCTGCTGAACATAAAACGTGTTATAGAGGTCAGACATGGGTTACCCAATCAGTATGATCATTTATCTGTAAGGTTCCATTAGCCTTTTATAGTAGATAAAAATGAGTTTGCTTATTACTAAATCCCCCATAGTAAGACATTCTAATATCTAATATCTAGTTTCTTGACTGTAAATGAGTTACTGTATCATGTGTTACAAATATAATTAAGTAGTCCTGTCCTTTTTTTGGATAACATGCACTTTTAGGAACTATCATCAAATTGCAAATGGTCACAAACAGAAAGGCAACAAATCGGTACATAGATATGAAGAAAGAAAGGGGCACTATCTGTACTTTCTTGGAGTAATCGCTGACTCAGAGTTGGCTAAATGAGAGACAAGTTTGGGTGGTGCTCAGCGTTCATAGAGAAAGGACATCAGTAATGCGGTAAAAAGAGAAAAAAGGCAACAAATCTGGATAAGATGCTGCTACTAAAAACATCATTCACACATTAAGGAAAATCATCCACAGTGCCATGTGGTGCCTGATCAAAGTAGCTTATCATTTTTAATATGCATCCACAGGAACTTGCAACATTGTTTTAGGATGGATTCCATATGAGTCTGTAAAAAAAATCTACAGTGTATGCCTTCTTATACAGCATATGGAGGTGAAGTATGGGCCAATAATCCATATGTTCTGTACTATGGATTTGTACAAGAAGGCTTTAGTTATTGGGCCTTGTAAATTGGGAATGAAAAACATGTTGGCCAGCATTGTTATGGGTGTACAGTGACTGACACTCCTATAAGTAAATAGTATTTATCACATGTGCCAGAAAGAATTGGGATGCAGGCAGTCCCCGGGTTATGTACAAGATAGGTTGTTTTGTTTTTTTCTTAAGTTGAATTTGTAAGATGGAACAGGTATATTTTATAATTATAGCTCCTAGAGCAGTGATGGCGAACCTATGGCACGGGTGCCAGAGGTGGCACTCAGAGCCCTTTCTGTGGGCACTCAGGCCATTGACCCCAAGACAGAGCTCACCAAACAGGACCAAATTCACCAAATCTTCCTGCAGACCCAGGCAATTTAACAGATGTTGCAATCAGCGCTATTTTAAACGACACTTCATTGGCTGTTTGAAACTGCGGTAAAAGTGAGAAAGTGTTGATAGAACTGCAGTGTCTTTGTAGGTTATCCTACTGAACCATGCATCCTTACTGTACAGAGAGACCCTGGTGACAAGTTACAATGATAGTATGAATGTGCCCTCCTTCTTTCAACTATATTAGTGGCCTCAAGGGCCCAATACGATTGATAGATGTTGCTGAGCAGGTAGCAATAAGTTACTGCTTAAAATGCAATGTTGGCACTTTGCGGTAAATAAGTGGTTATATAATTTGGTTATAGTTTGGTTTGGTTTTAGTTTGGGCACTCGGTCTCTAAAAGGTTCGCCATCACTGTCCTAGAGAAAAATGGATTTTCTAAATGTTTTTGAAATGTTGGGAACAAGAGTTTTACAAACACCTTACCGATTACTGCTTTGGTCTGGGACTAAAGTATAGTATCCAGGGAGCTTCACCGGAGGTCACAGTGGGCAGAGAGGTCCATCTGTAACTAGGGGTCATCTGTAAGTCAGGTGTCCTTAAGTAGGGTACTGCCTGTCTACTTATTCTGAAATATGATCTATTTTCCACTTCTGTATTATGTTTTTACCTACCACTTTAGGTTACCAACAGCTTAATAGCAATTTATGGACTTTTGGACTCTAAAGGGATGCATACCCTCATTATATGGGCAGGGAATGATTGATCTATCATTGCGGTGGTTTAAAATATTTTATTCTTTTGTTATTTGTTATAAAATAAGATATAGCTGTCAGGGCTGCAAAGTGTAAATGGCCATAGATAGTAGCAATACTAGTAACTATCTCCTCAGGTTAAATGCCTGAAACCAGGGACATACAGTAATTACGTGGCAGATCTCACATTTACTCTTCTCCATCTCTTGGTATTCAGCTTTTGTTCTACCTCATGTGAAATTAGAACAGAAACATATAAAAGGGTACTTAAAATTCTGGAGACATTTAGCTAGATGTTACTGCCAATCTGAGTCTTTGTGAACCAAAAGTCTAAGGTGAAAAGGAATACCCCTAATTTACATTTTTTAGATGTCAAATAAAAAAAAATAGAAATCCTTGTTGTCTGTGAACTGAGCCCATAAAACCATTGCATAAATAAGTATTTTTTCATTAAGAATTTAGAGGTGATTTCTTTTCATCTTTTTATGCCCCTGTCTAATCGTTGTAGAACTTTGTTTCCTATGTAGAAAGAGCTGTTTGTTCGGCTTTTGAAAGTTCTCCTTGGGAACTGGGTCACAGTCCATTATTTGTCCACATTCTGTGTTGCGAGCCAACAGAATAATGTGAATGTGTCTCTGCTCTTATTCACAAAGATGTTTAGGGTTTAGGCCCCCAAAATATCTGGAAGGAAGACAAGCTTCTGTTTTTGAAACACTAAGCAATGATTTAGTTAATAAAACATGACAGTAATTGGAGATATAAAGGAAAATGCTGAGGTTTGTTCTTTGTATTTTACACCTTTGACACATTCAGACTCTGACCACAGCCTGATAAAGAGCAACAGTAGTATTGGTCTCCAGTAGGGAAGAGCTCCCTTCTAAAAAAGTAATCATTAACCAAAAATGATGGCATTGTGCAGGTAATGACAGAATTCCAGGTCATCCAGAGGATAGATTATCTTTCATCCATATTAACCCCTTTCCTTGTGCACCTGCCAAATAAAGTTCTACATAGTATTTTATTAAAATATTTACATATTCATATATTTTTTTTGTTAGCTTTATTTAATGGATGTAAGTGTATAATCGAAATCCGTAGGTGTAAAATCAGTGTATTTTATTGTATCCATTAAGCTAAGTGTTTGTTAATGATATAGGGGCAGATTTATCAAGTGTCTGAAAGTCAGAATATTTCTAGTTGCCTATAGCAACCAATCACTGCTCAGCTTTCATTTTACCAGTGCTCATGAATATTTTAAAGGGGAGCTGTAATTGGTTGCCAGGGGGAACTAGAAATATACTGACTTTCAGACACTTGATAAATCTTCCCCATACTGTCACATTAAAAGAAATTGACAATAAAAATCAAGCATGATAGACCAGAGCCCCTCCTTGGCTCAGCTTCACAGGCTGTTACTCCGTGTTACACTTTCCCCTCCAACTGATGCTCCAGAACCTCCTCTTCTGCTGTGCGATTACAACAAGCAGAGGGAGGGGAAAGCGCTGAGGGAGCAGAAAGGGAGACACTGTAACAGCCTGTGAAGCTACAACAATGGTTGGTAATGTTCACCAGCCTCATTAGCAATGTCCTTGGTTTATCATGCTTGATTTTTAAAGCACATTTCCTTTAATGGTAAGTGACTCTAAACAAAGCCCTTGGTTCCGCTCCTGCAACCCCTAGTACTTAACTACATAAGGGGTGTAACAAAAAGGTTGGGACGGTGGAATATCTCATGAAATACACATCTAACCGGAAAAAATCTATCCAATGATACCAAAATCGTCTCCTTATACCTTCCACTCGGGGTGAGGCATTGGCAACCTCAAAATCTTAAATGGTAGCATCCATGTTTTATTGCAGATTCAGATTCCCCAGTAAAAATTACATTGATATATACACATCAGATCCAAAATCTGAAAATAGACGTATGCAGTATTTTCTAAAATCTATCCAATGTTACCAGCTCCAAGCAATATTTGAAAACTTTCTGGGAAATGAGAAATATCCCCATCTTGAGACTAACAGTAAACCAGCCCTTGTAGGGATCAAGAAACTACTACGTCCACTGCACCCCTGGGAGGTAAAAATACAGGGTCATAGATTTCTAAAAAAATGTTTGTCAAATATTTTTTTGTTTTTCAATCTGATTTGTATTTCTCAGATATCCATCTGTCAATGAAAATCTCTGGGTGTAGGAGACTCAGTTTGGTATCATTGGATAGATTTTTGAAAAATATTTGACACATATGGGGAGATTAATCAACGCTTCCATCGAATAATAACAATAATTTCACAAAGCTGCACAGAGCTGGCCAAATTGGTCCCTGTCCCCAATGGAGCTCACAATCTCATCAACCTTCCAGTTTGTTTGTAGTGTGGGAGTAAACCAGAGGACCCGGAGGAAACCCACACAAACACAAGTGCGCAAGAATAGTAGTGACTATGCAACGTCTACGCCATGTGAGTGTAGAGGGGGAGTTGAGGGGAACAGTCGGAGTGGGCGCGCATTCCCACTCTGGTGCTCATGCAGCGGCGCTCATACAGCGTGTATGATAAAACTCCACAATGCTCTGAGGTGTATTTCGCATTATACCCTGTTTACCCTTGTTTTACCTTTATGCGAATACAGGTGGTCCCCTTCTTAAGAACACCCAACTTACATATAACCCCTATTTACACACGGACCTCTGGATGTTGGTGATTTACTGTACTTTACTTGTACTTAGTTACTTGCACTTAGATTACAATAAACAGCTGTAACAGTTATCACAGGAGTCTGCAATTAAGATTTATTGTTAATACTGATTCTTATGACAATCCAACATTTTTAAAATTCAATTGTCACAGAGACCAAAAAAAATTCTGTGGGGTTACAATTATAAAATATACAGTTCCGACTTACATTCAAATTCAACTTCAGAACAAACCTACAGACCCTATCTTGTATGTAACCAGGGGACTGCCTGTATTATACAAGCCTTGGACTATTTTCAAAAGATGTTTTATTTAAAAAAAACACTTCTTCTTTAGTATAGTGTGAATGTAAATATGACTATAAGTTACGGCTGTAATATGCTTAGTCTGAAGTTGTTATCTGCACTTTATCTCCATGACTTGGCCTGGTTGCAGATAGAATAGATGGAGCAATCTATTTCAGATAGGGAGTTTACTTTGGAAAAACACATGCTTTATAGTAAGTCTGCACCCTAAACCGTAGGCTGATAAACTCTGGCACGTATGACTTCTATGAGCAAACCTGATAATGCAACTATCAAATATTCTGTTAGCCAAGTAACATTTTATTTCATGTCACATCCACCAATGATGTTTCATGAATACAGATGTGCAGAGAAAAATAAGTAAAACATCGCTGTTTAGTTTAAGTAGTTTAACCACTGATTGAACATGCGAATATTCTTCATTACTGGAACTGTTGTTAAGCAATGAGCAGACTATAAGCAGTGCAATGCTTACATTGCTTTGCATTGAAAAGACTTGGTAAAGACATAGGTGACACACCTCTGTTAACAAAGCTGTCAGTACACATTAGACAGACGTGGGCTCATGGTATAAAAGCCCTTGAACAAATGGTCGTCTCCTGAATGATTGTTTTGCTAATGCAGTCATATGCATTTGTGTACATACTCCCTGCACAACTGGCCATAGTGTACAAGCTTATTGACACTGGGTGAAAGGCAATCTGGACACATTTGTTTAATAAAAGATTGTTTATGGACATAGCTTTTCTATTAGAAGAAAAGATCTTCTTAAACGTCTCACTGTTGGTTGAAAATGTAGTTCCAGAATTAATACATCATGTATTCTCATTATTTTTATTGTCACTATAATACCAAGTTGACCCATAATCTCTTGATGATTTAACGACACCTGCAGGGTTACAGTGAAAACGTAATTCCTTGGTCCAGTGGCCATGTAATCCTTTCTGACCCAGTGAGTTCTGCTCAATAAATTGTGCACTGCAGTGTCCTCATTCACCAGTAATGTCATGTACGTCAAACCTTTGAAAAAAAAAATATTTCAACAGATAATCCTTGGTGGGCCTTTGCCTCAGTTGCTTGATTATTCTTGGTGGCCTAGTATGGTGATACTATGGCTATAACCTATGTACATATATGATATTTTGGACACAGATACTGAATATGAGGACCAAGATTGCTACTTATTGACTGGATCTGTAGCTCAAGAAAGTCAGAATTAATTTACCAGAGGAATTTATATTGTTCATTGGTGCTTCTTATTCAGAATCAGCACCTAATCCCCTGACAACTCCAAAGAAATAGATATGGAGCAGCACCGTGTATATAAAAAGGTCGGTTGCAGGTCTTCTCAAAGGGTCCGACACAAACCCGAAAATCCCCTGGCAACAATGTTACTGTGCAATGTTAAAGGAAACCTACCACCATGGTAGGTGGTGTTCTTGTATTTATCACAAAACTGTGGCACCGCTTGTGCATCTGAAAGTTTTCCGGTGCTTCTATTTTCTGACTCGTTTTTTGGCGCAAAAATAAAACAGCTTTGATTAAACACTTCATGAATGGGAAGACAGTTCTATACCTTTTTATTTGTGCGCCAAATCATTTATCCCTTGCACCACAAACTAAGATCCGACTGAAATTATAGAACGTTTCCAGCACTACCAAGCACCAAAATACATAAATACCCCCATGTGTCTTTAGTACAGTTTTATTGCTATAGGAGCAAGAGCAGTGGACATTAATAACATCCATACTTCCGTTACAAGCATCTTATGAACACCTTTGTCTGTATAATAACTGGAAGTTCATGCTGAGAGTAAAAGAAGTGGACTTATGGATTATCCAGTGTCAAGACTCAGTAAGGAGGTGGAAAGCAGCAACTGAGTATTAGTGAAAAATGGGGTGACCTTTGAGAAGATAAAGGGGAGAAAACTATTGATTTCAATACTTGGCCAGAATACCAGAAAGCCTCAAATAGTTTGGACACACCTTTATTCATTAAGGCATCAAAGATTGTCCCGTCCCATTTTTGTTGCAGTCAGTAAAATGGAAATTTCTGCACAGAGGAAATTCCCCTATGTGGGCTCATACTACATGGACTAAGGAGATTTTCCAAAAAATTTGCTTGGAAATGCAAACTCTCTAAAGTATACAGAAAGCTTGTCGGTTGTTCCATTTTGAAAACAAGAGGTAGGCAAAAGTGGACACGGATGGTGGAACCAAGGACCATTGCTGGAGCTAACAACAAAGAGCCATGAAAAGATGAGTGATGTAGACAGGAAAAGCTAACATTTCTCAGTATAGCAATAATTCCAGTAGTGTAAGAAAACACCATAAAAACGTCCACCTTTATTAAGTCCTCTTTAAAAGGCCATTGCAGTTATATGAAGATGGTGCATGGGGAAGCGCACATGAGTGACAGCGGTTTTCCGCGCTCTCTCTAGCTCTAGCTGCAATGGACTGCAATGCACTGAACATAATTTGTGTTGCATGGAAGCCAGTGCAGCTGTGCCATAAAAGGGTCACGTGCGCCAGCACACACACTTCCTGTGTAAGCCATTTTAGCCCCAAAAAAGGTGAACAGTCCGACAAAAGTGCCACTCGCGACCCTTAGTAAATGGGTCGTGTTTTGTGGCACGTAACAAACCCCCTTTCTTACAGTTTTATCCAAATTTGAACCTGCACGCTCTTTTGGGAATGACAGGACAGAGAGAGGGGCTGGCATAGAACTGCCATGGAACTATACCCTTGCATGTGCTTTTGTCCTGCAATATATATTGTGGAATGCATGGTTTTAGCAAAATGTTTTAACACATGTTTTTGCAATCCCTTCATTAAGGGTCCTAAATGTATGTGTGTGATATCGGAGGAATACTCATAGTTTTGGCATAAATACAGGTTCTTCTGGCAATATCAAGATCCAGCCATCACCTTCCTATGTAAAATAGTTTTGCACACAGCACACAGCTTTTAAACATTTTATCGTAGATCACATGAAGAACATTATACACAGACCTGAGTGAGGACATGTCCCTTCTCCAATTAAATAAAATTGTGTGTCATTTGGTTAATAAGAGCGCAAATGCATGCAGCAGCCTCCTTGTTAATATCTGTGTACAGAAGCGTGAGGCGGCAGGTGAAGCACTCCGGACTACAGCAGATATTACATGAGTAATGGACAGCCATTCTTATGCACTTGCCACCATTAGAGCACTGTTGACTAAATATTTGCATATGCTTACATGAGACGTTTTATGTTGTAGCCTTGTCCTGGCAACATGGAGATGCTGTGGGGGGGAGGGGGGGCATTTTTTATGGCCTTGCAATTGCGCGCCTTCGTTCTTAATTTATGGAGTGTCAGCGCCATAATATTGTTTTTTTCCGACACTCTCGACTTGTTCTATTTTTGGGCACAAAGTTTTTTTGTGGTGCAAAAAGAAGCCCAGCTGAAACCTGTACTAGGTAGTACTAGACCTTTCAGTCATTGCGCCAATTCATTTATCCCTTGCGGCACAAACTTACATCCCATTGAAAAATATAGAAGAGTTCTAGCACCACCCTGCGCCTAAGATAATAAATGCCCCTCTGTTTGCTCTGGTTCCTGCTCATACAGATCAGCAGTGCACCACTTTATTCGTAAAGCATTTTTATTGGCTCCAGTCCAGTGAAAGTAAGCCTCCCTGATTGTGTGGAAAATAATGGTGGAGTAGTATCCCTGAAAAACTTTGTGCGTTGACTTTTATATCAATGACTATAATTTCCCTGGAAAACAGAGAAGTCAACTGTGCCATAATTGTAGGGAGCCCATGTATACGTTATATGTAAAGAGACAGAACCTGTCACTAAACAGGAAACTATTTTCTCTTTATGAGGGTGTCCTAAACCCAATGGTATTATTCTCAAGTGAATATGAATGCACACCTGACAATCAGTAAGCATTGGAAGGTTGGGAGTAAGCAAATTGTCAGGATAAAGGCGCTGTTCAAGGTTAGTAGCAATACCACACGTTAACCGTGGTCCGGTGTGGAGCTGTTTTTGGAATGCTGAGGTCACACGTTGCAGTAAAAACTGCATCGCAATTAGTGTTGGGTTGGTTTTAGATGGTATTACTTATTTTAACAAGTGAATGACAGCAAATCAACAGGTGAATGACATTTGTAGAACAGCTTTCTCTTTCAAAATCAAATTCACCCGTTCAGTTCATGTCTATCACCCCTGAAATTGACAAAACTGCACCTAAAACCACCTCAAAACTAATTGCGATGCAGTTTTAACTGCAACGTGTGACCGCACCATGAATGAGCTATTACATGTTTGTAGACTGTTTATATGACCGTAACTACTTAACATACATAATTTTCTATATGGAAAAAAACCCTAAAAATTAGATAAATTATAACAATAATATTTTTATTGCCTTAAAATAACCTCAAAGCTGCATTTACTTGCTTTCCTCCGCTTTTCTTTGCCTCATGCAGTGCTCTTTATCTTCCAACCCTTGACCTGTCATTTCACTACTGACAGTAAACTTCATACATAACTCGCCTTGCATGTACTACTAGTTTGTCTCATGACAACTGCGGTCTCCTCTTACACACCCACTACACACCGATAGGTCATTCTTAAACAGCAGAAGGTGAAACCCACAGCCTTGGCCATGATTGGCTGGCACCAACCAACACCCCCAGTGCAAAGTTAAAATACATGAAAGAAAACAAGCGCACACCGGATACCCGATGGTTACAATTAAGCTGACACACATGTGCATACAGTCTGTTAGAAAATACAGACCCCTATTTTTCTTATAGAATAAGAAACCGACCTGTATGCACATGTGTGTCAGCTTAATTGTAACCATCGGGTATCCGTGGTGCGCTTGTTTTCTTTCATGTATTTACTTTGCACTGGGGTGTTGGTTGGTGCCAGCCAATCATGGCCAGGCTGTGGGTTTCACCTTCTGCTGTTAAGAATGACCTATCGTGTGTGTAGTGGGTGTGTAAAGGAGACCGCAGTTGTCATGGACAAACTAGTAGTACTGCAAGGCGAGTTTTATGTATGAGTTTACTGTCAGTAGTGAAAAGACAGGTCAAGGGTTGGAAGATAAAAGCACTGCATGAGCAAAAAGCAGGGAGAAGACAGAGTAAAAGCAGCTTTGAGGTTATTAAGAGACAATAAAATATTATTTTTAATAATTTCTAATTTTTAGGGTTTTTTTTCATATGAAAATTATGTATGTTAAGTAGTTACGGTCAAACATAGCTCTACAAACATGTAATGCTCTTATTCATGGTGCGGCTGACAGCGTTGCAGTTAAAAACTGCATCGCAATTAGTTTTGAGTGGGTTTAGGTGCAGTTTTGTCAATTTCAGGGGGATAGCTGAACTGAATGGTGAATTTGATTTTGAAAGAAAGCGGTTTCTCACAATATGCATCACCTGTTGATTGTGCTGTCATTTCCCTTGTTAAATTAATATATCCATCTAAAACCAACCCAACACTAATTGCGATGCAGTTTTAACTGCAACGTGTGCACCTCAGCATTCCAAAAACAGCTCCACACCGACACGGTACATTTGGTATGCTACAACACCTTGAACACGCGCCTTTATCCTGACAATTGCTTACTCCCAACCTTCCAATGCTTACTGATTGATTCATATCACTGAGAATAATACCTTGGGTTTAGGCACCCTCATAAAGAAAATATTTCCTGTTTAGTGACAGGTTCTGTCTCTTTACATATACGTATACATGGCTCCCTACAATTATGGCCAGTTGACTTCCTCTTTTCCAGGGAAATTATAGTCATTGATATAAAAGTCAACGACACAAAGTTTTTCAGGGATTACTACTCCACCTATTTTATCACAAATCAGGGAGGCTTACTTTCACTGGACTGGAGCCAATAAAAGTTTTACGAATAAGTGGTGCACTGCATGGATCTGTATGAGCAGGAACCAGAGCAAACAGAGGGCATTTATTACTTAGGCGCAGGTGGTGGTGCTAGAACTCTTCTATATTTTTCAATGGGATGTAAGTTTGTGCCGCAAGGGATAATGAATTGGCGCATGACTGAAAGGTCTAGTACTCTCAGTTTCAGCTGGGCTATTTTTGCACTACAAAACCAAAACTTTGAGTAGAGCGTAACGGATCACACAAAACTTTGTGCCAAATAGAACAAGTCTGAGAGTGTCGGAAAAAACAATATCAATGGCGCTGACACTTACAATCATTAAGAGCAAGCGCGACATAGGGTACAAAATCAAAAAAGACGTATCAAGGCCATACAAAGCCCCCCCCCCCCCCCCCCCCACCACACCCACACACTCTCCATGTGCCAGGACAACGGCTACAACATAAAACTCTCATGTAAGCATTTGCAATATTTAGTCAAACAGTGCTCTCAATGGTGGCAAGTGCATAAGAATGGCTGTCCATTACTCAGTAATATCTGCTGTACCGGAGTGCTTCACTCGCCGCCCACGCTTCTGTACACAGATTAACAAGGAGGCTGCTGCATGCATTTGCCGCTTATACCAAATGACACACAATTTTATTTATTGGAGAAGGGACATGTCCCACTCAGCTCGGTTGTAAATGTTCTCTTAGTGACTCTACGATAAAATGTTTAAAAGCTGTGTGCTGTGTGCAAAACTATTTACATAGGAAGGTGATGGCTGGATCTTGATATTGCCAGAAGAACCTGTATTTATGCCAAAACTATGAGTATTCCTCCGTATCACACACATACATTTAGGACCCTTAATGAAGGGATTGCAAAAATTAGGTTTAAACATTTGCTAAAACCATGCATTCCACAATATCTTTTGCAGGACAAAAGCACATGCAAGGGTATAGTTCCATGGCAGTTCTTGCAGCGCCCCTCTCTGCCTGTCATTCCCAAAGACGTGCAGGTCAAATTCGATAAACTGAGAAAAGGGTGTGTTACGGCCACAAAATGGCAAAGAGGCATAAATCTCCAAGGGGGGCTGTGTCATATACTAAGGGTCGTGAGCTGGCACTTTTGTCGGACTGTTCACCTTTTTGGGGCTAAAATGGCTTACACAGAAGTGTGTGTGTGCTGGCGCACGTACCCTTTTATGGCACAGCTGCACTGGCTTCACATGCAACACAAATATGTTCAGTGCATGCAGTCCATTGCAGCTAGAGCTAGAGAGAGCACGAAAACGCGTTCACATCATGTGCCGTCCATCTGCACCATCTTCATATAACTGCAATGGCCTTTTAAAGAGGACTAAAAAGGTGGAAGCTTTTAGGTGTTTTCTTACTCTACTGGAATTATCTGCTACTAACTGAGAACGGTTAGCTTTTCCTGTCTACATCACTCATCTTTTCATGGCTTTTGGTTGTTGGCTCCAGCAATGGTCCTTGGTTCCACCACCGTGTCCACTTTTGTACCTACCTCTGTTTTCAAAATGGAACACCGACAAGCTTTCTGTATATTTAGAGAGTTTGCATTCCAAGCATTTTTTGGAAAATTCCTTAGGTCCATGTAGATGAGCCCACATAGGGGATTCCTCGCTGGCGAAATTCCATTTTACTGACTGCAAATCAAAATAGGTGGGGACATCTGTTTAATGCCTTATGAGGGTAAACGCTTGTGTCCAAAAAATTGTGAGGCTTTGGTATTCAGGCCAAGTATTGAATAAATAGTTTTCTCCCCGTTATCTTCTCAAAGTCCCAACCATTTTTCACCTAAATCAGTGCTGCTTTCCACCTCCTACTGAGTCTGTACACTGGGATAATCCATAAGTCCACTTCTTCTTCTGCTCAGCCATGAAACTTCCAAGATATACAGACAAAGGGTTCATAAGAGTGTAACGGAGTACTGATTGTATTATGCCATGCTCTTGCCCATCTATAGAAGAATGTTTTATGTATTGGGTGTGCACTTGAGTAGTTGTACGAACGTTCTAAACGTTCAGTGGATCTTTTCGGGGGTGGTGCAAGGGATAAATGATTTGGCGCAACAATAAAAAGGTATAGAACTGTCTCCCCATTCATGAAGGTGTTAATCAAAGCTGTTTATTTTGCGCCAAAATAACGTAGTCCAAATAGAAGCCAAAAATAGAACCGGACAAACGTTCAGATGGCACAAGTGGTTGCCACTTTTGTGATAAATACAAGACACCACACCTCCATGGGGTAGGTTTCCTTTACATTGCACAGTAACTTGTTGCCAGTGGATTTTGGGTTTGGTCGGACCCTTTGAATAGACCTGCACCGACCTTTTTATATAGCACGTACGCTGCACATTCTTATTCTTTGGGTTGTCAGGGGGATTAGGTACTGATTCTGAATAAAGAAGCACCATGAACAATATAAATTCCTCTGGTAACAATTAATTCTGACTTTCTTGAGCTACAGATCCAGTCAATAAGTAGCAATCTTGGTCCTCATATTCAGTATCTGTTCCAAAATATCAATATGTACATAGGTTATAGCAATAGTTATCACCATACTAGACCACCAAGAATAATCAAGCAACAGAGGCAAAGGCCCCACCAAGATTGCTGTTGAAAGTATTTTTTTTCAAAGGTTGACGTACATGACATACTGGTGAATGAGGACACTGCAGTGCACAATTATTAGCAATCTCACTGGGTCAGAAAGGATTACATGGCCACTGGACCAAGGAATTATTTTCACTGTAACCCTTGCAGGTGTCGTTTAAATCATCAAGAGATTATGGGTCAACTTGGTTATATAATTGAAAAAGACTTACATAGATTGTATTAATGGGAAACATTTTCAACCAACAGTGAGACGTGTAAGAAGATCTTTTCTTCTAATAGAAAAAGCTATGTCCATAAACAATCTTGTAGTTAACAAGTGTACCAGATTGCGGCTCACACCCAGTGTCAAAAGCTGTACACTATGACCAGTTGTGTAGGGAGTATGTACACAAATGCATTGACTGCATTAGCAAAACAATCTTCAGGAGACGACCATTTGTTCAGTGTCGTTTAACACCATGAGCCCACTCTGTCTAGTGTACTGACAGCTTTGTTAACAGAGGTGTGTCACCTATGTCTCTTACCAAGTCTTTTCAATGCAAGCAATGTAAGCATTGCAGACCGCTATAGTCTGCTGCATGGGCTTACAAACAGTTCCAGTAATGAAGAATATTCGCATGTTCAAGCAGTGGTTAAACCTAAACTAACAGCGATGTTTACTATTGTCTGCTCACACTCATGTGAGAAAGTTGAGTGTGACATGAATAAAATGTTACTTGGCTAACAGATATATGATTGAGGTTGCATTATCAGTGTGCTCATAGAAGTCATACGTGGCCCAGAGTTTATCAGCCTACGGTTTAGGGGGCAGACTTACTAAAGCATGTGTTTTCCAAAGTAAACTCCCTATCTGAAATAGATGCTCGATCATTCTACTGCAACCAGGCCAAGTCATGGAGATACGAAAGTGCAGATAAAAACTTCAGACTAAGCATATTACAGCCGTAACTTATAGTCATATTTTACATCCTATACTAAAAAGAAAGAAGTGTTTTTTTAAATAAAACATCTTTGAAAATAGTCCAAGGTGTATAATACAGGCAGTCCCCGGTTATGATACAGATTGAGGTGTCTGTAGGTTTGTTCTGAAGTGAATTTGGAATGTAAGTCGGAACTGTATATTTTATAATGTAACCCACAGAATTTTTTTGGTCTCTGTGCTACATTGAATGAATTTAAATGTTGGATTGTCACTAAGAACAGGATATTAACAATAAATCTTAATTGCAGACTCCTGTGATAACTGTTACAGCTGTTTATTGTAATCTAAGTGCAAGTAACTAAGTACAAGTAACGTCAGTAAATCACCACACATCCAGAGGGTCCGTGTGTCAAATAGGGGTTATATGTAAGTTGTGGTGTTCTTAAGAAGGGGGACCACCTATTCGCATAAAGGTTAAAAAAGGGAACAGGGTATAATGCGAAATACACCTCAGAGCATTGTGAGTTTTATCATACACGCTGTATGAGCGCGCTGCATGAGCACCAGAGTGGGAAATGCGGCGCCCACTCCCGACGCGTTTCCCCCAACTCCCCTCTACACTCAACATGGCATGACGTTGCATAGTCACTAACTATCTTGCGCACTTGTTTGTGTGGGTTTCCTCCGGTCCTCTGGTTACTCCCACACTACAAACAAATGGAAGGTTGATGAGATTGTGAGCTCCATTGGGGACAGGCCAATTTGGCCAGCTCTGTCAGCTTTGGAATTGGAAATTTTATTATTCGATGGAAGCGTTGAGTAATCTCCCATATGTGTCAAATATTTTCAAAAAATCATCCAATGATACCAAACTGAGTCTCCTACACCCGAGATTTTCATTGACAGATGGATATCTGAGAAATACAAATAGATTAAAAACAAAAAATATTTGACAAACATTTTTAGAAATTAAATGTAGGATATGACCCTGTATTGTTACCTCCCAGGGGCGCGTGGACGTAGTAGTTCTTGATCCCTACAAGGGCTGGTTTACTTTAGTCCTCAAGATGGGGATATTTCTCATTTCCAGAAAGTTTTCAAATATTCTTGGAGCTGGTAACCATTGCGATAGACTTTGAAGAAGTACTGGCAGTCACAATTGGTGATTTCATGATCAATGTAATTTTTAGTGGGGGAGAACGATGTTTGGGAGTACCTGGATAATTTTTTATTTTTTCCGGTTTGATTGTATTTCATGAGATATTCCACTGGCCACACTTTTTGTTCCAAATTACAACCCTGTACCTTTATTATTATGTATATACACCCCCTTTTTAATATATAAAGCCCCCCTTTTCTTATATATGAAAGCCCCCCTTATAAATATATACAAGCCCCCCCCTTATTTATCATACAATTACAGTCCCCCGTTTCTAATATAAAACAGGCCCTCCTTTCTATATATAACAGCCACCAATATTTCTATACATACAGCCCCCCGTTTTCTTAATATAGACAGCCCCCCTGTGTTCTTAAATAATACAGCCCCCCGTTTTTAGTATATACAGCATCCCTTTTATAAAAATAATAAAAGCCAATGAAACTCACCATCGGACTCTTCGTGCTTGTGCTCTGTGAAGGGACGCAGGCCAGCAGTGACGTCTCCAGAGCAACGCAGAGCCGGCACGGGACAGATGAGGACAGGCACAATTGATTTTTCATGTGGAAAATTCAAGCAGCAGGGCCACCGAATCGCCCACATTATGGCCCCAAATGTCGTCGCCTCACTCAGGGATTGGGCATTTGCCACTGAGGCAGATATTTCCCCCAAAGTAAATGACAGTAGCACATCAGGCTCCCCCAGTTCAATTAATATCCTTCCTTGATTAAAAAACAAAAATCCCACCTCAGTTGAGTTATAAAGGACTATTATATATAGAATCCCACTCCCATTTATAATGGACACTATGTGAGTTATGCCCCCTCCAGCCAGGTTTTGCATATAAGGCCCTTAATAAAAGTTATTCAGGATTATAGTGCCCAATATTAAATACACCCTCTCCTATTATTATATACTGCTGCCATAGTACGATACAGGCAGCGCTTCTTTGGCAAAACGCCGCCTATGCATAGCCTGGCTGGTGGGTGATTGACGTGAGATGCCTTAATCCCCAATCTGTTTTCAGCATCTACAGGTCATCTGCATCTGCAGCCTGAGGCGGACTTTTCTTACTGCCTAATGCAGAAGTGGCCCAGCAGAATCATTCTCTTACTGAGTAAAACGAGCCATAAGGCCGGTAATGGTTGGTACATGAGAAAGGGAAACTGCCCCGTCATGATTCAAGAGACCAGATTCGAATGTTTTTCTCTTTGGCCCTTACACAGGGGCAAACTACAGCGTAGCAGCTGACTACGACAGCAGAAAAGCGTCCAGGTTCCATCCTCCAGGTGCCCGAATGCGGCCCGTTTCACTAATCCGAGCAAGAGAGGAGAAATAAGTGGTTCAGGTCTCTGTGGATCATGGTCCCCATCAGGCCGGGATAGATATACCAAGAGGCAGGCAACAGAGGAGGCGCAGGTTTTATGGCGTGGAGTTCATGCGGTCAGCCACTCCTCTTGCCCAGAAGTAGGGCCCACCAGATCGATCTGATAAAACACGTTGAAGCCGACAGGGCCTTGGTGGATGGCAGCAGCCACAACAGCACACAACACAGGGCTGCCAGAAAATGCACATCCGCGGGGACTGGGAGCAGACGGATCGGCCACAGGAGAGGCGAAGATCCCAAGCACCACAACGTGCTCATAGCCAAATATTCCGGAGGACGCAGAGAAGATAAATTTCGGTAATTGATAGTATATGTGTGTGTGTGGTGCATATCATACTAAGGTGTTATATGGTGTGTATATGCATATGTGTATGGTTGTGTATATGTCTATATTCTGTAGCGTATGTCTGTATATGATGTATGGTGTTGTATATACGTATTATGGTCTGTATGTCTACTGTATGTATGTGTGTATATGACTATGATGTATGTATGTTTGAATATGGTTGTACTGGTATGGGTATATATTGTATTCTAAGTTAATTATGTATGTAAAATACGATTGGAGTAGATTATCCGTTTGCGTTCCATGCCAAATAAGCATGAAATAATCACAAATTTAGGCACCAGGGCAAGAATTTGCAATTTAAAATCGTTGACTATGCCATCTTCTACGCCAGTGAGTGTGGAAGGGGCAATTGAGAGGTTGCAGTTGCGCGGTGGAGGGGGCAGGCACAGGGATAAGTGTTGCTTGCCAGCCAGCAGGATAAATTTCCTCTGGGTTTCTAGTTATATGTACTATAAAATGTCTGTATATATTATGGCTGATTTGATGTGTAACTGTACATACAATAAAGAGTTATACAATTAGTGATATACTATATGGTGTTTGTTATAATGTCTATTGTGAAGTTGTATAAATAATACATGTGTGTATATGTGCGCGTAACAGTGCATTATATGTGTGTGTGTTAGGATGGTGTAGAGCTTATGGGTGGATAGTATAAATTATAACAGGCCGGTCCCTACTTAAGAAACACTCGACTTACATACACGCCCCTAGTTAACAAACGGACATGGCTATTGTAATTATTGTACTAGGTTTAGGCTACAATAAACAGCATATGAACAGTTATCAAGGTGTCTGTAAGAAGCTTTCGTTGTAATCCTGATTCTTTATGGAACCCCAAAAATTTTTAAAAAAAATCAATTGGCACAGGACCAAAAAAGTCTGGCGGGGGGGGTAACAATAAATAAATCTACGTTACGATATGCATACAAATGTCACTAAGAACAAACCTACAGACCCTATCGTTGTAACCGGGGACTGCCCTGATACTAATACATCAAAACGGTATTACTTAAGTGTAATTATATAAGGGTAGTAGTAAAGCACGGATCCTACAAATTTTAGTATATTTTTTATTGTGGAAGAGGGGGCCCAGGCAGGAAATCTGCTATGGGCGCCAGTTTCCAGTAAGCCGTTGCACTTTACATGACTCATACCCTTCCATACCACCTGAGTTTCTACTGAATATAATGGGCTATACAGCAGTCCCCGGGTTACATACAAGATAGGGTCTTAGGTTTGTCTAAGTTGAGTTTGTATGTAAGTCGGAACTGTATTTATCATTGTATTCCCAGCCAGAACTTTTTGGTCTCGTGAATTGGATTTAAAAATGTGGGTTGTCATAAGAATCAATATTAACACTAAAGCTCATTACAGACGCCTGTGATAATGTTACAGCTATTATGTAGCCATCGGACTAAAAGTAAATAATATTACCAAATCCAGAGGTCCGCCGTTGTAAATAGGGTTCGTATGTAGTCGGGGTCTTAAGTTAGGGGACGCCTGTATAATGGTATAAACATTTTAAAGTAAGGGGGTGTAAATTTATTGTATGTGTAAACATCACTAGGGGATTTTAAATTTTCTTTCAAGGACAAACCCTTTAAAGGAAATTACCATCCAAATCAAGGACAGATTAGAACACCACCAGAGTCTTCTGGTCCTAGAATAATTGAAAAGTTTGAATTTTTAGGGTAGCGAACACATGATAAACAGATATAAGAGAAGTACCACAGTTTCTCAGTGCTGGATCCATTAATAAAACTGCCCATTGTTCATTCTTCTTGATGGTAAATTTTACTTTAGGACAATTAAAATGGAGGATAATTACACATATAAGAAAGTTTCTTTTACCACTACTGCTGACCCACCACAGGTCCAGCAGGCACCAATAGCAAGCCTATTCATGTTCCTGTAATAAAATCACTGGAACCACAGAAAATGTGAAGGTTATTTGGCAATGCTTTCATCCTGTAATCCTATGCCAGCAGTAACATGCTGTTTTGGAAAATAATATCAGTCAAGTATTTTCTGCAATACGCAACATGCTTTCATTTTGATTATTAGAAAACAAGATGTGCACTCATTGAATCAAAGTGAAAAGATGTCGTCTCTACTTTTGTCGCTAATTGAGGAATTAATAATTGCTTGTCCACATTCCAAACTATTGCCACGTCGTACTATGGATTCTTTTCTGTGGAGTGTGTAAATTCATCAAAACTGCGCGACGGTCTTCTAAATCTGCACTGCCTCAGGTGCCATTGTGACGTTTGCATGGCAGAAATTGTTCACCTGGTAGCACACTGGAATAGAAATAATATTGCAACACCGATAACATCAAGAAAATGAAAAGAAAGCAGCACAATTACAAGAAATGGACATGCAAACAAAGTTTGTGGTAGAGATTCAATTACTTGCATGTAATCTCCATGTCATACCCCCACTGACCTTCCACATGACAACAATGAACATTAGATTATACTGAGGGGCTGGGGTTAGTTTTGGAAGATGCGTGCTATGTGTAGGCACAGTAGACTAGGTCGAAATGATAGGATAGGTATAAGCCTGAAGGGCATCAGGTGTGTATCAGTTTGGTATCTTGTATACCCAATGCCCTCAACCCTCTATGAGGTAGGTACCATTTGGTGTAGTGAAAACTTATGATTATATGGATATGACCTTTTCGGAAGAAGGATTTGCTCTGCGTTGCTCCCTTCTGTATTCGCTCCAATCTAGTTCAACTCAAGATTAGAGGCTGACCTAAAGATTATTCAGAGAGCGTTGGTAGGGCACACACCAACCAGGAATAAGGATATGGTTCGGCTCCAATAGAACATGGGCTATTGGGACAGAGTAGGCGGTGTCTTGTCCGCCTCAGCGAAAACAGTTGAAGTGAAAGTATAAGCCAAAGGTTAGGGGGAGAGAGATTCCATAGGATCGGAGGCTGGAGCCTCTTGATTATCGGGCTACGCGAGGGAGGGAATTTTTCCCAGCCACATTCAGAGAGCCTTGGTTGGATATAGGTGAGGGTTCAAAGGCCATGACCCTCAAAGTGGCACATTTTTAGGAGATCATTCAATCAGGCGTTTTTTAGGACCTTATGCTATCCATGATTTCAATAGCATACTGACCAATTGGGGGACCCATAACCAGACGTTTTTGGTTTGTTTGTATGAAGAAGCGAAAATAATGGAGATACACATACGATGGGAAAATAGAGGATGCCGATACAAAAACAAACAAACATGGGACTTTAAACAGTGAAGATGATAATCCCACCTGATGGGCCCTTAAAAAAAATGTCCTCAAGTTCTTTCATAGTTTATCGGATGAAAAAAGGACACTTGGTCCATCAAGTTCAACCAAAGGAAGGGAAGGGATTGGATGAGGAAGGGATTTAGGAGGAAACAATTCATTATATAAGATAACCATCAATGTTATGTAGGTGTAAAAGGCACTCTAGAACCTCTTGAAAAGCTCTCTGCCCCATGCTGTGACCAGCGCACGAGGCAAACTATCCACAAGATTGACAGTTCTCCTAGGTAAAGAAGCCCTGTCGCCTTGATGATTAAACCTGATTTCTCACAAACAGAGGACAGTGCCTACTCACTCTTTTGATTTGATCTTAATCTGAACAATTACCACCATATTTTTTGTATGATATTATATATTTAATAAGTATACATGTCCGTGTAGTCGTCTCTTTCAAGACTAAAGTAAAGTCTAGTTGGTTTAATCTTTCCACATAAATAGACCCCCATACCCTTATCATTTTTTCATGTAGAAGATGTGTTGCCAAAAATGACTCAAGTCACCATTCTTCATTAAAAGGCTGTTAATAGAAATCCTGGTGGACAAATTTATTCATATTGCTGGTGATACGTGTGCAGCCTTGAAATGCCACGCCTCGCCTTTCCCAGGCTCTTTGTGCAGATTAATCTGGGAGCTCTGATGAACTGCTGATAAATCACACGGTGGGTTGGCGTCTGCATGGTGGAGCCAAAGGGTTGGTGTCAAGGATCGATGCTAGTGGATCCTCTGTACCACTGGCATGGACGATGACCTGGTGGCCGACACCTGGGACAGGAGTCTGAGGGTAGCCATTTCATCACAGGCCGCCACAAAGCAGGTTGGACTTGTTGCAGGTGGTACCACAGTTGTTCCACAAGCGCGACATGTCTGAGGTGGCACGCCAAGGCTTGTTAAACGTAAGCAAAAGTCATGTGGGGACAGGCAGGACAGTCGAGACAGGCAGCACAGCAGGATAGAGTCGGGGACTTAGCGATAGGTTAGGGAACACAGGCAGCACAGGAAACAGAATCACGGAACAGAATTGAGTCAAAAGGGAAATACAGGGATTAACGAGAGGGCTGGAAACAGCTTTCTCTCAGGGATGGCAAGCATAAGCTCCGGCAGGGGGGACAAGGAAGGAGATGCAGAATTTATCAGGGGGTGCGGGCAGTAACAGCCGGCAATTACGTGCGCTGACGCTTTAAATTTATAAGAGTCGGCATGTGCGAAGCCCTAGGACACGGGAAAACGCGGGGGACCGCCGTTGGTGCCGGACAGGTGAGTTACACGGTGACGGCACACAAAGATAACGTGATGATATGGGTTGCAGGGGCACCAGTGACAGTCTGAACCAGGCAAAGTGCAGGAAAGGCCTGCCCTGCCACTGATCCGCCTATACCTCTGCTTCACACCCCAAAATGGCCCAGCTGGTGTGGGAGGGGTGCAATTAGGAGGGATACTAGGTGCCTAAAGAGAATAAGGAAATTCACATTATTTCAGGGATGTACGAAGATAAAAACTGGCACACAATTCCTGAAAATGTTTGGCATCTGCTAAAGGGAACCTGTCACACATTTTCACACATAGACAGCTAGTGACACAGGATCATATAGAGCCACAATTAACACCACTTCCCGCTCGTGTCTGATATATGCGAACTGAGCGAACTGATTATAGCGCTTCAGCGTCCGATATATTGGACACGAGCTGATGCGGACTCAGTTCAGATCTGAACTGAGGAAGGCATCGGGATCAAAAAGGTGCGGGCTGTAAAATGACAGCGACATCCCAAGTGTAGCACTGCGATCGGAAGTGGGTCCAGTCGCAGGTGTTGAAACGCTGTTAACACAAATGTGACCGCGCCCATTTTAAACGCACTCTAGGAGCTCTGCCCCACGATCAGTCCCACAACGCACAAGCCATAACAGCTCTGTAGCAAAAAAAAGTATAAATGTCATGCCACTTGAAGACAGCGATGAACAAATGATGATTGTTCTCTCACTTACGGGTTGTTATTTGGCAATATAATAGTAAAAAATGAAGAAAAAAAATATTCAAGTATGGAATCCGGAATCGTATTGACCAGAACTAATGATAACATGATTATAGTTATACGGTGACACCAAGCAAAAAAAAAGCAAACAAAAGCCAGTACAGAATAATGCTTTTCTACTCATGACCTCAAAAAAAAGTTTTACATTTTCACAATAGGGGGAAAACCAATCCAAAAATGGTTAAACGGGAAAAAGGATTTCACCCGCAAAAAAATTGCCTTACATGGCCCCAATAACAAAAAGCAAAATACCAAAAGGGGCCAATGAGGAAAACTAAAATCCTGGAAGCTTGCCGGGCGCTCCTCCCTTCTGCGCGCAGCTGTGCGCCATTTTTATAAAAGCAAGTAACGCCACATGTGGGGGTCTCTGTACCTAAGGAGTCTGTATGCAAATGATGGTGGTTTCTATTTTTATCTGTTTGGAAATTTGTAAATTAGGGCCAAGTTAACGGTCACCGACACATTCTAAATCTCACCCCATTTTGATTTAATTACTACGAAGATTCAAGGGGTTAACAATCTGACTAAAGCTGTTATCTGTTTGAGGGGTTGCATATTGAAAAGGGTTTGATTATATAGGGGGTTTTGATGCCTAAATATGTAAAATTTCATTCAGAAACTGTTATTTATCCTCAAAATAGTCAATATTGTCCAATACGGAAAAAAGCGATATTTAATTTGTAAAGCCGTGACAACAAATAAATTACCAGAATTTCCAAAATTATGAAAATGTAAGTAGACCATATGGGAAAGTTTATTCAGCAATTATTTGGGGTGGGTAAACTATCTGCCTTGAAAATGTGATTTGGAAAACTGGCAAATTTTTCGAAACATTCAATCATTTTCCCTTTTTTTATGTATAAACCAAAACAAGAGTAGACAAAATTTGTTTTACTATAAAATGATGTACAGATGTGGGAAAAAAAGTTCCCCATACCATTCTACTATTCCCAAGGCCGTAGCCCCTTACTATTCATCAGTTCAGTAATGTGTACCAGGGTAATGACACTCAAAGGTCCTGTGCCCTTCTTTTTTGCAAAATTTGCAATGTAGGTATCTGATGACATGTATCACAGCAGCCTCCATGATTCTTTTCCTCTCCTCTTCATGACCTGCTGATGTGGTTTGTTATGTCATTTTAGATACATACGTCAGTACAGTTGAGGGTTACGTATACTAGTTGGGAGGTATAAAGGGCCTGAGATGAGTTTCACTCTGGAAACACAGGGCAGAGCTGTCAAAAAAGGGGGCGTGGTTCATGCGCCCCAGGAGAGAGAAGAGTCAGAAAAGCAGCCAGAAGACATGAGTCAGACAAAGCTGTAAAATTTGCTATCTGAAAAAAGACTGTAATTAAGGTACAGTTCCTCCTGCAGCCTAAGTTAGGGGTTGATATGGGGGAGGACTTGTAACCACTACAGTAGCATTGTTAGTCAATGTGGTAGAAAACCTGTGACAGTCTTCTTGAACACACTCATTTATGGAAATAGAATTATTGGATCGCGAGATTCGGTTGTCTGTAATTTAGTAACAGGCCAGTCCCCAAGGTTACGTTACAAGATGTTTCTGGGGGTTGTTTTAAGTGAATGTGTTGTAAAGTTGAAAATGTATATTTATAATGGAGATCCAGACAAAAAAAAATTTGGCCCAGTGACAACTTGGTTTAAACATTTTTTTGCTGTAATGGGAACCAAGGATTATCAATACACGCTTCAATTATATAGACACTTTACAGCTGATCTGCAGCTGGGGCTATAGTAAAGCATTCAGAAAGCTTTCACAGAGGTCAGAGGTGTCTGCCTGAATACTATTGGGTTGTTGTAAGTTGGGTGTCCTAGAGTAGAGTTCCTGTTCCAATAAAATGCACTGATATCCGGATCCGTGTAATTGTGAGGTAAAAATTATTTTCACAAAACTGGATATGGAAAAATCTCCTTCCTCTTTTAAAATTAGCTCCATGAAAGATAGGGACCATAGAAGGAAGACTGGTGTATTTATGTTACATATGCTGCAAAACCGTTAAATCCAGATGATAGTTTCTTTAAAGATTACCTATTCTACAAATAGTTTAGGAAAGTGTAAAGAAGCTGCTTGTGATCCAGAGAAGTGAAAAACTGCAACACGCTTTCAAAGTTTCCCATGGAAAGTGGAAGTAGGTCTGATAAACAAGGAATAAGTAAAATGAATTGCCCTGAACTTTGTAGTTATTTATGAATAGCTCTAAAAACTTGTATACAACATAAAAATGTATACATGGCCAATACGCAATACTTTCTTCATATATTTTTGTACTGTTGACTACTTACCATTGACGTCCAGAAATATAATAGAAAACTTTTAAGTGAAAAATGAGTTAATAAGACTTGTTTAGGAGGGGGTTAAATGAAGCGTGCAGAAACGGCTGTTTCTGCATAATGAATGCTGATGAACTTATCACGAAAAAAAAACTTCAGTGGAAAAATAGTCAACGTCGTAGTACACAAGCTTTGGCCTGTAGAGTACAGTATTTAAAGAGTTGGGAAGAATAGAGACGCGTGGGCGATATCATTAGTAGGGTCAGGTTGAGACATTATATATATTTCTGTAGGAGTTCATGTTGCAAGCCAGAGTGTTCATGGTGGGTTAGCAGTTTCATCAATCTGGAATACGAGCTGTTGGCATGTATGGCGACTTTTTATTGTGTAAAGTCACAACAAATAGTTGCGGTAGTGCATAACCCGTTCTAAATATTTCCTATGCTGGGGATTTGGGTATAAATTTGAAACAATATCTAGAAGTAGCCCACATCATAAAATCGCACATATGGAATGCCTTGATAAATACAGCATTAGCAGAATATGATAAGGTAAAATGTGGTAGGTCTGAAAAAAATGCAAAAACAGTCATGTAAGAATTTGTTGTAGACTTGCCATAGCACTTAAAAGGTAAAACATGGAGCGTGTAAGAGGTGAATGCCTGAAATGGGAAGCGCTGGGGGTTTTGTGTGTAAAGGCTAAAAGTCTGGGTCAAATCATAGCTCAAAAAAAAAACATTATGGCACATTTACTAAGGGACATGCGCCAGTTTTCTGGTGGACTTTGCCCATTCTTTTATGCGCAAATGCTTGCACATGTATTAAGTAGTGTTGGGGAACATTTGTGTTGATGTGACATCATGTGGTTGCGGACTAAAACTATGCCTGATGATCACAAAAATTTCTGCACTGAAATGGCGTTGCTGTGTACAGTCGGACCGTGCACCACATTTATCATGGCAAAGTCGACAGAAGTGTGTGCAGATCCCCGTGGGGCACATTACTTACTTACCGTATTTTCCGGATCTATAAGGCGAACTAAAAGCCTTGGATTCCTTGGAAATCCAAAGTGACGCTTATAGTACTGGTAGTGCGCCCATATATGAGGGCCAGCGACCCTACTACATATGTGGTCCCCGCTACGGAGACAGCAGATCTCACAGCGGGACTGCAGACCACGCGGCACGAACAATTTCTGCGCGTGGTCTGCAGTTCCCGCTGGAGATCTGCTGTCCCGGAAGCGGGGACCTATGTAAGTATTCCATATCTCACCTTACCCGATCACTTCCCGCGTTACGCGTCTTTCTCGGCGTCGCGTCCCGTCGGGTTCCGCTCGCTCCGGACCTCACGCCAGCCACCCGACCTGCAGCCTATACGTCCGATGCGCCTTATATATGGTAGTATTACATATAAAGGCGCATCGGAATGTTGCGCCTCATATTCCGGCGCGCCTAATGGCCCGGAGAAAATACGGTTTAATCTTCCGACAATGCACTTCGGGAACTCCAAAGACAATGCACTGTGCCGCGATCAATAGATCAGTAAGATACTGTACATGTATCTATATAATTGATGGGTCTCTGGATTGTGGTGCATTGCTTATAATAGACAGTATTTTAGGTTCAAAACCTTTTGCAAAACAGTAGTAATCCGTGTATTCACTGTGTTATTGTTATTGTATGTTACAAGATCAACAGCAGAGATTGGCTACAGGTTCCACTGCCCTGTTACACCCTATCCAACAGCAATCTATAATATATCTTCAGGGGATGAATCTAAGTCTCTGCTCCCTGAGGCGAGCTATAAAGCGGTGCCCCCCTCCATCCCACCAGAAGTAATAAGTCCGGTTTATTTTTATTAGTAACGCTCCCTTAAGTAGGATATCCTGCACCTTTACCTAACATGATCAACAATATCGCTATCTCTATCAGTTATTGATTTGACTAGTCCCTCAATGGATGGACACCAAAGTCCAACTTTTTCGTAGCCCCTCCTTCTAATGCTTCCTTTCCTGTTGTACCCCAAGTATTATAGTTTCATAGTTTCATAGTTTATACGGTTGAAAAAAAAGACACTGTGTCCATCAAGTTCAACCAAGGAAGGGAAGGGATGGATGAGGAAGGGATTAGGGGAAACAATTCTATATAACATACCCATCAATGTTATTTAGGTGAAAAAAGGCATCTAGACCTTCTTAAGCTCTTGCTGTCCCTGCTGTGACCAGCGACTGAGGCAGGCTATTCCACAGAGGACAGTTCTATAGTAAAAAGCCTGTCGCCTCCGGTGATTAAACCTTGTTTTCTCCAGACGGAGACAGTGCCCCTCGTTTTTGATTTGATCTAATCTGAAACAAACTTTCCACCATTTTTTTATGGGCCATTCATCATATCATCCTATTCTTTAGATTCTATTTAAATTAGCCCCATGTATAATGACCCCACTTGTACAGCCCCTGGCAATACTTCCTAAAAGCCAGAAAGTCCTCAGTCCAGGATTCTATTAATTTCACACTGTTGATTGATTTATTACAGGTTTTTTATAATCTGGTCCTTTATCGTCCCTGCAACTCTTTATTCCCTAGAAGACCCTCAGTTATAGGACTGCTAGGGGTTAGAGCATCCATGATAATCTCCAGACATTCTCCCTAGTGCAATCTATTAGTTAAAGGACATCTATCACCAGATCAAGGACCAGTAAACCCCAGCACACTGACATAATGGTGTGCGACCCTCTGGCAGGATCTGCTCTTCTTTAGCTTCTTATGCCCTGGTTTAAAAAAAGGTTTTTAAATTATGCAAAATGAGTCAGAAGGGCTCAAGGCCTCCATAGGACTGAAGGCGCAAGAGACCCTTAGGCTTTTAAGCCCTTTTTTTCTTAAACACAAGGGCATTAGATGATGAAAAGACAGCAGATCCTGCAAGAGGATGCCCATAACCATATGTCTGTTATGTTTGGTTTACAATCCTTGATTGGTGGATGTCCTTTAATGATTTGAATGGTCCTCCATGTACAAAGTAGACAAAAAACGTTCTCTACAAATACAGTTCCAACCAACTACTCCCAATCCCATATACTGTACTACAATACAGCAAAACAGCTGATCTGTGGCAAGGGGCAGGTGTCATCCCCAAACAATCAAAACATTGTAGCCTATATTTATGAAAGACCATGCACATAAATCCCAGAGTGTGGTCCCCACATAATATAATGCATGCTTCTGTAACCCCTTAGTGTAATGCCCCCATTTACTTAGCTCCCATTACTCATATGCAAATCCCCAACCAGAGCCTAGCCTTTTCTTGGGGCTTGCAGTCAGCCGGGGCCCAAAATACCAGAGGGCTGGCGATTGCGGCCAAGGCACGTGGAGTGTCACAGTGCTGGTATGGGGACCAGAGGGCTGTTCCTCATAAGCTGTCAGGTCTCCAACAGGTGGTGTGTGCAAGAAATATGGAGGGGAGAGGCTGAATTGAGTACTTGTTTATTCTGAGGCAACTCCTGAGTGTTGTGTAAGATAAGTCATGGGTAATGGATTGGGCAAGCCCATGTGGCGGACACCCTGGGGTGGGTAGATCCTTGCGACCAGACAGAGGTATACGTTGTACAAATCAACTCAGGGTTATTGAACAAAAGGTAGCAGGCAACGGGCCTAAACGGTCAAAAGGCATGGATTCTGGTATGGAGTAGTCGTCGGAGATGGTCTCAGGGATAAGAACCAGCTGGTCGTGATGCCGGCTGTGGGATAATTGAGATGGAGCCGTGTGTCCAAACTGCTGAAAGCTTCAGCTCTGATTAGAGTTCCTGACTCAGTTCCTGGGTATTGGTTCTGTTGGCAGCACTAAAGGTGGTGTTACACATCATCTCTCTCTCACTCAGACATGTGTTCTGGGCTGCTTGGCAGGACTCTGAAGGACCAGTGTCAAACGCAAACGGGCCTTATACTCCCCCTTGGTCAGGTGGTAGACTACTGTCCAATCAAACTCCAGTTTAAAATAATACAGCCACATAATTGGAACATTCTCTAGTCCTTTTGCTATTGACCCCAGGCGAGGTACTAGCTGCAGCTTACCTGAGTATCCTAAATTATCCTTTGGGTGAGGTGCCCAGACTCACCAGATGGATCCGACAGGTAGAGGACCCTATTCACAACTACCCCCTTGCTATACATTGGCAGGGGTGTGTTGCACATATATTGCCACCCCATTTCATAGCGCCGACAATTATATATATGTAGCCTTGTCAGGTTCGGGATCAGTGGATCCTCTGGACAACGTGGGAGATGATACTAGCTGACACTGGGACTGGAATCTAAGTGCACCTGGTCTTACCAGAGCCCGCCGCAAGTGTGGTGGTCTTGTGTGGCAGGGAAGCGGAAGACAGTCTCATGGTCAGGTTCAGGCACAGGGTGAGGGCAGGCCGGCAGAGATGCAAAAGTCAAGTCCAATCGGGTCAGTAATGGGAAGGACCAGGCAGATGGGAACAGGAACACAGACACACAGGACACAGGAATGCAGGAACACAGGAGGAACGCAACAATACGGGACTCAGAAGAGGAACACAGGACTCAGGAGCAGGAACAAACAGGAAGCAGGAGGAATATCAGGAATGTTGCAGCAGAAGCTTTCAATGGAGTAGGCACAAAGATCCAGCAGGGGTCACAGGAACAGGGTAGAGCCTTTATAGGCAACAGTGGCCAGCGCAATTAGGTGTCGCTGGCCTATAAATCTCAGACGGCACGTGCTGAAGCAGGGAGATCATCGCTGCAGCGTGGTAGGGTGAGTGAGGGGGCACACGGAGGCACAAGGGCATGGCTGCGACCCGGAGACTTGGGTCAACGGACAGGCGAGCCGGGAGCCAGAGGCCTTACACAGTCTTCTTCCTTTTTAATTGCCATTATTTTAATTGCCACCCAATTTAAATACCCCATCTTCTGTAGCCCTTATTCCAAGACCCCTATAGATACAAACCTCCCACACTTTTCTTTAAACCCTACTTATAATAGCCCCCATTTTTGTCCATATCTGTCAATTACGTACTGAACCTGAATATATTATAGTGAATGGGAGACAGTATAATAGCCGGCACTCAATGCACCACAGGGGGCTCATTAACTAAGGCAGGGTACCACAGGTCATTCACGGTGGCGACTAGCCCGCAGAGGCAACCAAGGTCTAGGTACCTTAGCGGAAGACAGTCTTGTGATCAGGTTCAGGCACAGGGTCAGGGCAAGCGGCAGAGATGCAAGGTCAAGTCCCATCCAGGCCAGTTTAAAGTGCGGCCGCACTTTTGTGGGTTTCCCGCTTTCTCGTTTTGCGCTAAATTCCGCCGGGATTTTGGCGCACGTGATGATGGATTTCGGCGCAATCGCGTCGTATGTCAGTTAATGTGAAAACCTACAGACAGGAAACACTGGTAAGATATGACAGTAATCATCCGCGCCACATCCTTGACCACCCTTTGAGCCAATTTCTTAGGGTCAGGCGAATTTACAGTAATACAGCCACACCTTCCACGAATTGAAAGATTGTCTCATAAATTTTAGACAGAGAGGTTACCCAGAACAGATCATACGAAACAAGGCTTACGCGAAACAAGATACAGAGAAGAAAGTACTCGCACCTCGAATAAAAGAAGATTACTACCTCTAGAATACCATTCAGTTCACACTACTGTGACAGCAGCAATCACATTACATCAATCATCAAAAAACATTGGTCAGTCCTCAGTAGAGATCCATTCAAATGTACCTGAATTCAAATGTCCTCTCTTTTATACAGTGAGGCAAAAACATTCAGGGATCGCCTATACAATCAGATATGGCCCCTTGAAAACAATAAACAGCTTACATCCTTTACTTGTTCCCTTGTCACTGCGTCGTAGATCATGGGAAACTACAAGAAAGGGCAGTTTCCCATGCAGAATCTTGGATAAATTGCCCCCTCATGCTCAAAGGGGAGAACTTATCACATGCCAGCAGAGACTTATAAAACACACCACTATTTGAATGCAAAAAGTGACCATGTTATATATAGCTCAGTTGCCCTTGCGATCTCAAATACGTTGGCGAAACCACCAACGACTTTAAAACTCGTACATCACCCATCAATACACCATTGGCAAATCGAATAGATGTACCAGTAAGCGACATTCGCAGAAAGCAACATAAGGAATCGCAATTGAGGTTTACTCATTGATTATATCCCACCTCTCAGACGATGGGGGCAACAAGGAATTATACTCCGTAGATGTGAATTAAGATGGATCCATCGCCTTAATACACTTCACCACAATGGCTGAATATAGCGTTTAACTCTCAAGTATTACGTTAATTATGTGTCATTGAGAATTGTTGTGACAATGTAATCTTGATTTTCGGAATAGGTTATCTTCTGTATATGCATCCCTATGGGATATTTCCCTGTACCAGTATTCTTCTGATTTTTCTTTTTTCCTTTCTTTAGACAATAAGAATTAACCCCCATGGATGGACCAATTTCGCTTACACGTCTCCCTTTTCAACACACCTACACCGCAACTGTCTTTTCCATCACTAGGATTATACCCTGAAAAAAGGACCACAGCGACAGGTAGGATTTGGAGGTGGGGTTATGTTCGTATCGTATTTGGAGGTGGGGCCCTGGACGACCCTCCGCGAAAAGCGAAACTCCACAGGTATACTGTGAGTACCGCAGGCGCACCCATTGATGCCCTGATTGTCGAACTTCTGTATTTTATACTTACTTCATTTTTCCTACAGCGCGTTGTTTGGGAACGGCCTCATCCAAGATGGCACCGCTTTGCCTCTTGCCGCCTGATTTTCACCGGAAGTAACTCCACTGTGACACTACAGGGGAGCCGATGATATGTTACACCACACACTTCGCTATTCCCTCTGAACATCGCGCTATACAGGTGCTTTAATCACAGGTTGTACCAACTTTATGGAATGGAGAAGGAAACGTGGGCTGGTCATATCCCGATAGATGGGACTCCTGTTTTTAATGCCATGGCAGTATTGCACTTTATCGCCACTGTATTATGAATTTTTCACTGCCAATGTACATAAAATGTTTGAATTGTATATGTCATCATGAATATTCAGTTTAATGTTGTTTTGTACGTGTACCTGTATGCACTTTACCACCATATGACATGAGAAGCAATATGCATTTAAATAGCTGGTATGTAATGATGTTGTTATGCTTGATTAAAGGTGGATTAAAGGAAACTACCACTTGAAGTGGCAGGTTTCAGATGGAAATACCGAGCACCAGCTGAGGTGAGGTGGTGCCGGAGCTTATTTTGTTAGTGTTTTAAACCGCGGTTATCGCGGTTTTAAAACACTTTTTAAAACTTTATAGTAGCGCAGGGGGGAGGTACGCGCTCGGCGCTTACCATGCGCGCGGCTTCCTTCACCGCGGTTTAAAAACACTAACAAAAATAAGCTCCGCACCAGCTCACCTGAGTTGGTGCTCGGGATTCCATCTGAAACCTGCCACTTCAAGTGGGAGGTTCTCCTTTAAACCACCCAGAAACGTTGCCATGGAATAAAGCTTCACCCTCACGTTTTTGAATACTACCTAGAGTGCTGCGTATTTTTTTGGACTTATTTACAAAAGATGTTTGCCACGGAAACTTAAGGCTTTGCACCACCTTACCATTTCAACCAGTAGTGCTGCTCCGGATTTTTCTTTTCTATATTATATATAGATATATATTAATTCTATAAAATTATGGTGAGATATTTTATGACCAGACATCCCAGAAAACCTCTCCTGTTTTACTTCAGTTCAGGGAATTGTAGTTCTACAAAATAAGGTAGTAGAATGTACAATTAAAGACAACTTACTTTCAATATATTAGGGCACTTACTATTACCGGCCGACGAAGTTCACCTGAAAGTGCATGTCCAACGTCAATGCACTGTGTCGCGCTTCACAAAGTCATCGCCAATTCCTGCATCGTCGCTTCCTTTTCCTCAGGTCTGCGGGAGTCACCAATTTTTCCGTTTACATGTAAGGCATTGCTGCGACGAACCAATTTAATATAAATCCTGAGTCCGAATCAGTCGGATCGTACGATGGCCACCCACCTCCATTTATATTGTTATGAATGCCACCAAAGATGCGCAAAAATCCGATCGCGTTTGCGACACAATCCCCAGGAAATACCTGTCACAGCGGCGCAAATCGTTAAAAATTGGAAATCAGAACCCCAGTAAATAATCCCAATATGTGTTATGGACATTCCTCTTCTTCCTGCCCGGGGTACTGATGCGTGCCCCTACTGCAGGAGCGCCACCCTGAGGCAATAGTTCATTCCCCGTATGCAGATGATAGCGACACAAATATTTACTGAACAAGGGCTCTGCTAATGTAGTGTCAAAAATGTAATCCATCTTTGTTATTTGACACCATAAAGTTAGCAAAGGAATAGTAGAAATCCTTCGATACTGTATATCGAAGGAATTCATGTATGCATTCCATCTGCGAAGCAGTCCCATCCCCCGAGAAAGTAGCTAAAGCTAAAGTCATAAATAACCTCTGCTAACTTAAAAAACATTTACATGAGTTCGTTTTCTGTTGTTCATTTAGCCTTTTATAATACAGTCTGTTAGAAAATACAGACCCCTATTTTTCTTATAGAATAATATAAAAGGCATAATGAACAACACATCAGTATGTTTTTAAGTTAGCAGAGGTTATTTATGACCTTTAGCTTGTAGCTACATTCTCTGGGGGATGGGACTGCTCGCAGATGGAATGCATACATGAATTCCTTCTAGTATACAGTAATCAGATAGGATTTCTACTATTCCTTTTGCTAAACTTTATGTGCAAAATAACAAAGATGGATTACATTTTTGACACTACATTGAGCAGACGCACTTGTTCAGGTAAATATTTGTGTCGCTATCATCTGCCATAAGGGGAAATGAGACTATTGCCTCAGGGTGGCGCTCCTGCAGTAGGGGGCAGCATCAGTACCCTGGGCAGGAAGAAGAGGGAATGTCCATAACACATAATTGGGATTATTTACTGGGGTTCTGATTTCCAAAATTTTCACGATTTGCGCCGCTGTGACAGGTATTTAACTGGGGATTGTGTCGCACGCGATCGGATTTTTGCGCATCTGTGGTGGCATTCATACAATAGAAATGGGGGGTGGGCGGGCCATCGGACGATCTGACTGATTCGCACTGAACTCAGGATTTAATATTAAAATTGTGTTGCAACCAATGCACTTACATGTAACAGGAAAAAGTAGGTGAACTCCAGCGGACCTGAGCGAGGAAGCGACAGATGCAGGAAATTTGGCGCATGATCTTTGTGAAGCGCGACACAGTGCATTGACGTTGGACAATGCACTTCAGGTGAACTTCGTCGGCCGGGTAAGTAAATGTGCCCCAATATTGTGAAAGATAAGTATCTTTATACTGTACATTCTACCTTAGTTGTAGAACTACAATTCCCTGAACTGAAGTAAAACAGGAGAGGTTTATCTGGGATTTCTGGTCACAAAATATCTCACATAATTATAGAATAATAATATATCTATATAATAAATAGAAAAAAGAAAAATCCGAGCAGCACTACTGGTTAAATGGTAAGGTGGTGCAAAGCCGTAAGTTCCGTGGCAAACATCTTTTGTAAATAAGCTCCAAAAAATACGCAGCACTCTAAGGTAGTAGTCAAAAACGTGAGGTGAAGCTTTATTCCATGGCAACGTTTCGTGGTGGTTATAGGGAAACCTACCACTTGAAGTGGCAGGTTCAGATGGAAATACCGAGCACCAACTCAGGGTGAGCTGGTGCGGAGCTTATTTTTGTTAGTGTTTTTAAACCGCGGTGAAGGAAGCCGCGCGCATGGTAAGCGCCGAGCGCGTACCTCCCTGCGCCGACTATAAGTTTAAAAGTGTTTTAAACCGCGATACCGCGGTTTAAAACACTAACAAAAATAAGCTCCGGCCCCACCTCACCCGAGCTGGTGCTCGGTATCCATCTGAAACCTGCCACTTCAAGTGGTAGTTTTCCTTTAATCCACCGTTTAATATCAAGTCTAACACATCTACATACCAGCTATTTAAAGGTGCATAGTGCTTCTCATTGGTCAGATGGTGGTAAAGTGCATACAGGTAAGCACGTACAGAAACAACATTAAACGTGAATATTCATGATGACATATTACAATTCAAACATGTTATGTACATTGGCAGTGAAAATTCATAATACAGTGGCGATAAAGTGCAATACTGTCAGGCATTAAAAACAGGAAGTCCCATCTATCGGGATATGACCAGCCCACGTTTCCTTCTCCATTCATAAAGTTGGTACACACCTGTGATTAAAGCACCTGTATAGGCGCGATGTTCAGAGGGAATAGCGGAAGTGTGTGGTGTAAGCATATCATCGGCTCCCCTGTAGTGTCACAGTGGGAGTTACTTCCGGTGAAAATCAGGCGGCAAGAGGCAAAGCGGTGGCCATCTTGGATGAGGGCACGTTCCCAGAACAGACCGGCTGTAGGATAAATGAAGTAAAGTATAAAAATACAGAAGTCGACAATCAGGGCATCAATGGGTGCGCCTAGCGTGTACTCACAGTATACCTGTGAGTTCGCTTTTCGCGGAGGGTCGTCCAGGGGCCCCACCTCCAAATACGATACGATACGATAACCCCACCTCCAAATACCTGTCGCTGTGGTCCTTTTTTCAGGGTATAAGTGCCTAGTGATGGAAAAATGAACAGTTGCGGTGTAGGTGTGTTGAAAAGGGAGACGTGTAAGCGAAATTGGTCCATCCGATGGGGGTATACAATTCTTATTGTCTAAAGAAAGGAAAAAAAAGACAAAATCAGAAGAATACTGGTACAAGGGAAATATCCCATAGGGATGCATATACAGAAGATAACCTATTCCGAAAATCAAGATTACATGGTCACACAATTCTCAATGACACATAATTACGTAATACTTGAGAGGTTAAACTCTATATTCAAGCCATTGTGGTGAAGTGTATTAAGGCGATGGATCCATCTTAATTCACATCTACGGAGTAATAATTCCTTGTTGCCCCCTCGTCTGAGAGGTGGGATATGATCAATGAGAGTAAACCTCAATTGCGATTCCTTATGTTGCATTTCTGCGAAGTGTCGGCTTACTGGTAGATCTATTCTGCATTTGCGAATGGTGTATTGATGGTGAGTGATACGAGTTTTAAAGTCGTTGGTGGTTTCGCCAACGTATTTGAGATCGCAAGGGCAACTGAGCATATATATAACATGGTCACTGTTGCATGTCAAATAGTGGTGGATTTTATAAGTCTGGCTGGCATGTGAGAAGGTCTCCCCTTTGAGCATGAGGGGGCAATTTATACAAGATCTGCATGGGAAACTGCCCTTTCTTGTAGTTCCCATGATGCCTCTTTGTGTAATTGTTTTCAAGGGGCCTATATCTGATTTCACTAGGCGATCCCTGATGTTTTTTGCTCTCCTGTAGGATAAAAGAGGAGGACATTTGAATTCAGGTACATTTGATGGATCTCTACTGAGGACTGACCAATGTTTTTTGATGATTGATGCAATGTGATTGCTGCTGTCACAGTAGGTGGAAATGAATGGGATTCTAGAGGTGTGTCTTTCTTTTATTCGAGGTGCGAGTAATTCTTCTCTGGATCTTGTTTCGGCTGTAAGCCTATGTTTCTGTATGATTCTGTTCGGGTAACCTCTCTGTCTAAATTTATGAGACATCATTTCCATATTCGTGGAAAGGTGGGCTGTATTACTGGAAATTCGCCTGACCCTAAGAAATTGGCTCAAAGGGAGTGAGTCAAGCATGGTGCGCGGATGATTACTGTCATATCTTAACAGTGTATTCCTGTCTGTAGGTTTCACATTTAACTGACACGACGCGATTGCGCCGAAATCCGATCACGTGCGCCAAAATCCCAGCGGAATTTAGCGCAAAACGGAGAAAGTCGGGAAACCCGACAAAAGTGCGGCCGCACTTTAACTGGCCTGGATTGGACTTGACCTTGCATCTCTGCCGCCTGCCCTGACCCTGTGCCTGAACCTGATCACAAGACTGTCTTCCGCTAAGGTACCTAGACCTTGGTTGCCTCTGCGGGCTAGTCGCACCTGTGGAATGACCTGGTGGTACCCTGCCTTAGTAAATGAGCCCCTGTGTGCATTGAGTGCCGGCTATGATAACTGTCTCCCATTCACTATAATATATTCAGGTTTCAGTACATAATTGACAGATATGGACAAAAATGGGGGCTATTATAAGTAGGGTTTAAAGAAAAGTGTGGGAGGTTGTGTATCTATAGGGGGTCTTGGAAATAAGGGGCTACAGAAGATGGGGTATTTAATATGGGTGGCAATTAAAATAATGGCATTAAAAGTGGGTAAGGCTGTCACGGGCGCCCCTGTGACCCAAGTCTCGGGTCGCAGGCATGCCCGTGTGCCTCCGTGTGCCCCCTCCACTCACCTAGCCACGCTGCAGCGATGATCTCCCTGCTTCAGCACGTGCCGTCTGAGATTTAAGAGGCCAGCGCACACCTAATTGGCGCTGGCCAACTGATTGCCTATAAAGGCTCTACCTGTTCCTGTGACCCCTGCTGGATCTTTGTGCCTACGCCATTGAGAAAGCTTCTCTGCAACATTCCTGAGTATTCCTGCGTTCCTGTTTGTTCCTGCTCCTGAGTCCTGTGTTCCTGCTGCTGAGTCCCGTATTGTTGCGTTCCTGTGTTCCTGCATTCCTGTGTCCTGTGTGTCTGTGTTCCTGTTCCCATCTGCCTGGACCTCCCATTACTGACCCGGATTGGACTTGACTTTGCATCTCTGCCGCCTGCCCTCACCCTGTGCCTGAACCTGACCATGAGACTGTCTTCCGCTTCCCTGCCACAGCAAGACCACCACACTTTGCGGCGGGCTCTGGTAAAGACCAGGTGCCACTTAGATTCCAGTCCCAGGTGTCAGCTAGTATCATCTCCCACGGTTGTCCAGAGGATCCACTGATCCCGAAACCTGACAAAGGCTACATAATATAATAAGTGTCGGCGCTATGAAATGGGGGGCAATATATGTGCAACACCCCTGCCAATGTATAGGCAAGGGGGTAGTTGTGAATAGGGTCCTCTACCTGTCAGGATCCATCTGGTGAGTCTGGGCAACTCACCCAAAGGATAATGTAGGGATAACTCAGGTAAGCTGCAGCTGTAGCCTCGGCCTGGGAAGGCAATAGTTAAAAGGATATAAGATGTTATCCAATTATGTGGCTGTATTGTAAACTGGAGTGTGATTGGAGAGGTGCTACCACCTGACCAGGGGGAGTATAAGGGCCCTTTGCAGTTGGAGCACATGGTCCTTCAGAGTCTGCCAGCAGCCCAGAACACATGGTCTGAGTGAAGAGAGAGATAGAATGTGTAACCCACCTTTAGTGCTGCCACAGAAACCAATCCCAGGAACTGAGTCAGGAAACTCTAATCCAGAGCTGCAGCTTTCACAGTTTGGACACAGCTCCATCTCAATTATCCCAGCCTGCATCTACGACCAGGCTGGTTCTTTATCCCTGAGGACCACTCTCCACGACTACTCCAGTACCAGAATCCAAGTCTGCTCTTTGACCGTTTAGGCCCGTTGCCTGCTACCTGTTGTTCAATAAACAACCCTGAGTTGATTTGTACAACGTTACCTCTGTCTGGTCCAAGGATCTACCGCCAGGTGTCTACCACCATGGGCTTCCCAATCCATTACCCAGGGACTTATCTTACAAACACTCAGGAGTTGCCTCAGGAAGAAACAAGTACTTCAGCCTCTCCCTCCATATTTCTTGCACACACCACCTGTTGGAGACCTGACAGGCTATAGGACAGCCCTCTGGTCCCCATACCAAGCACTGTGACATCCACGTGCCCTTGGCCGCAATCGCCAGCCACTCTGGTATTTTGGGCCCCGGCTGACTGCAAGCCCCAAGAAAAGGCTAGGCTCTGGTTGGGGATGTTGCATATGAGTAATGGGAGCTAAGGTAAATGGGGGCATTACACATAAGGGGTTACAGGAAGCATGCATTATATTATGTGGGGACCACACTCTGGGAATTTATGTGCATGGTCTTTCATAAATATAGGCTAACAATGTTTGATTGGTTGGGGATGACACCTGCCCCTTGCACAGATCAGCTGTTTGCTGTATTAGTACAGTATATGGGATTGGGAGTAGTTGGTTGGAAGCTGTATTTGTAGAAGAAAGTTTTTTTGTCTACTTTGTACAATGGAGGACCAGTCAAATCATTAAAGGACATCACCAAATCAAGGATTGTAAACCAAACATACAGACATATTGGTATGGGCATCCTCTTGCAGGATCTGCTGTTCTTTCATCTAATGCCCTTGTGTTTAAGAAAAAAAGGGCTTTAAAAAGCCTAAGGGTCTCTTGGCTCCATTCATTCCTATGGAGCCTTGAGCCCTTCTGACTCATTTGCATAATTTAAAAAGCCTTTTTTTAAACCAGGGCATAAGAAGCTAAAAGAAGAGCAGATCCTGCCAGAGGGTCGCACACCAGTATGTCAGTGTGCTTGGTTTACAATCCTTGATCTGGTGATAGATGTCCTTTAACTAATAGATTGCACTAGGGAGAATGTCTGGAGATTAGGTCAGGATGCTCTACCTAGCAGTCCTATAACTGAGGGTCTAGTCAGGGAATAAAGAGTTGCAGGGACAGATAAAGGACCAGATTATACAAAAACTGTAATAAATCAATCAACAGATGAGAATTAATAGAATCCTGGACTGAGGACTTTCTGGCTTTTAGGAAGTATGGCCAGGGGGCTGTACAAGTGGGGTCATTATACATGGGGGCTAATTTAAATAGAATCTAAAGAATAGTGATGAATATGATGAATGGCCCATATAAAAAATATGGTGGAAAGTTGTTTCAGATTAGATCAAATCAAAAGACGGGGGGGCACTGTCTCCGTCTGGAGAAAACAAGGTTTAATCACCGGAGGCGACAGGGCTTTTTTACTATAAGAACTGTCACTCTGTGGAATAGCCTGCCTCAGGCGCTGGTCACAGCAGGGACAGCAGAGAGCTTTAAGAAGGGTCTAGATGCCTTTTTACACCTAAATAACATTGATGGTTATGTTATATAGAATTGTTTCCCCTAAATCCCTTCCTCATCCAATCCCTTCCCTTCCTTGGTTGAACTTGATGGACAAGTGTCTTTTTTCAACCGTATAAACTATGAAACTATGAAACTATAATAGCTTGGGGTACAACAGGAAAGGAAGCATTAGAAGGAGGGGCTACAGAAAAAGTTGACTTTGTGTCATCCATTGGAGGACTAGTCAAATCAATAACTGATAGAGATAGCGATATTGTGATCATGTTAGGTAAAAGGTGCAGGATATCCTACCTTAAGGAGCGTTACTAATAAAAATAACCGGACTTATTACTTCTGGGTGGGATGGAGGGGGCACCGCTTTATAGCTCGCCTCAGGGAGCAGAGACTTTAGATTCATTCCTGAAGATAATATTATAGATTGCTGTTGGATAGGGTGTAACAGGCAGTGGAGAACCTGTAGCCAATCTCTGCTGTTGATCTTGTAACATACAATAAACAATAACACAGTGATACAGGATTACTATGGTTTGCAAAAGGTGTTTGAACCTAAAATACTGTCTATTATAAGCCAATGCACCACAATCCAGAGACACATGCAATTATATAGATACATGTACAGTATCTTACATGATCTTATTGAATCGCGGCACAGTGCATTGTCTTTGGAGTTCCCGAAAGTGCATTGTCGGAAGGAGTACCGTATTTTCCGGGCCATTAGGCGCACCGGAATATAGAGGCGTCAACCTTCTATGCACCCCCGTCCTTTATATGTAATATATCCATTATAAGGCCGCATCCGGAGCCTATTAGCTGCACGGTTCACGGTGCGTTGGCGGCGGTCTCGGGGGCGGAGCGGAGACCGACGGGACGCGACGCCGAGAAGACACGCGAACGCGGGGAAGGTGAGCGGGGAAGGTGGAGAATGGAATACTACATAGGTCCCCGCTTCCGGAGACAGACAGATCTCCAGCGGGAACTGCAGACCACGCGGCAAGAAGTTGTTCGTGCCGCTGTTGCAGTTCCCGCTGGAGATCTGCTGTCTCCGTAGGCGGGACCATATGTAATAGGGTCCGCTGGCCCTCATATAGGGCGCACGCCGGGACTATAAGGCGCACTTTGGATTTCCAAGGAAATCCAAGGCTTTTAGTGCGCCCTTATGTCCGGAAAATACGGTAAGTAAGGTGCCCCGGGGGTCTGCACACACTTCTGTCGGACTTTGCATGATAAATGTGGTGCATGGTCCAACTGTGCACAGCAACGCCCATTTCAGTGCAGAAATTTTTGTAGCATCAGGAATAGTTTAGTCGCACCACAAATGACACACATGCAACACAAATGAGTCTCAGACACTTCTTAAATACATGTGCAAGCAGTTTGGCAATAAAAGAATGTGCAAAGTCCACCAGAGAACAGGCGCATGTCCCTTAGTAAATGTGCCCTAATGATTTTTTGTGCTATGGATTTGACCCATTGATTTTAACCTTTACAACACAAACCTCCAGGCTTCCCATTTTAGGCATTCACCTGCTAACACGCTCCACGTTTCAGTGCTATGGACAATAAAGGGATCATTTTTCATTACAACAGAATTCTGACATAGTTTCAAATTTATACCCAAATCCACAGCAGTCCCTTCCTGGCATAGGAAATAGTTTAGAACTGGTAACGCACTAACCGGCAACTATTTTGTGACTTTCCACATAAAAAGTTGCCAATACACTGCTAACAGCTCTCATGCCAGATTGATGAAACTGTCCAAGCCACCATGATAACTCTGGCTTGCACATGAGCTCCTAAGAAAATATATAAATGTCTCAAACTGCCTACCTAATGATAAAGTAGGGTCAAATCCATAGCTCAAAAAAAAACATTATGGCACATTTACTAAGGGACATGCGCCAGTTTTCTGGTGGACTTTGCACATCTTTTATGCGCAAACTGCTTGCACATGTATTTAAGAAGTGTCTGGGACCATTTGTGTTGATGTGTGCTCATTTGTGGTGGACTAAACTATGCTGCTGATACAAAAATTTCTGCACTGAAATGGCGTTGCTGTGTACAGTCGGACCGTGCACCAACATTATCATGCAAAGTCCGACAGAAGTGTGTGCAGACCCGGGGCACATTTACTTACCGTATTTCGGACTATAAGGCGCACTTAAAAGCCTTGGATTCCTTGGAAATCCAAAGTGCGCCTTATAGTCCGGTGCGCCCTATATGAGGAGCGGACCCACTTACATAGGTCCCCGCTACCGGAGACAGCAGATCTCCAGCGGGAATGCAGACCACGCGGAACGAACAACTTCTGCCGCGTGGTCTGCAGTTCCCGCTGGAGATCTGCTGTCTCCGGAAGAGGGGACCTATGTAATTCCATTCCACCTTCCCCGCTCACCTTCCCGCGTTCCGCGTCTCTTTCGGCGTCGCGTTCCCGTGGGTCTCCGCTCCGCCCCCGGACCTCCGCCACGCCCCCGACCCTGCGCTATAGTCCGATGCGCCTTATATATGGAATTTTACATATATAAGGCGCATCGGACTGTTGCGCCTTATATTCCGGTGCGCCTAATGGCCCGGAAAATACGGTACTCCTTCCGACAATGCACTTTCGGGAACTCCAAAGACAATGCACTGTGCGCGATTCAATAAGATCATGTAAGATACTGTACATGTATCTATATAATTGCATGGTCTCTGGATTGTGGTGCATTGGCTTATAATGACAGTATTTTAGGTCAAACACCTTTTGCAAACCCTAGTAATCCTGTATCACTGTGTTATTGTTTATTGTATGTTACAAGATCAACAGCAAGAGATGTGGCTAACAGGTTCTCCTCTAAGGGACAACATGGCTACATTTATGAGAAACTATCTTCACACAGGAAATTTTTTTTAATAACATCCAATTGAAGAAATCTTTACCGTATATTCCGGCGTATAAGACGACCTGGTGTATAAGACGACCCCCCTACTTTCCTGTTTAAAATATAGAGTTTAAGATATATTCGCCGTATAAGACTACCCCTTTTCCAACGCATACAGTAGTATACAGCACAGCCCCCAGTAGTATACAGCACAGCCCCCAGTAGTATACAGCACTGACCCACTAATTTAGCCTTTACAACACAAACCCCCAGGCTTCCCATTTCAGGCATTCACCTGCTTACACGCTCCATGTTGTACCTCTTTAAGTGCTATGGACAAGTGCTACAACAGAATTCTTACATTGACTGTTTTTGCAATTTTTTTCAGACCTACCACACTTTTTACTTATTCATGCTAATGCTGGATTTATCAAGGCATTCCATATGTGCATATTTATGATGTGCGACTTTCTAGATAGTTTCAAATTTATACCCAAATCCACAGCATAGGAAATAGTTTAGAACGGGTTATGCACTAACCGGCAACTATTTTGTGACTTTACACATAAAAAGTCGCCAATACACTGCCAACAGCTCGTATTCCAGATTGATGAAACTGCCTAACCACCATGATAACTCTGGCTTGCACATGAACTCCTAAGAAAATATATAAATGTCTCAAACTGCCTACCTAATGATAAATCGCCCCAGCGCGTCTCTATTCTTCCCAACTCTTTATACTGTACTCTACAAGGCCAAAGGCTGTGTACTACGACGTTGAACTATTTTTCCACTGAAAGTTTTTTTTACGTGTAATGTTACATCAGCATTTCATTATGCAGAAACAGCCGTTCTGCACAGCTTCATTTAACCCACTCCTAACCAGGTCTTATTAACTCATTTTTTCACTTAAAAGTTTTCTATTATATTTCTGGAACTCAAATGGTAAGTATTCAACATTAAAAATATATAGGAAGAAAGTATTGCTGCAATGGCCATGTATACATTTTTTACTGTTGTATACAAGTTTTTAGACTATGTCAACTAAATAC
Organism: Engystomops pustulosus; assembly: GCA_019512145.1. NCBI lineage: Eukaryota > Metazoa > Chordata > Amphibia > Anura > Leptodactylidae > Engystomops > Engystomops pustulosus. The sequence goes on along the minus strand of CM033651.1, from coordinate 36,055,935 downwards.
TATAGTTCAGGGAATTCATTTTACTTATCCTTGTTTCAGACCTACTTCATCTTTCATGGGGAAATTTGAAGCGTTGCAGTTTTCACTTCTCTGGGTCACAAGCAGCTTCTTTCCTTCCTGAATATTTGTAGAATAGATAATCTTTAAAGAAAAATATCTGGATTTAACTGGTTTTGAAGCATAAACTGGATATGAAAACTCTCCTTCCTCTTTTATGGTCCGTATCTTTCATGGAGCTAATTTAAAAGAGGAAGGAGAGTTTTCATATCCAGTTTGTGAAAATAATTTTTAGCCTCACAATTACTACGGATCGGATATCAGTGGCATTTATTTGGAACAGGAACATCTACTTAAGGACACCCAACTTACAGACAACCCATAGTTACAGGCAGACCCCTCTGACCTCTGGTGAAGCTTTCTGAATGCTTTACTATAGCCCCAGGCTGCAATGATCAGCTGTAAAGTGTCTATAATGAAGCTGTATTGATAATCCTTGGTCCCATTACAGCAAAAAATGTTTAAACTCCAGTTGTCACTGGGGCCAAATTTTTTTTTGTCTGGATCTACAATTATAAAATATACAGTTTCAACTTACATACAAATTCAACTTAAGAACAAACCCCCAGAAACTATCTTGTACGTAACCTGGGGACTGCCTGTACTATAAATTCACAGACAACAGAAATCTCGGATCCAGATAATTCTATTTCCATAAATGAAGTTGTTAAAGAAGACCTGTCACCAGGATTTTACCACCTTGACTAACAATGCATACTGATAAAGGGTTACAAGTCCTCCCCATATCACCTAAATTTAGCTGCCAGGGAGGAACTGTACCTTAATTACAGTCATTTTTCAGATATGCAAATTAGCTTTTCTGACTCATGTCTTCTGGCTTTGACTCTTCTCTCTCCTGGGCTGCCAGTGAACCACGCCCCCTTATTTTGACAGCTCTGCCCTGTGTTACAGAGTGACATCATCTCAGGCCCTTTAGCCTCCCAACATTAGTAGACTGTACCCTCACTGTACTGTACTGTATGTATCTAATGACATAAAAATCACAGCAGCGTCCATAAAGGATGGAGAGGAAAAGAAATCTATGGAGGCTGCTGTGATTACATGTCATCAGATACCTACATTGCAAATTTTGCAAAAGTAAAGGGCACAGGACCTTTGAGGTCATTACCCTGGTCACATTACATGAACTGATGAATAGTAAGGAGGCATAAGGCATTGGGAATAGTAGATGGGAGGGGATTTTTTTCCCACATGCTGTACTTCATTTTAGTAGTAAAATTTTGTCTGATATGTTTTGAGTTTATTTACATAAAAAAAGGGAAAATGATGAATGTTTCGAAAAATTTGCCAGTTTCCAAATCACATTTTCAGGCAGATAGATTTACCACCCAAATAAGTTGCTGAATAACATTTCCCATATGTCTACTTTACATTTTCATAATTTTGGAAATGTCTGGATAATTTATTTTGATGTCACGTGGCTTACAAATTAAATATCGCTTTTCCGTATTTGCATAATTGACTATTTTGAGGATAAATACAGTTTTGAATGAAATTTTACATATTTAGCATCAAAACCCCCTATATAATCAACCCATTTTCAAATATGCACCCCTCAAACTATCAGAAACAGCTTTTAGGCAGATTGTTAACCCCTTGAAATCTTCGTAGTAATTAAATCAAAATGGGGGTGATATTTAGAATTGTCGGTGACACGTTAACTTGGCCCTAGAATTTACAAATTTCCAAAAGATAAAAATAGAAAACCCACCATACAATTTGCTACAATCTCCTGAGTACAGAGACCCACCACATGTGGCAGTTACTTGTTTTATGGGCGCACAGCGAGGCGCAGAAGGGAAGGAGCGCCCTGCAGCTTCCAGGATTTTAGTTTCCTCATTGGCCCCTTTTGTAATTTTAGCTTTTTTGTTATTGGGGCCATGTGACAGCAATTTTTTTGCGGGATGAAATGCTTTTTCCAGTTTTACCATTTTTGGATTGGTTTCCCCTATTGTTGAAAATGTAGAAACTTTTTTTTGAGGTCAGGAGTAGAAAAGCATTAATTCTTTACTGGCTTTTTGCTTTTTTTTTTTTTTGGTGTTCACCGAATAGCCTAATAATCATGTTATCATTATTCTATGGGTCAATACGATTACAGGATTACCATACTTTTTTCTTATCTTTTACTAAATTTGCCAAATAAAACCCTAAAGTGAGGAAAAATCTATCATCGCTGTCTTCCAAGTGGCATGACATTTTTACTTTTTTGGCTACAGAGCTGGTTGATGGCTTGTGCGGTGGGGACGATCGTGGGGCAGAGACTCCTAGAAGGCAGTTAAAATGGCGCGGTCACATGTGGTTAACAGGTTAAACACCTGCGATCGGAGCCCACACTGGGATGTCAGCCGGCACCTTGTGTATCCCGATGCCTTCCCAGTTCAGATCTTGAACTGAGCCAGCATCAGCTCAGTGTCCAATATATCGGACGCTGAGCGCTATGTCAGTCCGCTCAGCCTCCGATATATCAGACACAGAGCGGGAAGGGGTTAATTGGGCTCTATAGGATCCTGTCACTAGCTGTATATGTGTGAAAATGTGGTGACAGGTTCCCTTTAAGCAGATGCAAAACATTTATCAGGAATTGTGTGCCAGTTTTCTGGCGTACAATCCCTGAAATAAGTGCAATTTCCTATTCTCTTTAGGCACCTATTCCCTCCTAATGCCACCCCCACACCAAGTGGCCATGTTGGGGTGTGAAGCAGAGGCATAGCCGGCGGATCAGTGGGCCAGGGCAGGCCCTTCCTGCACCTGTGCCTGTTCAGACTGTCACGGGTGCCCCTGCAACCCATATCACGTGTATCTTTGTGTGCCGCACCGTGTAACTCACCTGTCCCGGCACCAACGGCGGTCCCCGCGTTTTCCCGTGTCCTAGGGCTTCGCACATGCCGACTCTTTAAAATTTAAAGCGTCAGCGCAACGATAATTGCCGCTGGTTAGCTGCCCCCCCTGATAAATTCCAGCTCCTTCCTGTGTCCCCTGCCGGATCTTTATGCTTCCATGCCTGAGAGAAAGCTGTATTCCAAGCCCTCTGCGATTATCCTGATTTCCCGTTGTGACCTCAATTCTGTTCCTGATTCTGTTTCCGTGCTGCCTGTCCTAACCTATCGCTACGTCCCCGACTCTAATCCTGTGCTGCCTGTCTCGACTTCCTGCCTGTCCCCAACCATGACTTTGCCTTACGTTTAAGCCTTGGCTGCCACCTCAGACGAAGTCGCGCTTGTGGAACAACCTGGTGGTACCACACTGCAACAAGTCCAACCTGCTTTGTGGCGGGCTCTGGTGAAAAATGGCTACCACTCAGACTCCGGTCCCAGGTGTCGACCCAGGTCATCGTCCACGGTGGTACAGAGGATCCACTAGCACCGATCCTGACACAACCCTTGGCTCCACCAGTGCAGCGCCACCACCTTGTGGATTTATCAGCAGTTCATCAGAGCTCCCAGATTAATCTGCACAAAGCCGGGGAAAGGCGAGGCGTGGCATTATCATAAGCTGGCACACTTATCGCCAGCGTATGATAAATTTGCCCCATGGAATTCTATTAACGCCTGTTATGAAGAATGGGACATATGAAGTCATTTTTGCAACAAATCTTCTACATGATAAGGGGTATGGATGGTCTTAGTTATGTGGAAAGATTAAACCAACTAGATTTACTTAGTCTGGAAAAGAGACGACTACAAGGGGACATGATTAATTTATTTAAATATATGAATGATCCATACAAAAAATATGGTGGTAAATTGTTTCAGATTAAATCAAATCAAAAGAGGAGGAGGCACTGTCTCTGTTTGGAGAAATCAAGGTTTAATCATCAGAGGCGACAGGGCTTCTTTACTAGGAGAACTGTCAATCTGTGGAATAGCTTGCCTCAGGCGCTGGTCACAGCAGGGACAGCAGAGAGCTTCAAGAAGGGTCTAGATGCCTTTTTACACCTAAATAACATTGATGGTTATCTTATATAGAATTGTTTCCCCTAAATCCCTTCCTCATCCAATCCCTTCCCTTCCTTGGTTGAACTTGATGGACAAGTGTCTTTTTTCATCCGTATAAACTATGAAAGAACTATGAGGACATATTTTTTAAGGACCCATTCAGGTGGGATTATCAGTCTTCACTGTTTTAAGTCCACATGTTGTTTGTTTTGTATCGGCATCCACTATTTTCACATCCGTATGGTATCCATTATTTTCGCTTCTTCATACAAACAAAACTCAAAACGCTGGTGTATGATATAGGTCCCCCAATGGGTCAGTATGCTATTGAAATCATGGATAGCATAAGGTCCTAAAAAACGCCTATTTGAATGATTCCTAAAAATGTGTCCACTTTTAGGGGTCATGGCCTTTGAATCCCCTTCACCTATATCCAACCAAGCTACTGTGAGATGTGCTGGGAAAAATTCCCTCCTGCGTAGCCCGATAAATCAAGAGGCTCCAGCCTCCGATCCTATGGAATCTCTCTCCCCCTAAAACCTTTGGCTTATCACTTTCATTCAACTGTTTCGCTGATGGCGGACACAGACACCGGACCTACTCTGTCCCCAATAGCCCATGTTCTATTGGTAGCTGAACATAATCCTTAATTCCTGGTTGGTGTGTGCCCTACCAACGCTCTCTGAAATAATCTTTCAGGTCAAGCTCTATCTGGAAGTTGATAGATTGGAAGCAATACAGAAGGGAGGCAACCAGAGCAAATCCTTCTTCCGAAAAGTTCATATCAATACATGAAGTTTCACTACACCAAATGGTACCTCATAGAGGACGTTGAGGGCACATTGGGTAGACTAAAGATACCAAACTGATACACACCTGAGCCCTTAAGGCTTATAACTTCTATCATTTAGACTAGTCTACTTGCCTAAACATAGCACAGCATCTCCAAAACCTAACCCCAAGCCCCCATATAATATCTATGTCATTGTGTGTCATGTGGAAGGTCAGTGGTGGTATGGACATGGAGATTACATGCAGTAATTTGAATCTCTACCCAAACTTGTTTGCATGTCCATTCCTTGAATTGTGCTGCTTTCTTCATTCTCTTGATGTATTTGGTGTGCAACATTTATTTCTATGCCAGGTGCTACCAGGTGAAACAATATTCTGCGGCATGCAAACTTTCACATTTGCACCTTGAGCAGTGCAGATTTATGAAGACCGTGCGTCAGTTTTGATGAATTTACACACTCCACAGAAAAGAAGCACATAGTACAGACTGCAATAGTTTGGATAAATGTGGACAAGCAATTAATTTATATCCTCAATTAAGCAAACAAAAGTAGAGACGACAATCTTTTAACCTTTTGATTCAATGATTCACATCTTGTTTCTAATAATCAAAATGAAATTGCATGTTGCTGTATGCAGAAAATACTTGATCTGATATTAGTGTTTCCAAAACAGCATGTTAACTGCTGGCATAGGATGACATGAAAGCATGGGCCAAATAACCTTCACATTTTTTGTGGTTCCAGTGATTTTATCAGGAACATGATAGATTGCTATTGGTGCCTGCTGGACCTGTGTGGGTCAAGCAGTAAGTGGTAAAAGAAACTTTCTTATATGGTAATTATCTCCATTTTATTGTCCTTAAAGTAAATTTACCATCAAGAATGATGAACAATGGGGCAGTTTTTAATGGATCCAGGCACTGTGACTGTGGTAATCTTCTTATATATGTTATCCATGGCTTCCTACCTTAAAAATTCAACTTTTAAAATTATTCTAAGGAGCCAGAAGGACTCTGGGGGTGTTATCTGAGTCCTTGATTTTGATGGTAGATTTCCTTTAAAGGGGTTTGCCCTCGAAAGAAAATTTAAATCCCCTAGTAATGTTTACACAATAAAGATAATTTTAACCCCCTTACTTTAAAATGTTTAGTACCATTATACAGGCGGTCCCCTACTTAAGAACACTCGACTTACATACGACCCCTAGTTACAAACGGACCTCTGGATATTGGTAATTTATTGTACTTTAGTCCTAGGCTACAATAATCAGCTGTAACAGTTATCACAGGCGTCTGTAATGAAGCTTTAGTGTTAATATTGATTCTTATGACAACCCAACATTTTTAAAATCCAATTGTCACAGAGACCAAAAAAGTTCTGGCTGGGAATACAATGATAAAATATACAGTTCCGACTTACATACAAACTCAACTTAAGAACAAACCTACAGACCCTATCTTGTATGTAACCCGGGGACTGCCTGTATAGGCCATTATATTCAGTAAGAAACTCAGGTGGTATGTGAGGGTATGAGTCATGTAAAGGCAAGGGCTGAACTAGGAAAGACTGGGCCCCATAGCAGATTCCTGCATGGGCCCCCCTTCCACATAAAAAATATACATAAAAATTTGTAGGATCCTTGCTTTACTACAACTTATATAATTACATTAAGTAATACCGTTTTGATGTATTATATACAGGCAGTCCCCGGGTTACATACAAGATAGGGTCTGTAGGTTTGTTCTTAAGTTGAATTTGTATGTAAGTCGTAACTGTATATTTTATTATTGTTACCCCCAGCCAGAACTTTTTTGGTCTCTGTGACAATTGGATTTTAAAAATTTTGGGTTGCCATAAGAATCAGGATTAACACGAAAGCTTCATTACAGACACCTGTGATAACTGTTATAGCTGTTTATTGTAGCCTAAAACTAAAGTACAATAAATTACCAATAGCCAGTGGTCCGTTTGTAACTAGGGGTCGTATGTAAGTCGAGTGTTCTTAAGTAGGGGACCGCCTGTATATATACATTTATATACTTATACACACACATAAAGCTCTACACTCCTACACACACATTAATACACTGTTACGCACATATACACACATATATATATTTATACACTTACACATACATTATATACAAACACATATAGTATATACACATATATGTATACGCATTTATATGTATGTACAGTATATACACATCAAATGCAGACATAATATATACAGACATTCTGTATAGTACATATACAATATAAACACAGAGGGAAATTTATCCTGCGGCGGCAGACAACACTTAGCCCCGTGCCTGCCCCCTCCACCGGCCACTGCACCTCTCAATGCCCCTCCACACTCACATGGCGTGGAGATGGCATAGTCACGATTTTAATTGCAAATTCTTGCACTGCGCAAGAATTTGTGATTATGTCAATGCTTATTTGGCAGGAAGCAAACAGTGATAAATCTACCCAATGTAGTTTACATACATAATATACTTAGACATACAATATATACACATACCAGTACCATATTCACACATACATACATATAGCATATACACACATACATACAGTAGACATCATACATACATAAAGTATATACACACCATACATCATATACAGACATACCTACAGAATATAGACATCATACACACATACACATAGCATATACACACCATATACACCATATAGTATATATGTACACACATATATATAATTACCAGAAAATTATCTTCTCTGCGGCCTCCGGAATGATTGGCTGATGAGCACTTGTGGTGCTTGGGATCTTCCCTCTCCTCGGGCCTAGTCCGTCTGCTCCTCAGTCCCCGGGATGGTGAATATAATTTCGTCTGCCTGACTAGATAAGACGATTACCGGCGTATAAGACGACCCCAGAGAAGACAGAAGATTTTTCTGTCTTCAAAAGTCGTCTTATACGCCGGAATATACGGTAAGTGTTTTAGGACACATAAATATATACATGAATTTGTATATATTAGAAAAGGAGGGCTGTTTATATTAGAAAAGGGGGACTGTATGTATTAGAAAAGGGGGGGGCTGTATATATTATATAAGGGGGGCTTTATATATAAGAAAAGGGGGGCTTTATATATTAGAAAAGGGGGGTTGTATATAATATAATAATGGAGCTGTGTAAAATATAGTAATTGGGGCTGTATATCATATAATAAGGGGGCTACATATTATTTAAGGGGTTGTATATAATAGAATACGGAGCTGCTTATTTTATAATAAACTGGCTGTATATAACAGAGGCTGCATATTATATAATAAGGGGGGGCTGTATATTATATAATATGGGAGGTGAGCTGGACATTAAGTAACCTGGGGGTGGCTTTTAACCATAGTTTAACTACCTCTTATATAATCAAGGTGGGCTGTATATAATATAACTTGTGGGTGAATCATTATATGGGAGGGGCTGTATCTTATATAAATATAGGAGGGGGCTGTATTTAAAAAGGGGGGTGGTTTATATGGGGTACTGTATTTAATTTAAGTGAGTAGGGGCATGATTTAAATACAATTTTGGGGCAGTAAATCTTTATATAGTTAAACATGGGAGAATCTGCATATAGGGGTCAGATTATAATTAAACTAAAGGAGCTGTATATAATTTAATTGGGGGAGCGGAGCTTTTATTATAAATGTTTAAATAAATGAAGAAGGGCCACATTGTGGATTCTATATCCACTCCACACCACTGTGTGTGTGTGTGGTGGGGGCAGAGAGGTCTGTTGTGTCATGAGAGTTGTACAGTATATGATTTAGTAGCTCTTTTATTTTGGTGAATATATACTGTAAGTGACTGGTATATTATTGGTGCAGTGCGGAGATGTAGACATCTGCCAGCAAATTCAACAGTCCTGAGTGGGAGAAAATATAATGATGTTGTCTTCCTGATGGAGCAGATCGTCACCTGTGAGGTACTAGATGGCACTATTGTCTGTGTCACTGACCTGCTAGTGGTACCACATGTGGTGTCACAGAGGGCCAGTTACTAATTTTAAGTAATGTTGTCAGCATTTTTTATCAGGTTGTAAATGCTTTTTAAAAATATGGAAATTCATATGGAAATTCATATGGAAATTCATGGGCCGAACATATCCTGGAAGAAGGGAAGTTCTGGTGTTGGGGGCGAAGGCGGCATTTTAATTTTCGCCTCAGGCAGCAAATACCCTAGAATTGTCCCTGGGTACTGGATGCCACTAATGTCTGTGTCACTAACTGACCACTAGTGTGAGACAGCAACAGCATCAAATTTGGATTCTTTACCTACTTACAGTATGATCAGCACCAGCATTGTCACCAACAAGTTGTTCTCTGCAAAAATATAAAGCTTAAAGAACTACAGGCAGTCCCCGGGTTACATACAAGATAGGGTCTGTAGGTTTGTTCTTAAGTTGAATTTGTATGTAAGTCGAAACTGTATATTTTATCATTGTAATCCCAGACAGAACTTTTTTGGTCTCTGTGACAATTGAATTTTAAAAATGTTGGGTTGCCATAAGAATCAATATTAACACTAAAGCTTCATTACAGACACCATTGATAACTATTACAGATGTTTATAGCAGCCTAGGACTATAGCACAATAAATTACCAATATCCAGTGGTCCGTTTGTCACTAGGGGTCGTATGTAAGTCGAGTGTTCTTAAGTAGGGGACCGCCTGTATATGAAAATGCCTATCCCATACATCTATTTTTATCACAATTTTTGTATTCATGAATTTTTAGCCATACAAGAAGATGTAAAAATTTGTGTCATTTATATTTATTTTTATTTCTTTTTTTCTTATTTGAGACTTTTTTTTGGCACATTGCAATTTTTGCCCCTTTTTTGGGACTTTTTGAAATGTGCACCTAAGTCTTTCATGATTTTCATTGTTTTTCATCAGTAAGACACATATATCTTCTATCGACTATGGATTATCTTCCAGATGTGCTAAATGTTCCGAATTACATTTATCATGTCAAATTGTCTCTGCAACATAGAATTCTTAAGGAAAACAAAGTAACTTGAGACATTTGTGAATAATTTTTGAGACATTTGTAATAAATGTAGTAAAAAGATTAACACAAGGAAAAAGTGAGATAAGATAAATGGACCCCAATGAGTCACATCTCCTTTTTTTTCTTCATTTTTGCACAGATAGCTAATGCTACATGGAAATATTACCTTTATATTCTTAGACCACGTTTACAGGATGCATTTTCATTGTGATCAGGCAAAACACATCCAAAAGCAGAAATAAACCGCTATCCATCCTCTATCCAATTTTCATTTCCACCTAAATATGACTCCAGCATCCCCCCTAACCCTTGTGATGACATTAGGAAGGCTAAGTGTAAGTTAATGTCCTTTTATGACCGAGGCGGGTCAGTAGGGGCTACATGGGCCGTGGAGTAACCTTCAACCCCGGAGCTGTCTAGGGCTACTCTACGCCCCCCAGTAGCCTTAGAAATGAATTTGCATACTGACAAATTCAATTTTATTTCTGCAGCAGCTGCATAACTTGATTAGTGAAAAACGTTATGCAGCTGCTACCTGTACGGGGAATCTACCATGGTTAATCGCAGAGGAAATAGATTTACCTAATTGTGGATTTCTTTTATTCCTCAAACACCAGATGTATTGAAAAGGAAAAACAACTAAGATTCATCTGAACAGCAGAACAAGGCAAACAGATAAAAAGCAGATACAGGGACCTCATTTTCACTAAACACAGGTTGCAAAAGCCCATTACAGCTGGATTGCAAATATGCCTTTCTGCTTTCTCTAAGCATATGCATTACAATATAATTGCATTGTGTGTTATAACTTACCTTGCACCCTCACAGAACCCTCTATGTAGTCCCAGGGGTTGGGTTTTGGTTTGGATGCATTTCAAAAACAACATGTGTCTGTGCTACAGACTGCTCAGCTCTTGGCCCCCACCTTTGTGGTCCTGTATAGCTCCCTACTGTTGTCAGCTCACAAAACTGTGAACTCTGTGAAGGAGCAGGAGGGAGAAGCTGTACAGGAGCACAAAGGTGGGGCCAAGAGCTGAGCAGTCTGTAGCACAGACAAGTCACATGTTGTTTTTTTAAATGTATCCAAACCAAAGACTACACAGAGGTTATAACACAGTTATAACACACAATTATATTGTAATTCATATGCTTAGAGAAAACAGAAAGGCATATTTGCAATGCAGCTGTAATGGGCTTCTGCAACTTGTCTTTGGTGAAAATGCGGTCCTGGTGACCGGTTGCCTTTAAGATATATGTGCCCATTGAGACTCCCATATATAGATTTGGTTCAGTACCTTCACTTTGGGCCAAACTTTCAGCTAAACAAGAGTTCCGTTGAAGTTAATGGGGACCCTGGCTAGGGAAAGTACTTAAAAGAAGCAACTTGGTGCTTGTCCGGTCTCTTTGTAGTTTGGTTCCGCTCATCACTACTCCTAAATAATACTGTAATAATAATAATAATAATAATAATAATAATAGTAATAATAATCCTATAATGCCCTCTTAATTCATCTTATTATATCCAGTGTTCCCTATTGCCCCTTCTATCAAATTTAATTGTATTAGATGTCCACCCCTAAATGAATATCAGTATTTAAATTATTTATATTATTTATTTTTTAGGATAATCAAATTTACAGTTAACATTTCTAATCTCTTTCTGGCATGATCAAGCAAAGTTCGGTCAGGTCTGTTCAAAAGGCAAAAACAGGTCACGTTCAGATATCAGCCATCACTTTTATGTCTGTTGAAATAATGAAGCAATAGTTGTCAGTTAATATTCCGCCATGAAACAACCCTTTAGCATAACCTGTTACCTAGATTGCCTATCAGGTTTTGCAATAAATAATTTTTTTGTTTGATGCAAACTTCAAATGACTGCTGAACTCCAACTAGGGAAAAGAGCATGAACGACCTCTTAGACGAGGGAGAGGACAAAATTTATGAGATGGCACCAGAACAAGTAACGTAAGATAAAATCCATCCCCTGCAAGAGTGTGCCCTATGAGTAAGAGGCAAGCATTTGCAGGGGGCGAGCGTTAGGGTTCATACCTTCATAGGTTAGCGCCAGCATATATTGAATCGGCCCCTATGTATTACGGTAGTGTGTCTCCCATATTAATGGCACCAGAGCTACACACGACACAGTGGGGCTCATTTACTAAGGGTCTGCTGCCCACGGTTCCATTGGGTTTCCCGAATATTTCCATTTTGCGCCAAATTGCCCCCAGTTTTTGCCGCACATGATCGGATTGTGACGCATTGGCACCGGCTTGTAATGGAAAGAAATGGGGGGGGGGATTTAAAAACGGAATTGTGTCGCAAGATCAAGCACTCACATGCTACAGGAAGAAGAAGGTGAACTCTGGCAAAACTCAGTGCGGAATTGATACATGCAGGAAATTGGACGCATACCTTAGTGAATTGTGGCAGACCCGAATCCTCGTCGGACATCGCACCGCGGGATTGCGACAGGACCGCGTAAGTAAATCTGCCCCAATATGGTTGGCATGGTGAAGAAGCAATTGACTGAACTTTAAAGATTTATGTTTCCAGGGGTATTCCCATTTAGACAATATTCTTAAATATACTTAGGTTAACAAAATAACACATTCTCTGATGTACTGTTATTAACATTTCTCAGATGAAATTCCAACCTGTCTCTATCAGTCCTGGTGTAAACAATTTTGGTTGCTTTCTATGGTCAGAAAGGCAGATTCTTCTCATGAATAGCCTCTACTGCCTGCACACTGCAGTGCTCTCTGCCTCCAGCCCTCCCCCCTGTATTACAAGACCAGCTAAGACACAGACACTTTTTGCTGGCAAGCAGCAGAGTGCAGGGACTTAGTCCATAAACTATAGAGAAGATAAAATCTTTATATCAGGGAAGGAGGTATAGCAGGCTGACTGTGTGTCTCATAGCGGAAATGTAGCAGAGCTGAAGTGTGTCATTATGTTGAATATTCATCTCATAGATCTTATAGGCACACATTTACTAACGTCCCTGCACCAGTTTTCTATCGGACTTTACACATTCTTTTCAATGCAAACTGCTTGCACTTGTATTTAGGAAGTGTCCGAGACACATTTATGGCACACACAACACTTTTTGAGCGCACAATGCACTATAACCAAAGGGGCACAAAATTCTGCACTGAAATGTGCATTCCGGTACACAGTCGGACCATGTGCCCCATTTAACATGCAAAGTCTGACAGAAGTGTGTCTCACGCCCCCATTTTGAAGGTGCACAAAAAAGAAAATGAACGTGCGTCACAAATCATGAATCTGGCGCCCTTTGCCCACTACACAGGCAAACTGAACATAGTACAGTTTGCACTGGTTTTAGTAAAATGTGGGCCATCATCTCTGTTGTGTCTCATCTCTCTTTTTCTATGTGTCAGATACTAGTAGAATGTTAAGAAGCTAAATGAAAGTGTATATAAACCTGTAACCTGATAATTTAAGCACATTGTCAGCACACAGCGTCTCATAGTACAGAGGAATCATGAAGTGTCTGCTTAGGGAGTCCCCGCTCCCAATCTGGAATTTTACACTGACCATAACTAGTAAAATTGTAAAGTAAGGGGGTTAAAATGACCTTTATTGTGTATACATGACTAGGGGTGAAAATTTGAGAACTCTCTTTTATAGGCAAATACTTGCATTTTAAAGGAAATCTACCATTGAAATTAAACATAATAAACCAAGGACACTTTTTTATATATTTTATTCATGGCCGCCTTCTTTCTTAAATCAACTTTTAAAATTATGTTAGTGAGCAAGAACAAGTGTCCCTAGTTTATCACTCAACAGAGTACAGAGTCATCTTCAGCTAATCCACTGCTATTAATGTAACAGAATTGTATGCTTGGCATTTATACAAATTTGTAACATTTGCAAAATGTGGGGCAGATTAGCACATGCAAAAAAAGACAGTTTATTCTGTCTGTTGTGTCCAAAATGTTGGTTCTTCAGCTCAGATGGTTGTGTTCTCGCCCACAATAATAGTGTATGGCTCCCGATCCTGGCTTGGTGAGCACACTGTGACTGAGTCAGGCGGCGCTCTGCAAAATATAGGACATGTCCTATATTTTACCAGATTTGTGGTGAGCCCACTCATCTGCCTATGGAGGGAGGAGGGCTGAAAAGCGCTCACCCCTCCCCCTTATCCTCTGGCCCTGTGCTCGCCAAGGATCTGGTCTGGGCAAGCAAACGGCCATCTGAATGTACCCTTAGGCATACAACATCCATAGGTTTGTACCTCTTGAACTTTCTTCACATGTCATTAAGTACATATCTCTTGGTTGAGCATATGCATGGGCACGTCTGATGGCTCCAAAGTGAACTTTTATACGCTGTAATTTAATTTTGAGATTTCCATACATGTTGAAAGGCTGCATGCATGGGATAGAGTGGATGTGTAAAGTAGTGGTTAGAACTGGTTAATAACTGGAGGAATAGAACGTGAAACTGCACTTAATCAGTTTCTCAATACACACTGGATAGGTATGTCAGCCTTCAGATTTTATGCATGTTTTCACAGTCAGCTTGCTTTGTCTACAACTAGAGAGTTTACAAGAGCTCATGTGGTATTCTTTGTTTTCCAACTCAATAAAGTTTTATAATGTAAGTAATGTAGTACTGAATAGGACATTGTCCCTGACAAGCCTCATGGGTCATCATTGACACTGTACAAGCCATTCCTATTCTTGGAATCAGCGGAGGTCCCAGTGTTGGAGTGGCACAGTCCACTCATACCAGGCAGTTGGCTCATGTGTGGGCAGTAATAGCCATGGCCGTGTCCATAGAAGTGAATGACGATGTTCATGTGCAGGGAGCTTAATGCCTCGTGCACACAAATGTATTAAAATGGTCATCAGTCATCATTTGTCAACCCACCATATTTTATACGGATACGGTGCGATAAGTGCTCATAATGGTGAAAAACTTCCATAATTTACGGCCAAAATGCATCTTCATATACAGAACAGGAAAAAACACATGGTCGTGTGCATGAGGCCTTAGTCAGTGTCATATAAGTTTTTGTGATACAACAAACAGTTTTTATTCAAGTAACATGCTGTTACATCATAATTCTGTAATAGCTGGATCATCGGTATAAATCGCTTATCAGAAATATTTATGTGGCTTGTCAGAACCTCACTAAAAAAATCCATTAAATTCAGTACAATTCACCAAAAGTCAACAGAATCCCTTTCCGATCTAGTATATACCCATAAGATTTCTATTATAAACGGCAATCAAAGGGCTAATGTGAACTATGTCTCATTTTGTTTAGTACTGATGAAAATATAAAGCAAATGACAAAAAAAAACAGGTTGTTATTTTCATTATAGTTGTAAAAATCTTCAATCTTTGTTGATCTAGAATTCACATGATAGTTCAGCAAATACAACAAATTGCAGAATTAGAAACTCAATTGAGCATGTGAATATGACATGAAAGCTTGTCCTTGATTGATCACGTTAAGTCAATATTGACCTTGTAATGGGTCAAAGTAAATTACAATACATGTGACCCAGGAGACAAATACCTACATCCTGG
This sequence comes from Engystomops pustulosus, assembly GCA_019512145.1. Lineage (NCBI taxonomy): Eukaryota > Metazoa > Chordata > Amphibia > Anura > Leptodactylidae > Engystomops > Engystomops pustulosus. The sequence continues at coordinate 36,040,522 of CM033651.1, read as the reverse complement.
TGGTCCAGTGGTAGTCAATGGCCGAACCATAGGATAGCTTGGCAATAGTCAGGGATACAGTTTAACATCTAATATTTCATACACATTTATTAAAATCACAGCTGCTTTTACATTGTAGTAGTAGCTTTGGATTACTTGGATTTTTACAAGTTTTTACTGTTTCTGACAGTGAGATTGACCTCACAGTTTATTTTTCTAAAGGTGCATGCCTCCTCGCTACGACCCAAATCTCTTTGTCCAGAGAAACTCTACTGCTACAGTTTTATTCCTGAAGATCTGCTGTCAAGGCAATACTGGCACCCTGTTACACCTGCATGTAGAAGCCAAACTTGTATCTGCCCTGTCCCTGCCACTGTGTTGCTATACCTAGATCTCTGCTCCCCAGTGTCATATTTTGTCCTCTGGGGGCAAAATGAAGAACACAAGCAGGCAGAGTCAACAACCCATAGCCGTATTGGAGACAGATAAGCCAAAGCAAATGATAGAATGCATGGGGGTACGTGGGGATAAGCAAGTATTTACATTTGTTTACGTGATATGTACTGATGAAGTCCTAAAGCAGCTGAGTTGTGTATTAAAGTGATATACAGCAGCTGAGGTTTCTACTATAAAGATTTACTGCAGTTGCAGCACATAACATGATCTGCAGAAACAAGGATGTGTATTCGGAGGTTGCATGCTGTGCACAGTACTGATCAACTTAACACATATAATAACCATGCATTGCCTACCTACAAACAACCAGCCATGAAACATATACAATAACCATCTAGGATACATATAAATAACTAACCAGGACATATATATATATATATATATATATATATATATATATCTGATCAGCTGTAGTGGGTGCAGGCGTCCTAGGATCAGGCCTCGGATCCTCTGGTAATAAAATATCCAAAAAACTTAGGTGTGCACTTACCAATGCAACAGCAGTATTTGCAATTTGTTGTTATCCTGTTACCATGACGCCGATCACGGAAGTTGGACCCCATTGCGCATGCGCACAGGGTCCCGGAGAGTGTGCGTTTCACAGCGTTCGCTGTGTATATTTCACAAATTGAGCAGGTTATCCATGGATCGGAGATCACGGCAGTCCGGGGAGGCACCTGAGGTCCCTGGACAGAGGCTTGGTCAGTACACTGGAGCACTTTATGCACTTTTTTGCACACCTTAAATTTGCAATGCATGCACCCTTATATACAGGGGAATGGGACATGCAAATTGCCATAATTTTAATTCATCTTCACTTGATATATTATTGTATGTGTACCAGTAACACTAATTGTCGATTTTTTTGTATGAATTTAGTATGTTTTTACCACAAACATGTAAATTTGGTGGGTGGGGAATTGTTGGTCATGTGACCATTTGAATGTGTATATATATCCACCATGTTCACTCCAAAAACGGCTTGAAAAAGGCTCTCTTGAGCTGAAACGTTGCTGTAATTGCTCATTATGGAATAAAGTAGAACCACTTTTCTTCACACATCTGGAGTGCTGCCCGTTTTTTGGATATTTTATATATATTTATATATATACAGACCTCTCAATTTCAGAACAGTGAAAGTTAAAAAGTTGAAATCCCCCCCCCCCCAACCACACCTTTTGCCCCACCTTTATTCCATCCCCACACAGTATAATTTCTCCTTAGTGCCCGCCAACGCCCCTTCACATTATGGCTCCCTAAAATTCAGACCCCCTCATATTTGAGCTCCCACAGCAGCTCTCCTTCATACTGTCCCTCCCAGCAGCCCTCCTTAATTTTGTGCTCCACCCAGCAGCTGCCCTTCATACTGTGCCTCTCCAGCAGCTACCCTTCATACTGTGCCCCTCCAACAGCTACTCTTCACACTGTGACCCTCCAGCAGACCACACTGCCAGAGACCATTACTCTATACGAACATTGCCTAGATACTACATTACTTACATCAAGAAAAATCACTAACATCATCATTTACATTTTAACTTTGTACAAGTAATGGTTAACATCTATATAAGTTTACTAGGCATGTAAACTGTCTGTACAAGTTTGTGAGTTTCTATATTGTCTACACAAGTTGATCAATGAAGTGCAAAGACACCTTATGGAGACTTTACCATTTTAGGTGGCCTTGCAGGCAGTGGCGTAACTTGAATCTGATGGGCCCCAGTACAAAGTCTGTGCCAGGCCCCCTAACACTGCCTCTAGCTACCTTGTAAGGCAGCCCCCTTACCATTAAGCATGACTTTCAGGAACCCTAATGACATGATGCGGCATAACCAGTATATCTATTCTATGACAAACAGACTCCCATCATTAGACAGTACTGTCTCGATTTCATTGCATTTAGTCAGCACAGTTTAGAGAACTGGTGTAGCTGAGCAAGAGGCTAGAGACTACATCAGGGAAAAAACTGCTTAAATGGCAAGGTCCAGGAGACATTTTATTTTCTTGGCCTATTCTCTGTCCTCTCGCTCAACTTAACCAGTTCCCTACATTGTACTGACGAGATGCAATTAAATTGAAACAATGCTGTCTACAGTAGGGAGTCTGGCCATCATGGAATAGATCTACTGGTTTGGCTAATGCCCTGCATGTCATTAGGCTGCCTGGTTAAAGGGGTTATCCGAGAGTAGTAATAACTGAGGTCTGGGATGGGGCAGGCTTTTTAAAAATAATAAAGCTGTACTGACCTCCTCTGTCGCTGCTGATGTCCCAGGATGTTTACAGGGGCATAAAAGCTGCACTCTGGGAGCTTCCGGCCGGCAGAGGTGGTCAGGCCACTCCCATCTGTCCCTATCTCTAAACATTGTAGGCACTGGGATGTGGTGACGGATGTGAGTGGTCGGGACGGCCGGAAGCTACCCAAGCGCAGCTTCCATGCCCCTGTAAACAAACAGACAGACCACGGTACGGGACATCAGCAGCGACGGAGGAGGTGAGTACAGCTTTATTATTTTAAAAAGCCCGGCCCAGTCCGTCTCTAAGTTATTACTACTCTTGGATAACCCCTTTAACGATAATGGGGCTTCCTTTTACGATAGCAAAAATGTAATGTTTTCCTTATTCCAACCTGGAAAATGTATTTGCATATTACACAAGTGGATTACATATATGACACATAATTGCATGTATTTGGTATATCTGCTTTATCAAATATAAATATCAATGACTAAATTTAAGATTTTTAGGGTGAAATCTGTTTAATAACTTCAATTCAAGGACAGTTGTGATGGGATGCAGATTTATCATATACATTCAACAGAGCACAACATCTTCTCAAAGTTATATTTGCTTTAGTGTCTGTTATTCTTGTGTAACTGGTTCACATTTCACAAACATGTGCAGACATGAGAAAAATATTTGTGCTGAAAAGACGATGGACATATGGAAACATGTACATTTTGTCCAATGTTCAGAAAAACAAATACAGTAAACCCACAGGAGGTATAATAATTTATTAGCAAGTTACAGACACCTGGGAATAATTGAAGCTATATAGGTTCAAGTAAATAAGTAAATATAATGCATTAACAAGATAATCTATCTGTAAACAACTAAAGATTGTTCATAACAGTAATAGTATCATTGTATGTTATAGTAAGTTATTTAACCCTTTCAGGACCTGGCCCTTTTTTGTTTTTTCATTTTCATTTTTTTCCTCCCCATGATCAAAAATCCATAACTTTTTTATTTTTCCATGTACAGAGCTGTGTGATGACTTATTTTCTGCATAACAAATTGCACTTCATAGTGATGGTATTGAATATTCCATGCCGTGTACTAGGAAGCGTGAAAAAAATTCCAAATGCAGTGAAATTGGTAAAAAAACGCATTTGTGCCGTCTTCTTGTGGGCTTGGATCTTACGGATTTCACTGTGCACCCCAAATGACATGTCTACTTTATTCTTTGGGTCTGTGCGATTACGGGGATACCAAATTTATATAGGTTTTATAATGTTTTCATACATTTAAAAAAATTAAAACCTCCTGTACAAAAATTTTTTTGGGGATTTTGCCATCTTCTGTCGCTAATAACTTTTTTATACTTTGGTGTACTGAGCTGTGGGTGGTGTCGTTTTATGCGGATTTTGATGACATTTACAATGTTATCAATTTTAGGACTGTTTGACCTTGTGATCACTTTTTATAGAATTTTTTAATTTTTTTAAATGACAAAAAAAGTTCCATTTTCGACTTTGGGCGCGATTTTCCGTTACGGTATTAAACGCAGTGAAAAACCGTTATCATATTTTGATAGATCGGGCATTTTCGGACGCGGCAATACCTAATGTGTTTATGATTTTTACTGTTTTTTTATATTTATATCAGTTCTAGGGAAAGGGGGGTGATTTGAGTTTTTAGGGTTTTTTATTATAATTTTTTTTTTTTTACTTTTTTTAATTTTTATTTTTAGTACTTTTCAGACTCCCTAGGGTACTTTAACCCTAGGGTGTCTGCACGATCCTATCATATACTGCCATACTACAGTATGGCAGTATATGGGGATTTTACTACTCATACATTACAATGTGCTGATAGCACATTGTAATGCATGGGTTAACCCGAAGTAGCCTCGGGTCTTCGTGAGACCCGAGGTTACCATGGCAACGGATCGCCGCTCCCCGATGACGTCACGGGGGGCGGCGATCCTCGAAAAGGACCCGTGACGTGCTATTACGTCACGGGTCGTGAACGGGTTAAAGACAAAGGTTCATTAAAGAAAATCTACCAATCATAATGTCCAGGGATACTTATTCACAGACCCAGGCACTGTGACTGTGGTAATCTTCTTATATTTATTGTCTATTGCCTCCTTCCTTCTAAATCAACTTTTACAATTATGCTAATGAGCCTGAAGGGCATTGGTGGGTATTTCCTGAGCCCCTCAGGGCTTGTGCGACACAGGTTTTAAAATGTGCACAGCTAGGTCTCTCCTCCCTCTGCCTGTGTAATTGGCAGCTGCAGGAAGTGCAGAGGGAGGAGAGACCTAGCTCTGCACATTGTAACACATTTTGCACCAGCAATGAGGGGCTCAGGAAACACCCACCTGAGAGAGGGCAGAGGAAGGGTGAGACATGTTCTGCTCAAAGGCAAAGGCAATCTACCATCAAAACTTACAGACACGTACTCATATGTACAGTGACTGTGGTAATCTTATATTTGTTACCCATGGCCTCCTGCCTTCTAAAATCAACTTTTACAATTATGCTAATGAGCCTATAGAGCACCTGGGGATGTTGCCACTCAGAGCTGGCCAGATCGGTCCCTGTCCCCATGGGGCTCACAATCTATTCAACCTACCAGTAAGTTTTTGGATTGTGGAAGGAAACCGTAGGCTATGGTGCTAACCACTGAGCCACCATGCTGCCCATCAATCTCCCTATCATCTATCTACACTATCTCCTAAAAATTCTCCCATATTACAATTTGTTTTACCATACTGAAGGGAGCCTCTTATTGACTGTGACTGGTCATAAAATAGTTTTATTTTGGGGCCCCACTTTTAGTTTTGCCCAGGGTGCCACTTTGTCTAGAGCCAGCCCTGCATAAGGGGGTGGTTTGGTGCGCTCCCCTCTCCTCTGCTTCTCCCCACATGCCTCTCCAACACTATAGGCCGGCGGTGACTGCCAGGCTTCATGCGGCAGTCACCACCTTCTCGGACTGCCCACTCATGTATACACCAGACCGCTGCAAGCTTGGTTCGGCATTCTGAGGCTATGGCAGTGCAGTGTTTGCTAGCTGAATCGGAAGGTTGCAATAAAGCTAGTAGTTTAACACTGCTATTATTGGGGTAAAGTCTAACTTTAGTAAGCAGCTCCTAGAGTATTTTTTTAGGGTGCCAGATCCTCTTTAACATTGAGTGTGCGACACATTTTGGTCGGACTTTGCATGTTAAATCTGGCGTCCAGTCTTACTGTGATCGGAACGCCCCCTTTCAGAGCACAAATTTGTGTTGTATGAAAACTAGTACAGCCGCGACACAAAGCATTCACGTGCGACACAAATGGGCACTTCTTAAATACCCATGTGCAACAAACCTGCCAATACATGGACAGAGGAGGGAGTCATGAACCTTTTAGTAAGTTCTAGCACTGGGTTATTAGGTAATCAGCAGCTGTAGATCCTGCCTGAACAGGCAATGGTTAATTGGATGTCAATTGTCTACCAATTGTATTTCACCATATACACTGGAGTGTGATTGGAGAGTAAGCTACCACCTGACCAGGATGACTAATCCCCTGGACAGGAAGGGGCTAGGTCTCTTAGGTCCCAGGTCTTACCAGAGAGAAAGATCTGAGAGCACATCCTCTTATCAACAGGCCTCTTAGGCCTCAGCTCTCACTGTAGAGCACCTCCGGTCACAGAGGAGAGAAATAGTGTCTGTGCACCATCAGCACTAACACTCAGCTAAATCCAGGACAAGAGCTGCAGCAACTGGACACAGCTCCATCCCAACCTGCATCTGCTACCAGGCTGGTGAACCAATTCCTGAGGACCACTCTCCATGACCACTCCAGTAATCCAGAATATGTTCCAAGATCATTTTGGCAGTTTGCCTGCAGTTGTTCTAATAAAGAACTGTAAATTATTTTGCACTACATTGCCTCCATCTGTTCCCTGGATAAGGCTGTACCACCAAGGGCTCCCGATCCATTACTCAGGGACATATACTATGGACACTATGGGGTTGCCCCAGGGAGAACCAGTACATCAGCTTCTCCCTCCATATTTCTTGCACACACCACCTGCTGGAGACCTGCCAGGCTGTAGGACCGCCTTCCGGTCCCCATACCAAGCACCGTATGGGGGCACCGTATCAGCGAGCCCTAGGCTGCAACTGTCAGCCTCACTAGTATTCTGGGCCCCGGCTGCCTCCAGGCCCCAAGAAAAGGTTAGGCCCTGGTGGGGGATGTTGCACATGCAAACAGTTTGCACTAGAAAGAACAAGTTTCCAAAGGAAGTACATCAGAACAAACTCAGTGACTTCCTTAGTTATGAGCTAATTATTACTGTGGTTGTTTTTCGGCTAATTGCATTGTGTACCTGATAGATTACATGATTTCCTTTTTTAACTTAGTCGCTGCCAGTATGCCCCAGGACATCGTACAGCACACGCTATACACAGATGGTAACGTGATAAACAGAACTCAACATTCTTACATCAATGTGACAACTGAAACCACTTGCAGTCATAATAACCAGCCTATAGGGCACTGTTATTATTCCACAGAGTTATTATACACGGGTTGATAAGAAAGTGTGTAATATTTTATAGAAATAAAGGGTCTTCCTCTAGTCAGTGATCTCTCTGTGCCCCCTACCTTCTGCATGAATCACACTCTTAGTCTTTAATAGTGGTTAAATAGAATTTGTTGATGAACTTTATTAACTCCTAATTGGCAGGAAATTGGAAAACAAATGCAATTTGAATCTCTTTTGATGCTTTAAATTTATGGTGTTCACTAGTGTTAAGCGGACACCACAAAGTTATCCCTGGTTCGGCTCAACTGGTTTGGCAAGTGTTGCTGGCACCAATCGCAGCGGTCACCTCTTTAAATGCCATTGGCGGCATCTAAATAGCTGCAGTGGCACGCCAGCACTAATATATAATGGAAAAGTGTAATTCTGGTGAGATGACAGCTTTTTTTTTTTGTGAAGGGTTATGCTGTATGGTGAACAATAGTGATGAGCAGAGCTGGTGAAATTCATGAAATCCTCTTTGTGTCCAGGTTTGCATACTGAACCAGAACCCCAACCAATAACACAGATAACGGGTGATGACTGTCTAAATGCTGGTGCCACAAGCTGCCATATTTTGGAAAACTGTTTCTGTCTGATGACATCATCAGGAGCGCCGACACTCAGCAAAATGGCAGCACAATGTACCAGCATTTTTACAGTGATCGCCGAAATTTTAACGGGTTCACTCATCACTTGTGTTCACCATGCAGCATAAACTCTTCACAACTTTTGTAAGAGAGTGAGGCAGATTTACTGTCGCGATCCCCAAGCTGCGTTCTCCGTCGAGGATGAAGTCTGGTGCAATTCTTCAAGATCGTGCGTCCATTTTCCTGCATGTGTCGTTTCCCGCTGAGGTCCGCCGGAGTTCACCTTCTTCTTCCCAGTGTATGTGAGTGCAACACAAAATTCTGCAACAGTGTCGGAAGAGTGCTGGAAGCGCCAGATTCCATATATATAAGGAATCCTGAATCTGGCGCCCTCTGTATTATACACAGGTAAACTGCTCATAGTATGGTCTTAGTAAACTAGTCTTAGTAAATGTGCCCCATTCTTTCTAGTGCTAAGTCAGACAGAAAACTGGCACGGCCAGAATAATAGATCTGATTCAATAAATGTTTGTGGGGGGGATGCTTACTATTTTCAAAATAAATTAACATTTTTTAAATTTTTAATGTAAACATAATGGGGACCTGAATATGTGGAATATTTGTATAATAAACTGCAGTTCTCTCGTAGTGCATTGTATTATACAATGACACAGAAACCAGTTCCCCTATTCACATTCTAAAATGTGTTAGACCAACTGATTAGGACATGATTACACAGTAAAGGGGGGAAAATATGGAGTTTATAGTACAGTGGAGAGGGGTACAAGATGTGCACATTCTTAGGAATGGGGGTACACACGTTAACAATCTTTAGTATTGTATTTTCTACTGAATCTACATTTTCTACATGCACACAACCATTGTCTATTGCCATGTACTAGCAATTGTTTCAATGGGGGCTCATACAGGCGGCTGTGGTTTCCGTGGCACATACCTTACAGCAGGCTCAATTCCTGACTGTTTGCAACTTGTAAAATCTCTCACTCTGTTGACACATGGGCTGCTAACAAAGGACCACAGGCCCCTAGTTTGTGGCCCGAGAGCACACAAAGGTCATGTGGATGTAACCTAAGAAATTGATTTATAGTTTATCTCACTTGATAACACTGACTAAATATTATAGAAGTATTAAAGTCTGGAGTATTAATGGGGGGTGTTCAAGTTTGGGTCCCAATTCAATGAATAATAATTCCTTTATTTTTATAGCACACACAGATTACACAACGCTGCACAGAACTTGCCATATCGGTTGTACTGTACTGTAGTTTATCTGTTACATACAACGTTGTTAATTTCTTCCTCACATTCTACTCTTTCACCCTTGTAGAAAAGTTACGGTACAAGTCAATGTTTCTCATGAGTCAGGAAGAATAAGCAAGTAACCAGACTGTAATAATTATTAATTACAATAGTTGTTTGTCTACTAGTAGACACATTTTGGAAACAATTACCTCCTCTGTGGCCCTCTGTCGGGACCAGACCCAGAGCGTCTAGTGGGGCCCACATAAGGCTGCACATAAGGAATCCATGAGGGGTGAGGAGGCTGTATCTAATGAATCCATAAGGGGTGAGGGGAGCTTTATATAAAATACCCATAAGGGGGCTGTATGCTAAAAAAACATGAGGGACTGTTAGGTTATGATTAACTATGGAATATTTGAGGGGAACAGGAGACTGTTTTAATTTTTGAATTTTTAATGCCGCCATGCGAGTTTGCTGCAAACGGGCCTATTAAGGCTCTGTTGCCAAAGGGCCTACTGAAACCTGAAGTCGACCCTGTCACCTGTCCTCCAGCCTCTTCCTGTGGCCCCCTGTCCTCCAGTCTCTTCCCGTGGCCACCTGTCCTCCTTTTTTGTTCTCCAGCCTCTTATCCTCCAATGTGGCCTCCTCTACCTGTGGCCCCCTGTCCTCCAGTGTGGCCCCCTGGTACTAAACAAATGCTATTACTTACCTTCTGTCGTTACCCAGCAAGAGTCACTTCCTCTTCACCAGCGTGCATAATTAGCATAATTAGCAGACGATGGAGTCAGAAGTAGCTTCTGTAACTCATAAAGGAGCCACCGAGGCTCCTATTTTTTTTCTCCAAAACTATGCCATGAGATGATAATGGAGGAACGGATCATGTTTCAGGGGACTCACACCAGTGTGTATGTGTGCTTGGCAGGGGCGTCAACAGGTAAATTCCTCCCCACTCATCACAATCTGTGTCCTAGATCATGAAGAGAAAGTGTGCACTTGGCACTGCTTTCCCTGCAGGACATGTTTTGATGTCATGATCACATGACCTGCAAAGGAAAGCAGTGCACAGAGCTTCACTACCTCATTCTAAATGACACCTATTGTCCCTTGATGGTCCCCACACAGTACAATGCCCCTTACTTTGGCCTCCTCCTCCCCCATGGACCCGTTTAATACCCCCTAATGAAAATCTGCAACATTTAAAAACCCCTCTTTAATTTTATCCTCCCTTTACATTTGGTTTTCAGCTTTTATCTGCCCAAACTTACACATGATTCTATCTGTATTCCTACCCCTTCCCCTCCTCACATGGTGTGCTCCCTGTCCTCCATCCGACTCCTATAGCCTCCTGTCCCCAGCCTCCACCTGTCCTCCAGTCCCACAGTCCCCTCGAGAATCCTTCTGTCCTCCGACCTCCCCCTCCAGCATCCTCCTGTTCTCCAGCCTCCTCAAACATCCTCCTGTCCTCCAGCCTCCTCTTCCTGTCCCACAGCCTCCTCCTCCTGTCCCCAGCCTCCACCTGTCCTCCAGCCTCCTCCTCCTGTCCTCAGCCTCCACCTGTCCTCCAGCATCCTCCTCCTGTCCTCCAGCCTCCTCAAGCATCCTCCTGTCCCCCAGCCTCCTCCTCTAGCATCCTCCTCCTGTCCCCAGCCTCCACCTTTCCTCCAGCCTCCTCCTCCTGTCCCCAGCCTCCACCTGTCCTCCATCATCCTCCCCCTGTCCCCAGCCTCCACGAGTCCTCTAGCATCCTCCTTCTGTCCCCAGTATCCTCCTCCTGTCCCCCAGCCTCCTCCTCCAGCATCCTCCTCCTGTCCCCAGCCTCCACCTGTCTTCCAGCATCATCCTCCTGTCCTCCAGCATCATTCTCCTGTCCCCCCCACAGCCTCCAGCCTTCTCCTGTCTACAGCAGCCTCCTCCTGTCCTCCTGCCGACTCCTCCTGTCCTCCAGTAGCCTCCTCCGGTCCTCCAGCCTCCTCCTGTCCTCCAGCAACCTTGACCTGTCCTCCAGCAGCCTTCTCCTCTATTCCCCTCCTGTAGCCTTTTGTCCCCCAGCAGCCTCTAGCCTACTCTTGTCCTCCAACCTCCTCCTGTCCTCCAGCATATTCCTGTCCCCCAGACTCCTCCTGTCCTCCAGCAGCCCCAGCACCCTCCTCCTGTCCTCCTGCAGCCTCCTCCTGTCTACCAGCAGCCTTCTCCTCTATTCTTCTCATGTAGCCTCCTGTCCCACAGCCTCCTCCTTTCCTCCAGCAGCTTACTCCTGTAGCCTCCTCCTGTCCTCCTGCAGTCCTCCAGCAGCCTCCTTGAGTAGGTAGCAGGGGCTGGTCCCGCCTCCTTGTGGCCCTCATGCCTCAGCTGCTCTGCAGCTCTAAACTGCGGGGTCTGGAGGAGGCAGGACAAACCGGGAAAAGTGGGCAGAACTCGGGACATTTTCCCAGCCGCCCTTGGCAGCGTGACAGAGCCCAAAAAAACAGCACTGTCACGGTGAAACCGGGACGGTTGGGAGGTATGTAAATGCAAGGTATAAGTGAGAGTGTTCGGTGGTGCCAGGGCCCAGAGATGCAGGGGTGGGCCCACATAAGTCTGTATATAAGGGATCCATAAGGGGGCTGTATTTAATTCATCCATATGGTGTGAGGGAGCTTATATAAAATAACCATGAGGTGTATGTTTGGTGTGATAAACTAGGAAACCGTTTTTGTTTCTGAATTTTTAATGCTGCCACTTGAGTTCACTGCAAAGGGGCCCACTAAGGCTCTGTTGACCAGGGGCCCACTGAAACCTGGAACCGACCCTAGGGGAAATACTGTCAGGGAACCAAGATGTAGGGACAATGAGGAACATAAATATGTGGAGATGCTGGGCTTAATGGAGAAGATAAAGGACATGTCAACTGCAAGCACTGAATGTAACTAGTAGGGGTTTCTTCTGTGTTGTCTGTAGCTGTATATACCATCATTATTGGCACAACCAAGTGTGGGGTAATTATGTGCAGCAGTGGGCATCACTGCAAGTGTGATACATATGCATTGGGGTCCGTGCCCCGGATCTTTTACTACCCTAGCAACGCCCCTGGTGCTTGGTGTACAAATACTGCACCCTTATAGTAGATTTCCTTCAACTTCATGATGTGAACAGGAATTTACAAAATGTCACTTATGTAAAAACTTTCTAATGATGCACATATATAGCTGCTGACAACAGTATCTTTCTGGCATATCAACTCCATATGTTTTAGCTTAGACCATTTCTCATAAAGAGGCGACTGTGTGAGTCTATATTAATGAAGGGCTCCACCTAGTGTCCTCAGGAAGATATGCAGGTGGTGCTCCTGTCATACATGCAATGTATATTCATTGCATGAATCCAAGACACTTCTATGGAAAAGCAGTATCATAAGCAACATTTTAGGCATGGATCTATAGTATTAGAGAGAGTTCATGTTTTGCACATTTCACACCAACATTTTTTTCCCCTTTACATTTTATTATTTATTAATTCATACATAATACAAAAATACCAAAAAGAAGAAAAAAAAAAAAAAAAATCAACCAATTTCATACCCTTATCCCAAACCTTTCACCTCCCTCTCACACCTAGTAAGGAGAACAAAAAAATGTAAAGGATTGAACAGCGTTCGTAAATAAATGTTATTGTAGAGATTAGTTATACAATTTACCCATATATTTTCAATATCAATTCCTGAACGGTTTTCTAGATCTCTGCTTGCTGACATTTTATATGAGGCTTAAAAGGAAATCTACGAACAGGATGAAGGATTGTAAACCAAGCACACTGACATACTGGTGTGTGCATCCTCTGGCAAGATCTGCTCTTCTTTAAGCTTCTTATGCCCTGGTTTTAAAGAAAAAAAAAGGATTTAAAATTATGCAAATGCCTGAGGGGCTTATTAACACCTATGGAGCCTGGAACCCAACTGACTCATTTGCATAATTGTAAAAGCCATTTTTTGTGAAAACCAGGCTAAGTGAAGAGCAGATCCTGCTAGAGGGGACACACACTAGTATATTAGTGTGCTTGGTTTACAATCCTTCATCCTGGTGGTAGATGTCCTATAATTGTTTACTTTCTGTGAATAAAAAAAAAGGGTCCATAGTCTTTTGATGTCATATTACCTGGAATTTTCGTTAATATGAAGTCCTTGAACAAGCGATCGCATGAACAGATGAAATGTAAAAATAAAGTAAAAATCATTTTATAATGATTAAATAAAAGTCCCATAATCTCCCCAGTTACACGTAAAATGTAATAAAGTATATAAAACACAAAAACACCGTACATATTTGGTATCACCGCGTCAGTATTAAACTATACAATAAATCTAAATCAGTATTGAACCTGCTCAGTGAACAACGTAAAAAATAAAAAAATAAAAACACGAAAAACTTCCCGTAATATATAATTTTTCATCAAACACCATCACAAAAAATGTTCTAAAAAGTGATCAAAAAAAGTTATGTGCTTTAATATGATACGACTGAAAGTAACAACTCTTTTCACAAAAAATAAGCCCTCAACCAGATCTGTCAATAGAAATTTACAGAAGTTATGGCCCTGAAAAGTTGTCGCTAGTAAAAACAATTCGATTTTCTCCGATATTGGTTTTACTTAGTAAAATTGATAAGAAAAGCTATATAAATGAGGTATCACTGTAATCGTAGTGAACCAGAGAGTAAAGATAAAATGTTAGGTTTTACTTTGAGGTCAGCCAGGGGGGGGGGCGTAAGTGCTAAAAATCCAAAATAAAAATGGATGGTTTTGTTTGTGTCCACCTTGAAATAGTTAATTAAATCTCATGAATAAGCTATAGATCCCCCAAAAATGACTTATCCATTCATTGTATCTCATCCCCCAAATAATAAGCCCTCATATGTTTGCATTACCAAGAAAAACGCACAATGTATTGTACAATGTGACAATACAAATCTGCTGTGAATAGCGCTGCTTTGATCCAATGCTCGGCCGTGCACCCATACAGCACGCAGAGCATTTCAGCATTTTATTCATTTTGAAACTGTCAAAATTGCAGGTCCACATTGTTTTAACCCATGTGAAACACTTAAAGGGTTGATAGACTTAATAGAAGTTGTTTTACATACGTTGAGGGGTGAAGTTTCTATAGTGGGGTAATTTATGTGGTTTTACTATTATTTAGGCCTTTCAAAGTCACTTGAAAGCCGAGTTGTCCCTCAAAATGTGAGTTTTGGCAATTTTCATGAAAATGAGAAAAATCGCACCTAAAGTTCTGCACCTCATAACATCCTAGAAAAATGACAGGACGCATAAAATATCATCCTAACATAAAGCAGACATTCCGTAAATGTTAATTATCAAGCTTTTGGGTAGTTTTACTTCCTGTCTGAAAAGCAGAACATTTCAAACTTAGAAAATGAAGAATTTTTGCAAACTTTTGACAATTTTTTTTTTTTTTTTCAAAACGAAACGCAAAACTTATCACTTAAATTTTACAACTAACATGAAGTACAATGTGTCACGAGAAAACGGTCTCAAAATCATCTGGATATGTAAAAGTGTTCTGACGTTATAACCAATTATCGTAATACATGTCAGATTCGAAAAATTGAGTCTGGTCATTGAGCTGAAAACAAGCGCCAGTGATAAGGGGTTAAATCTTGTTCACATGACAATCTAAAAGTTAGAAAACCCAAATTTTCACCAAGACAAAAAAAGTTTTTGTCTCGACATACGCTTACAAAATACAGGCGGTCCCCGACTTACAGACGACCCATAGTTAAAGACGGACCCCTCTGCCCACCATGACCTCTGGTGAAGCTCTCTGGATGTTACTATAGTCCCAGACTGCAATAATCAGCTGTAAGGTGTCTGTTATGAAGCTTTATTGATAATCCTTGGTCCAATTACAGCTAAAAATTTTGAAATTCCAATTGTCACTGGGGCAAAAATGTTTTTTTGTCTGGATCTACCATTATAAAATATACAGTTTCGACTTACATACAAATTCAACTTAAGAACAAACCTATGGACCCCATCTTGTATGTAACGCAGGAACTGCCTGTATATCTGTTCCAACATACAAATTCATCTTATCTTCAAACCTACAGGACTTCATTATCTTGAACGTAATCTGGGTGCTGGAGAATTTGGCTCTATTTTAGATGAACACAATCATTTGTGCTCTTCAGGTTGTTTCTAAGCAAAAATGACTTCCTTTGCAGGGGGTCTTAATGTAAGAAGAAATACAAACATCCCTGATGAAGTTGTATAATGATACACATGCATTTAGGGAATTTATTTCAAAAGTTTAAAAAATTCTCTGCAACTTTAGTGTCCAGCTTAAAGGAACATGAAAATTGGACACTAGGTGTCACTATTATAAAGCAGGTTTTAATTGGTTAAACAGAACATATTACGGCCAGTGATGAGTGTCAATGTGAATGTGCCCCTTTTCACTTATAACTGGGAAAAGGTTAAAATGTTCAGCTGAAAAAATAAATTGTAAAAAAGAAAATATAAGAGTCCCCAAAAGACTATTCTGACCTTTAATGGCCATAAAGTAATAAATGAAACCTAAAACAGACGTGTTATATCTAACATTGCGGCAAACACTATTATGTTTGTTTTGTGGTAATGCCCCATTACAGTCAGTACAGTATTTCGTAAAAAAAAAAAAAAACACCCTGTCAAAATCCTGTAATTTGCTTTTAGGAATCTCGCTGGTTTTACTACTAAATTACTACTCGTTTGGGCAATTAAATCTTATTCATGGTATACACTTTGTATCAAAAGTGTAGACCAGGGATAAGGCTTAAATGCCGAAACACTTAGGTCCTTTGTTGTACTCTTTTGACTACGTGCTCTGTTTTTAGCTACGATTTCTCAATGTGCAGGCAAGTGCCGAGGTCATCTACTTTACATATTTACATTTTTATTTATATATATTTATATTGCAAAGTTTATTAGAATGATCTGAACTATCGATTTGTAGTCTGGTCTCTTCACTGTACAGTGGCAGTAGGTAGATGAACTATAAAAAGTGTTTATTGCTGGCGTTGCTACATGGATACAGGGAGCATGACCCTGAAATGAATGATATGAACCCCATGTGGGTAAGTCCTATCTTAGGCCTCATGCACTCAATCATATTTTTTGTCGTAGCTACTCCGCACAAATTGAGGAACGCTTACGCCTTAATTGAGGTATATTTTGCATGGTCACGATTAAATATGAATTAATGAGGGGGAAGTATACAGTAGTATATATGATATATTGAGGGGTCTCAGTGTATTATCGGTATATGCAGGAGGCATATTGTGCAGCACTTAGCTGTTACCTAGGGGACATTAAATTGACTGATTTTTTTTTATGGAAAAAGTATGGAGATGTTCTCCAGAGGCCACGATCACAAAGGTAGCAAATTCTGCAACGATAAGTCACGGCTGGGAGAAGTTTCTGATGGAAAAGGATTGGCAACAATGAGGAGACTACAGGAAGAAAAGTGGGATGGACCAGGCAACACAGAGGTAGTAGGAAACAGCTTCAGCCCAACAGTATGTAATGGTTATTTATGGCTGATATATATTTATGGCTGATATATCTTTATATGTGCAACCTATTCATTGGTATCTATGTGCTTGGTAGATTTATTACTGGAATATGTTAACATTTGTGGTATATAGATTTTAGATGTCAATTTATATTGTAGTATTTTTGCTGTAGGGACAAATTTTTATATTTACTATGGATAGGCCTTATTGTAGATGATCTCAAAGCAGTGGCTCTTTTGGATTTTATTCTTATGAATTGCTTTTAATGGTGGTGCGGGCTGAATTTAATTTACCTTCTGGCTTCACTCTGAATCTGGCTCATTTTTTCTACACTTTAACAGGGGATGTTTGGCCCTTAATCTTGCTGTTATGTTGGGTACTAAAATAGGCTCAACCAAGCCCACTGGGGCCACTAACAACATTACATAAAAGCATACCTGGATGTGCACTGTGAAAACTGCTAGCAGGCGACAGGTACAGGGTTGAAGCACAACAGCGTTGTATGCGCTGGCAGCTCCGGGTTTGCAAAAGACACAGGTGATGGGCATAACACAGGGGGCAGAGTTGACAGCGCACACAGCGTTCTTCTGCTTCATCCTGGGACCTGCCGACTGCTAGCAGCACTCAAATAGTAGTATGTGCCTTTGCAGATAAAATGTGTTTGCCCCACCTGGCTACACTACTGCTTAGATGTGTATTAGTATTGTCAAACCTCTTTTTTCCTTAGCACCTTTCCCTTATACATGCATTTGGAGTTTGATAATCCTAAAGGAAATACATTTCAGGTTTCTGTACTCTCCATGCAGTTCAGTGACCCTAGAGTGTTTAGAATATCTACATGTACAATTTAACAAGGCAAATCAAGATGTGGACACACATAAAAAATTTCTAATCTCCTTTTGCTTGTTTAACAAATGGTTCTTTCTCAAGTTAGATAAGGAACTAAATAACTGAACTATATACAAATGATTAACCTAAAATGTTAAGATAAATCTTCCATTTACCAATTTATTCTGCTACTCACCACTGAAGAATTTTGCATTATTATTATTTCTGTTATTATGACAAATTTAGGTCAGTGTGATCCTAACAGAATGAATGCTTGGATTCTATCATTTTTATAATGGAAAAAAGCAACTTAAGTGCTTCAAGAAGGGTCTAGATGCCCCTTTACATACAAATAAAATTAATGTTATATAGAATTGTTTCCCCTAAATCCCTTCCTCATGTAATCCCTTCACTTCCTTGGTTGAACTTGATGGACCTGTGTCTTTTTCCAACGATGCACTTTCAGTGGGAAATTCTTATGGCCTATGACCACTTTATACCACTGCCCCCAAGTCCACTTCACCAGCACACCCACACATAATACCCACCTAAATGCCCCTTACACGGTTTCCTGTGACCCCCGGTGTATAATGCTTTCGGTCCCTAGGCTACAATCCCAAACTATTTTATATGCATCTTATATGTCCCGCCGCCCAACCAATAATGCCCACATTCATTGCCTCCACTGATGTCTCTTTTTGCAGCTTCCAATTGGTACAACATCAGCAAAGCTACATTGTGGGTGCCCTCCTTCTCTGAGGTCTCCTGTACCATGTAGAGTCTTTTTTCTTTGGCCCCCAGTGTATGAGGTCTCCAGTCATGCGGTTTCCCTGCAAACCATATCATTGCCTCTAATGTTTCCTGCCAACTACCAACTAAAAATGCCCACATTCAAAGCTTCCACTGATAACCCTTCACTGTTGCTCCACCCTTACACCCTTCATTTATAATTTCCTTTACTAGGACAGGTGGGAGATTTGCTATATAAATACTATGATCTTATTTGCTTTTTATGCACTATGAATGGACCACAATGCTAATCTATCCTTGTATCCTCTTCATCTTTAAGATCAGTGGGGGGGCCCGACAATTTTAACTTTGCTGTCCAGAACATGAAGTGATGTGATGAACCAGACTCTCGGGTCACAGCCTACTCTAACAGCCAGCCCCAGTTCACACCTCTGCAAAAATAGTATTGCCACCACTTCTACTTTACTAACTTATTGTACTAGAAAGGCAGTATGTGTCTATTTACAAAAGTTCCATAACAATTACATAACCCAACACATAGCTAAACTAATTTTCTATTAGATACATTAACAATAGTACTATTAGCATTATCCCTTCAGTTCTTTATGACTGAAAGCAGATACTTAATATATTTTAAGATTTAATACACAATGTGCAGTGCAAACAAACATGGTCAGATAAAGAGCTAAACGATAATTACAAAGAATGTACACACACACACAATACAGAAAAGAGGATAAAACTAAAAACAACCTTACTAACGGATAGTAGAAGTTATTTGCATCATGGGGCAAAGTAGAAAATCTGTGCAGTCCTTGCAAGAGATGTGAAATTCCTGTAAAAAAAAAAAAAAAAAAAAAACTGACAAAATGGACCTGTTACACCCACTAATTTGAGATTGTTTATACTGAAAGTGCACACCTGGCAAGCAGACTCTAAAATGAGTCTTTTGAATACCGTGCTTTTCTGATTCCTTCTTGGATCAAGGCATCTAGAAGAGGTTTGATGGTAGGTCTATTAGGTCTGCCCTGGCCTAAAATGTAAATTAGAATTTTAATCTAGGTGAACCATAACAAAATAAAAGATTAAATACTTCTATACTATTACCACATAATGTATTGGAAAATATGGAATCTCTTTCTCTGTAGGGAAAACACCTTTATATACACTAAGACTTGCTCTTCTCATGGTGGTTTGCTCAACTAGTCAGATTTCTAGGTGGGTCATAGTCATGGCTGCATGAAGAGCATGCAGGAAAACATCCATAATAAACAACACATAGAACATTGGAGAATAGTTGGCACATCGTCAAAATAACAACTCAGAGCCTCCACCGTACTGGACTTCTTTCTTCTGTAGTTGATAGCACTATGAAATGTTTATGCCTTATAAAATATGGACTGTCATTAAATTTTCTTTTTGTATGCAATGAACCTAACCTGCCCTCAGTTATTTCTAGTTTCTTTAGTGAGCAGTAAAAAGAACTAAAATACTTGTCATATTGAATTTTACAAAGTCTAGACCTTATTGTCAATTCTAAGGCTACTGCTTACAAATGAGGTGCAACAGGTTCTCCTTGTCCTTTCAACAAGTAATTTGAACATTTGCAGTAGCACTTTTACATTAACCCCTTTAAGATTACTTATAAGTAGCAAAGCAGGAGATTGCATGGTGGCACAAGCAGTACCTCACTGCATAACCAAATTACTTTTATCCTCCTTAGAGAGATCCTCATGGGAATCAAGTCCAACATTTCTCTCTAAATATTTATTTTCCTTCAGCTTTTCACAAGATAAAAAAAACAGTCCTGTGGTCCATTGTCTGTGGCTGTAGGCCATTGACGGGTGAGTTCTGGACAAGTAACAATGACAATAAACGAGGACAGCCCAAGTCATGATCACTAGCAGGAAAAGAACCTGCTCTATAATTTATGACTTGGAAAGTATCTCACACATGGGGCTGTAAAAACTCCTGAAGAGGATGTGAGCCCAAAGAAAGACATGAGGACATGAGTTAGTTAAAACAATAGCCATCACACTTCCAAAATGTACATTTGTGCAAATGATGCCGCAGGGTTGCCAAGTGGCAATAATCGCTGAAATTTGCAATGATAGCTTATAATTGTACCTGTTACCCAAAATATTTGTCATCTAACATTTGCATTATTGCAGACTTGATGCACCACTCTGCTTCCTATGCGGTCAGTCATGTGTATACATTAGACGCTTTTCTATCCCAATTGGGCTTTTTCTTAATCTCTTCCCACCAGCAATGAATCCCAATCTTCAGGTCTTACATAGATCAAAATGTTAAAAAAACAGATGTGGCAATGTTTTAATAAAGAGAATTTGCTATTGAACTTCTGAGTTCATGCAATTTATTTTGCATAGAAAGACATATTAAGACATTCAACCCCCTTCATGAGGAGCTCTAAAGTATTGTGCTACAAGCTGGATGTCATGGGTGTCCCCGCGACTCACCTTTCGGGTCACGGATACACCCGTGTCTCGCTCCTGTCGCCGACACCTCCGTGGCCCACATTGTTCCCCTCCATACTGCCTTACCTCTCCACGCTCCCACCCAGGATTTGGCAGTGCAGCACGCATGTCCCCCGCCACCTAGGGTACACGTGTGGCAGCCCTCAAAAGATAAAAAGGGCCAGCACAATGCTAATTGGTGCTTTCCATTTCCAGGAATTTTATAAAATCTGGCCACTTCCTGCATTCTCTGCCGGATCTGTGCCTCAGAGAAAGCTTCCCAGCAATATCCCTTCTTTCCTGTGTCTCCAGCATTCCCATGTTTCTTGCATTCTTGCTCCCGTGTTCCCTTTTGTCTGGTTCTCCTGTTGCTGACCACGGATTGTACTTTGAAGTTGCATCTCTGCCACCTGCCTTGACCTCTCCACAAGTATGTCTTCCGCTAGGGTACCTCAACCTCTGCTGCCACCGCGGGCTAGTCGCACCTGTGGAACGACCTGGTTGTACCCTGCCGCAGCAAGTCCATCCCGCTTTGCGGAGGGCTCAGGTGAAGTCCAGGTGCCACTTGGACTCCGGTCCCAGGTTTCAGTTAGTACCACCTCCTGCGGTGGTCCAGAGGATCCATGCATCCCGAATCCTGACACTGGAAGTATACTACACATTCTGGAAAGTTCCAATTAGGAAATCATTTCCTACAACGATAGCTCATTTGGCATGAGACAATGCTATAATCGCAAACATTACAATTCCTTTGTATCACAAGGGGAAAAGCACACACACACACACACACACACACTAATGACACTTCATCATTCAGTGAAGTGCAACATACCAGATAGGACCATTTGATAGTGAGTGAATGGATGTTAAGAGTCTCCTGGAAAGAATCATGAAGTCAAGTAACATTTTTAACTAAATACCAATATAGGTTATATCATTGAGCAATTCCAATTTAACATCATTAGAGATGAGCGAGCACTAAAATGCTCGGGTACTCGTTATTCGAGAAAAACTTTCCCATGCTCGTAGTGCGCGTCTCTCGAAGAAAACATCCCATTGGAAGTCAATGGGAGACTCGAGCATTTTTCAAGGGGACCAAGGATCTGCACAGGGAAGCTTGGCCAAGCACCTGGGAATCTCAGAAAAGGATGGAAACACCACGGAAATGGACAGGAAACAGGCATGGGCAGCATGCATGGATGCCTCTGAGGCTGCTTAATCGCACCATTATGCCAAAAGTATGGGCAACAGCATGGCAATGACAGAGTGACCGAATGAGGCTATATAGCATCTAAAACATCCAATAATTGACCCTGACACTATAGGGGACTATGCAGAGGCAGCAGCGGCAGGCTAGAGAGTGTCTTGGCAACATACCCCAAATGGACTCAGGCTTAAAACCAATGGGTGGCAGAGAGGAACCAAAGGAGGTGAGCAAGAAGCGCTTAAATAATATCGGTACATGATAAAAGTTTGCCAGTATATTTTGTGGATTACACAGCAGGGTGGCGACAAAGTTAACATGGAAGCCATGAAAACAATCCAAAATTCTGCCTGACACAGCTCGTTTGATAAGGGGACCATGTATGGAGGCAGCTATATGGACTACTTTTGGAGGCAGCTATGGCGATGACGTGTGACAACGTGTGACGGCAGCTAAAAAGACGACGTGTGGAGGCTGCTATGGCGACAATTTAATTTGATAGTGCCCGTATGTGGCAGTCCAAAAAAGTTTCAAACCAGAGGAAGCAGTAGCTGGTCCAAAATTACATAGATTGAGTGCCTGTATGTGGCACTCCCAAAAAATTGTTTAAAACAGAGGACAGGGTAGTTGGCCCTCCAGAAAAATTAAATACATAGAGTACTATAGCCAGAGCCAGTTGGCCCTGACAAAAAAATAGCCAGTTTCCTCTGCTTTAGTGTACAAAGAGGAGGAGAAGGAGGACAATGAGGACGAGGAGCGCATACATTATTCAGGTTCAGCTTCTTTCACCTGGTGGAGAATGGAAGCACTACTAGTGCCAGCAAGCCCAGCCACAAGCAAATAAAAAAAAAATGTATAACGTTATTGTAGCCCTAAGAAGGGCTGTTGGGTTCTTGTTGAATTTATCGCAAAGTGCCAACACAGAAATTTAATTTGTGATTTATACTCCCTTCTATGTCACAGTTTTCATTGATACCAGCACCCTGAGGACACCAATAAAGCAGAAAATAGTCCCAGGTAAAGCTGTCACTTTAAAATAGCTCTGTGCACAGCAAGTCCTGGGCTGTCTGGGACTGTAGGAAGATACCTGGAGTCCTCTCTGGTGATGGCCTGAGTGCCCACAGAAAGGGCTCTGAGTGCCACAGGTTAGCCATCACTGGGCTAGTCTATTCCAGGGTCACCTGATCTGGCCAGCCAACCACTGCTATCGACGTGTAATGTAAGGGTACCACGTCATGCTGGGTGGAGTGCAGAGTCTCTTGGCTTGTGATTGGCTCTGTTTCTGGCCGCCAAAAAGCAAAACGGCGGGAGATGCCATTTTCTCGAGCGGGCGAAGTATTCGTCCGAGCAACGAGCATTTTCGAGTACGCTAATGCTCGAACGGGTAAGTAAATGTGCTCCATTGTTTTTTTTATTTAGGGGCATCAGAATACAAGGAGCTGGATACATATGCATGGAAGAATTTTCTGAAGCTTGTCAAATCAGTCATTTCTGAACATTTTGCATGTATCACGAAACATGTTCTAGGACAAAGGACATGGGATATATCAGCTACCATCCAAATAACCAATTTTATAGGATTAGCTTGACTGTTACTATTAACCAGTACATATCTCACAGTAGTAATGCCTAAGCGCAACTCACATTGGAGGCGCTACATACCCTGTTTCCCCTAAAATACTGGTAGGACAGGATCTAGGAGCGTGCAAGAGGCGTGAACAGGCAATGGATCTGTATACAGAGAACAGGAAGGTAGACAGATCTGACCCTAGCAATAGATATCTAAGAGAAGGAGCAGGGAAACTATTAAAAAAAAAACCAAAACATTGCAGTGTAGATACACTCCACTAGACCTACAGCATAGCAAGAAAAATAATTATATAGCACCTACACTTTAAGCCTAACAAGATAATGCAATATATTGCCAACACATATCCTATCTTATGATACCATCTAATGGTTATTTCTGGTATTGCAGATGAATTGTCATCTGTATGTAAAGGAAGGGTTAAAGCTCACACTGTTTATAATAAAATGTTTCCAGCCATTGGTTGGGAGCCTGGAATTTCCCCAGAGTGGAAGTTTTTAAATATTCCCTTTGGCCGGAGATCTGGGTCTTTCTGTGAAGATTTCTAGATGAGAAGGTCTGCAGAGACTAGAAGCCTGCAGCTGCTGTCTCTCCTCAGAGGGCTTTCCCTCTTTGAGATTGCCGCTCTCCACAGATCCTACCTTATATTGCTGCCGAAGCAACAAAATTTATTCTCCAGCCCCAGGCTGTGAGCTACAACCAGACAAGAACACAACCATCAGCTTCCTCGTGAAACCCTACAGCATGGACCTTTAAACCTCAACCTGTTGCTGTTTTCAAAAAATTTTTGGAATAAAGAGACTGTGCATTTTCTTCAACCCGGTCACCACATGTGATCCCTGGTTACCGCTTACATTATGGGCCTCCCTTTCACCATCCACCCACGGATCACTTTACCACACATACATAGGGAGTGCCCTAGAGCAGTGGTCCCCAACCTTTTTTTGCCCAGGGATCGGCTGTAAACATATATTCGCTCCAGGGATCAGTAGGTGGGGGGGATACAGTCTGGTTTCTGTTTCATAGCCAAAAATGTAAGTTTGCATGCCCCACATAACTCCCTGTGTGCCTAGCTTATATTGTCCAATTTCCTGAAGAAGCTCCCCCACCTTCTACTATCCTAGCTGAACTAAAAACAAAAAAAATACTCACCTTCCCTGTTTCCCTGCAGCAGTCTTCTCTTTGCTCACCGTCAATAGAACAGTGCATTTACATGGAAATTAAGTAATGGGAAAGAAGATTGCTGCAGGGGAACTGGGAAGGTGAGTATATTTTCTTTTGTTTGTTTTTACAGAGGTCCAGTGCGGCCTGGAACCAGGTGTTGCATGGCCCGGTCTTGGGCCATGGACCGGTGGTTGGGGAACACTGCCCTAGAGGGAATCTTCCATCATATTGCAGCCTCCCTCTCCTCTTGCACCCTTTGCTGACCCTGCCTGGGGTGGACAAGGCCTGTTCACCTGGACCAAGCTACCCTTGGTCTAACTAGCGCTAGACTGCACATCAAGCCAGCCACTCAGGTACCAGGGGAATCCGGTATACCCCAGTGGGAGCATGTTGCATAATGATGTTTTCCATGCAGATTTGAAGGGCTCTTAACCCCAATTCTGTTTACTATGAGAAATCTGCCACTTCTGACATGAGGTCACTTACAGTTAGTAGCTTTTTTGCCGACAAGGGCTGTCGTTTTATTTTAGCAGGAAACTAAAAAGAAAAGAGAAAACCGAGTTAGGGTTAGGGTTCGGGCGCTCTAGGGTGTAACCCCTATGCTGCTCGGCTATGCACAATATAGGAAGAGTTGTGAGGGATGGCCAAGTAAAACACTTTTTATATGTAGAGAGCAACATTGTATATGGGCTGGTAAGGTTTGTTTTCGAGGACTGCTTTTTAGAGCCAATCCAGCCCTGGATGGTGTTCCTGTATTTTAATAGAAAGAAAACAAGAAAAATGACAATAAAGACTGAAGCAGATATTTTAACTAGATTTGCTCTGATGAGGTCCTGGATATAGTGTAAGGCCTTTTTCAGACGGCCACGTGCTTGCTCTGGGCCGTAACCCCTCCCCTCTACATAGAAAGTTTAGCGGTTGCCGCTGTATTATGGCAAAATATAATAATTTTTTATTTATATAGCGCCTACAGAATAATAAGCGCTGCACAAACCATGACAAATTGGTCCCTGTCCCCAATGAGGCTCACAATCTAAACAACCGACCAGTATGTTTTGGAGCGTGGGAGGAAACTGGGGGACCCGGAGGAAACTCATGCTAACATGGAGAGAACATACAAACTCTTTGAAGTGGGTAGGATTCGAACCCAGGACCCCAGCACTGCAAGGCAGTAGTGCTACCCACTCAGCCACCGTGCCACCCGTAAAATATAGATCTCTATGGGGGCCGTGATATGACCACTAATCATGCGGCCGAATCTCGCCCCCCCAATATGGTCTGTGTGAATGAGACCTCAGCAAAAACCCCACTGTAACCCCGAGATAAGCATCTTCTTGTTACGTCTATAAACAGAATATGTTACATAAGTATCTCTTGACTGTACGGTATGTAACCAAGGTAACACAAATTCAAGGACAAGGACTGACAGAAGTAGAATATTTCTATTTAGAATGTATTTTCTACCATGGAAACCAGGGAAGTTTGGATCTGAGCTCTGTATCATATTACAGGGTTTTATGTGCTATACAATGACATAGACAGATGCACAGAACACGTTGTTACAAGTTGTGATGAAAATTATGAAACTCCTGTCCATATGACTCTGTGGGGCACATTCACTAAAGCGCCTGCGCCAGTTTTCTGTCCGTCTTTGCGCATTCTTTTATGTGCAAACTACTTGCACAGGTATTTGAGAAGTGTCCACGCCATCCAATGAATTGTTAGGTTTTCACTATTTTCACTGCTCCATACATCAAAATATGAAAATGTTACGGCTGTCAAAATAACAACCCTAGAGGTTTTATTAATGCAAAGTTTTAAGGTATATTAAGACATTAAAAATATATATATAAATTTAGTATCTCTACGATACTACTGACCAAAGAATAAATGGGATGTGTCCTCTGGATTACAAGATTGAAAGCTCATCAGAATATGGTGCAATTGAGCTTTTTGCCAATTCCACTTCATTTGGAATGTTTTCCAGCTTCCCAGTACATGGCACATGTACTACAATGGTGCCATGTATTTAATGGTGCAATTAGAAGGTACAATTTGTCCTGCAGATAACATGCCCTCATGCAGCTCTATACAGTACATGAAAAAATAAAAAAGATTTGTGGAATGAGGGCTGTGAAAAAAATGCACAAAAAAACCCCCTGCACTTTGAGGGGTTAAGCTCTCTGAGTGTTAATACATGATATATATATCATGTATTATGTTATCTTGTATAATCTATTTATGTGTTTGTATTGATCTTATTTTAGGCAAATGTAGTATATATATATATATATATATATAAGAATATGTTTTTTTATAGGTTAGATTTCTCATCAAACCCTTACTGGAGACCCAGTGCATTGCTATCCAAATAAGAAATAGTGTACATATTCATATTTGTCCACTAGATGGCAGCAAGGTAGAGTCAATGGTGTTTTACTTTCTGCTACCCTTCTTCATTAAGAACTTTTTTTTTGCGCACCTTTAACATGGACTTTGTGGGGCTCATTTACTAAGGGTCCGAATCAGGTTTTTCCGCCGGGTTTCCTGAATTTTTTCGGTTGCGCCGAATTGGCCCTTGATTTTGCCGCATGCGATCACATTGTGGCGCATCGGCGCCGGCTTTCACACGACAGAAATTGGGGGCCGTGTCCGTCGGAAAACCCGATGGATTCGGAAAAACCGTGGAATTTTTTTTTAAAAATTGTGTCGCAAAAATAGCACTCACATACACCGAGACAGAGGAAGTGAATAGTGTAGCAGCGCCACAAAACAGTCACGTGTGACATAACAGGGTCACGTACGACACAATTGTGTCCTGGACCCTTCTTCAATACCTGTGAAAGCAGTTTGCACTAGAAAGAACGTGCAAAGTCCGACAGAAAACTGTCGCACAGCCTTTAGTAAATGTGCCCCATTGTGTAATAAAGATAAAGCTAACTACAGGGACTATGAAGAAAAATGCTGCATGTAATGCT
Source organism: Engystomops pustulosus (assembly GCA_019512145.1). NCBI lineage: Eukaryota > Metazoa > Chordata > Amphibia > Anura > Leptodactylidae > Engystomops > Engystomops pustulosus. Next base: position 36,012,909 of record CM033651.1, on the reverse strand, counting down.
GTAATGTCCTGTATCTGAAGATTCTAGTGGTAAATATAGAAAGTTACAAACGTAGAGTTATTCTTTCATTAGGTAAAGTACAATTATGTTGGATGCATACTACTAGGGGTTATTATAATTCCATGACAATTATTGCTTTGTACTATTAATACAAATAATAAAATGAAATCACAGATTCATTTGAGTTTCAGCACTTCAGCTGTGATTATTTAGATATGGGACTGCATTTATTTTACTAATGTTAGTTTTTTAAAAGTATTTTTATAAATAAAAAGGGAACAGGGGCATAAAGAGAGAAAAACATTGTACAAAACTAAAACTACAAAACCACTATACCTCATTATTTTTGTAATGTGTGTGTAAGTGTGGGGGACAGGGTATTCGGTAATTTACCAATATACATCTATTAGTAGTTCTGCTCCGCTTTCTTCATATGTAAAGTCTAGAGATGAGCGAACATGCTCGTCCGAGCTTGATGCTCGTTCGAGTATTAAGGTACTCGAGACGGCTCGTTGCTCGGACGAGTATTTCCCCTGCTCGAGATCGAGCATTTAATTAAAAAAACACAGTGAAGAACAATGAAGAATAGAATAAAAACAGTGAACACAGTGAACACAGGATCATTTAAGTGAAAAACACAGTGAAGAACACAGTGAAGAATAGATTACAGATGTTCGGCACATCTGCTTACTTGTCGGAAGATACGCGCGGAACGGTGCGAACAAAATAGCATGTGAAGAACAATATATATGTGTGAAGAACACATTGAAGAACACGGGGAGCAGGACAGAGACAACGGGGAGCAGCACAGAGACACCGGGGAGCAGCACAGAGACACCGGGGAGCAGCACGGAGACATCGGGCAGCTACGCTAATGCTCGAACGAGCATCAAGCTCGGACGAGTATGTTCGCTCATCTCTAAACATCATGCATAACATTATAAAAGGTTTACCACCAATTACAGAATTCCGGTAAATGGGCAGTGGAAATAATCACTTCCTGCCTTAAAAAGTTTTTTTTTTTTTACTTCACACAAAGTAGACTGAAAATTTAAGATGCCTAATCCTGACCAGATTGGAACAATATTTGTTCCACCATGTGTGTGATATATACAGTACATCTTTAAGACTACCCACTAGACCTCCACTTTTCAATGCACTTTTGGGTTGTTATTGTTCAAAATGTATTCTGTTACTTTTCAAGTGTATCACATTACACTGTATAGGACTAAAAACAATTATTCTAATGATATGTAGGCCAAAAAATTGTAATGTAATGTAAGTTCTACTAACTTGTCATACGACTACATAGAGATATGATGTTAAAACTAAAAGGCAATTCACACAGATGCCACAGGCCAGACTTCCCCACTACACCATGGCTTCCCGGACGATAAAACGTATACATTAGCAGCACAATTTGAGAAAATTAATTACCATGTTAAAAGTGAACCTGCCACCAGGTATGTCAGTTTTAGCTGGTGACAGGTTCTAATAGCCTGTGCTATGAGTTTTTTTAAAACGCATTTTGTCAACATTCTGAATCTTTTCAGTAGTTTATATAGGTTTTACTAACATAACCTGGCTCGCTGCAAGGGCAGCAGCAGTCTGTGAGTGCCTGTGTCTCCTCATGCATTCATCCTCTCCTCCACACCATCCCCCTCTCTCCCCCTGCTTAATGCACATTACAAGAACTGGGGAGAAAGCCGGATTAGTATGGAGGATAGAAGACAGACACACAGAGGCTGTAGCTGCCCATTCCCCGAGGACTCACTACATGCTCCTGGTAGGGAGCCAGGTAATATAACTGAAACTGGTAATCCTGACAAAGGCTTTTTAAACAAATCATTTCAGTGATTTATTTATCAGCATAGCATAGGCTATTGAAACCTATCACCAGCTTAGAATTACATTCCTGGTGAGAGGTTCGTTTAAAGGAAACCTACCACTTAAGAGTGGTAGTTTTTACACACATATAGATGGCAGCAGCTCAGGGTGAGCTGGTGCCGGAGCATATTTTTATTAGAATAAAGCCCTATCGCCGATTTATAAGCTATATTAACTTATATCCCGGCGCACCGCACTGGGGCACGGCACACCAGCAAAATACAAAGCGCCTCTCAAGTCAATATTATACAAGGTCTATAAACAGCATAATTCCCAGTTTTTTAAGTCTCTGTAAAAAAAAGGGGGATGCATGGTGGTGAAAAAAAAGCCAAAGCAGTGGTAATGGTGGTTGTCCATGTCCCGGCGGATGGTGTACCTGTGCTGGCTAAACCTAGTTTTGAATTCCAATGTGGTCTCCCCCACATAGAAGAGACCACATGGACAACTCAGTAGGTAAATAACATATGCACTATTACATGTGAGATAATGTTTGATATGATATTCAATATCATTACTTTTAAAGTGGATTTACCATACACCATGTACCAGCTCCGTGTCATGCCCTTGGGGGCTGCGGGCTTTTTCTGAGCCCCATTGCCTCTCACTATGTGTATACATCAATTAACTTATGTTGGCTACATCGGCAGCAATATACGTCGATATACCGCCAGCTGCTTTATACTTACGTTTTCGAGCAGCTTCAGTGACGAGTCTCTGTTATTTTGTTTAAGTGATGTCATGGGTTGCCCGGGCAACCGGCGGTGATAGGGCCACCAGGACGCATGCGCACATGCTACCATGATGCGTGCGTTCCAGCTATGCGTGTCATATGAGCGTACACACGCGTAGCATTCCATTTTAGTTTTTTTAGCGGCCAACACATAGTGTATGGAGTGGTGAGTTGCCTATGTACCTTTTAAAATAGTTTTTATACTAATCTTGTACACAAGCGATTCACCTATTGCTGACACTAGCAACGACCCTGGTGCTTGGTGTACACATACTGACACCCTTATAGGTTAGATTCCTTCAACTTCTGAGTGACAGGAATTTACAAAATGTCACTTATGTAAAAATTTCTAATGATGACATATATAGCTGCTGACAACAGTATCTTTATGGCTATCAACTCCATATGTTTTAGATTAGACAATTTATCATAAAGAGGCGAATGTGTGAGTCTATATTAATGAAGGGACCCACTGAGTGTCTCAGGAGATATGCAGGTGGTGCTCCTGTCATCCATGCAATGTATATTCATTGCATGAATCCAAAGACACTCTATGGAAAAGCGTATATAAGAACATTTTAGGCATGGATCTATAGTATTAGAGAGAGTTTCATGTTGTACACATTTCACACCAACATTTTTTTCCCTTACCATTTTATTATTTATTAATTTCATTACATAATACCAAAATCCAAAAGAAGAAAAAAAAAAAAAAAATCACCCAATTTCATACCTATCCCAAACTTTCACCTCCCTCTCACACCTAGTAAGGAGAAACAAAAAAATGTAAAGGATGAACAGCGTTAGTAAATAATGTTATTGTAGAGATTTAGTTAGACAATTTACCAATATTTTCAATATAAACCTGACGGTTTCTAGTTTTTTTTTTTTTTGATCTCTGCTTGCGCATTTATATGAGGCTTAAAAGGACCTCTAACGAACCAGGATGAAGGATTGTAAACCAAGCACACTGGACATACTGGTGTGTGCATCCTCTGGCAAGATCTGCTCTTCTAAGCTTCTTATGCCCTGGTTTTACAGAAAAAAAAGATTTAAAATTATGCAAATGCCTGAGGGGCTTATTAACACCTATGGGCTGGAACCAAACTGACTCATTTGCAAATTGTAAAACAGCCATTTTTTGTGAAACCGGCTAAGTGAGAGCAATCCAGTAGAGGGACACCACACTAGTATATAGTGATGGATTGGTTACAATCCTTCATCCTGTGGTAGATGTCCTATAATTGTTTACTTTCTGTGATAAAAAAAAAAAAGGTCAATAGTCTTTGTGTCATATGAACTGGAATGTCGTTAATATGAAAGTCCTTGAACAAGCGATCGCTATGAACAGATGAAAATGAAAAATAAAGTAAAAAATCATTTATTTAATGATTAAAGAAAAAGTCCATAATCTCCCCATTACAAGTAAAATGTAATAAGAGTCTATAAAACACAAAAACACCAGTACTATTGGTATCACCGCGTCAGTATTAAACTTACAATTAAACTAAATCAGTATTGAACCGGCTCAGTGAACAACGTAAAAAATAAAAAAATAAAAAAACGAAAAAACTTCGTAATATAAATTTTCACAAACACCATCACAAAAAATGTTCTAAAAAGTGGATCAAAAAAAGTTATGTGCTTTAATATGATACGACTGAAAGTAAACAACTCTTTTAACAAAACAATAAGCCCTCAAACCAGATCTGTCAATAGAAATTTACAGAAGTATGCCCTGGAAAGTTGTCGCTAGTAAAAAAACAATTCGATTTTCTCGATATTGTTTTTTACTTAGTAAAAGTGATAAGAAAAGCTATATAAATGAGGTTATCACGTAATCGTAGTGAACCAGAGAGTAAAGATAAAATGTTAGGTTTTACTTTGAGTCAAGCCGGGGGGGGGCGTAAGTGCTAAAATCCAAAATAAAAATGGATGTTTTGTTGTGTCCACCTTGAAATAGTTAATTAAATCTACATGAATAAGCTAAAGATCCCCCAAAAATGGGACGTATCCATTTAATTGTATCTCATCCCCCAAATAATAAGCCCTCAATGTTGCATTACCAAAGAAAAACGACAATGTATTGTACCAATGTGACAATACAAATATGCTGTGACTAGCGTGCTTTGATCCAATGCTCGGCCGTTGACACCAATACAGAAGCAGAGCATTTCAGCATTTTTGATTCATTTGAAACTGTCAAAATGCAGGTCCAACATTGTTTTAACACATTGAAACAATTAAAGGGTTGATAGGACTTATAGAAGTGTTTTACATCCGTTGAGGGTGAAGTTCTATAGTGGGTAATTTGTGGTTGTACTATATTTAGGCCTTTTCAAGTCACTGAAAAGCCGAGTTGTCCCTCAAAATGTGAGTTTTGGCAATTTTTCATGAAAATGAGAAACATAGCACTAAAGTTCTGAAAACTCAGAACATTCCTAGAAAAATGACAGGGACGCATAAATATCATCCTAACATAAGCAGACATTCCGTAAATGTTAATATCAAGCTTGGGTAGTTTACTCCGTCTGAAAAGCCAGAAAATTTCAAAACTTAGAAAATGAAGAATTTTTGGCAAACTTTTGAAAATTTTTTTTTTTTTTTTCAAAACGAAACGCAAAACTTATCACTGAAATTTGACAACTAACATGAATACAAATGTGTCACGAGAAAAACGGTCTCAAAATCATCGGATATGTAAGGTTCTGACGTTATAACCAATTATCGTAATACAGTCAGATTCGAAAAATGGAGTCTGCGTCATGAGCTGAAAACAAGCTGCAGGTGTGATAAGGGGTTAAATCTGTTTACACAGACAATCGATAAAGTTAGAAAACCCACAATTTCACCAAGACAAAAAAGTATTTTGCTCGGCATTACAGCTTACAAAAATATACAGGCGGCCTTTGACACCCGACTACAGACGACCCCATAGTAAAGACGGAACCCCTAGGCCCACTGCCCTACTGGGTGAAGTTCGTCGTGGTGACTATAGTCACGACTGCAATAATCAGCTGTAAGGTGTTGTATGAAGATTATTGATAAATCCTTGGTCCAATTTACAGCTAAAAATGTTTGAATTTCAATTGTCATCCTGTTTTTGGGCAAAAAGTTTTTTTGTATGGACTACCATTATAAAACATACAGTTTCGACTTACATCCAAATTCCACTTAAGAACAAACCAAGGACCCCATACTTGGTGGTAAGCAGGATGCTGTGATACTGTTCCAACCATACAAATTACACTTATCTTCAAACCTACAGGACTTCTATATCTGAACGTAATTGGGGGCTGGGAGATTTGGTCTATTTAGATGAACACAATCATTGTGTCTCGGTAGAATGACTTTGCAGGGCTTAATGTAAGAGATCAAATCCCGAAATTAAATCCAGATAGTATTTAAAAAGTAAAATTCTTCTGCAGTAGGGGAGCTTAAGGACTGAAAATTCCCACTCGAGGTGATGCGTGCTCGCTATCAATCAGCACGCTTAAGTCGGTAAAGCAGGACCATTACGCTGCCACCGCGTGATGAGTGTCAACTGGACATGCTAGTCACCCGCTTTCTTGCACTTAACTCGTCGGACAGTTTACGTTGTCAGCTGAAATATGTAAGAGTAATCATGAGATCACACCGAAAGTGGGGATATTCGGCCCTTATGCATAAGTAATAAATACCAAAATCTAGACTGTGTACTACATGCGGAACACATCATATTAGGAATTTTTTTACGTGTTAAAATTGCCGCAATTTACAGTCGTCACAGATCGTAAAAAAAGAAAATGGACAGAGCAACCCTTATAATCAGTAAGTGCTTGATGTTAATACAGAACGAATTAGCGCCCAGACTGGGTTGTCTAGGCCCTTTCACTTATAATGAATTAAATGTTCGTGGAAAAAGATACTACATGGTTAAAACTGCTATCAAAAGTGTAAGAGACTAAAACAGAGGTATAAGCTTAACTGGCCAAACACAATTAGTGTCCTTTGTGTGGTTAATCCTCTTTACGTCAGTATGCTTTTTTAAACCGCTACGACCTGTATAACTGCTGTCAGGCAAGTGCCTGGTTTCTACTAATACATAGTTTAGCAATTTTATATTATATTATATGTGAAGTTTATATAGAAGATTGACTCGAGTAGTGCTCTCAGTGTTACGGCAGTATAGATGCCGAACACTGTCAAAAGTGTTTACCGTTGCTGGCGTGCTATGGTATGCATGGGATGTCAATGAAAGAGATGATATCAAACTCGCTCCAATGTGAGGCAGTGAGTATCTCTACTCTTAGGCTAATGCACTCAATCATATTGTGTCGTAGGCTACTCCGCACAAATTGGGAACGCTTACGCCTAATGAGGTATATTGTGCCTGGTCACGGTTAAATATGAATTAAGAGGGGGAAGTTCAGAGTATATATTGATGAATATGAGGTGGTCTCAGTGTATTATCGTAATGAGGCAGGATGCATATTGTGGCAAGCACTAGCTGTTACCTGGGGACATTAATTGACTGGATTTTTTTTCATGCGAAAAAGTATGGATGTGTTCTCCAGAGGCCACGATGCACAAGGTGGCCAATATGCAACGATAGTCACGGCCGGAGAAGAGTTCGATGGAAAGGATTGGCAACAATGAGGAGACTACAGGAAGAAAAGTGGGATGGACCAGGCAACACAGAGGTAGAAGGGAAACAGCTTCAGCCCAACGTATGTAATGTGTTATTGTATGCTGATATTATTATGGCTTGCAGTATCTATTTAGGGCAATCTATCATTGGTATCTAGTGCTTGGTAGATTTATTACTGGAATATGTAACATTTGTGTATATAGATTTTAGGATGTCAATTGATCTTGTAATTTTTGCTGTAGGGACAAAGTTTTTATATTTACTAGGATAGGGCCTATTGTAGATGATCTCAAGCAGTGGCTCTGTTGGATTTATTCATTATGAATGCTTTTAATGGTGGTGGGGTGAATTTAATTTCCTTCTGGCTTCACTCTGAATCTAGCTCATTTTTTCTACACTTTAACAGGGGATGTTGGCTTAATCGTGCTGTTAGTTGGGTACAAAAGGCTCAAACAAGACCACTGGGGCCACTAAAAACATTACATAAAAGCATACCTGGATGGGCCTGTGAAAACTGTAGCAGGGACAGGACAGGGTTGAAGCAAACAGGGTGTATGCGCTGGCAGCTCCGGGGTTGCAAAAGGACACAGGTGATGGGCATAACCCACAGGGGCAGGTTGAAAGCGCACACAGCGTTCTTCTGCTCATCCTGGGACTGCCGACTGCTAGCAGCATCAATAGTAGTAGTGCCTTTGCAGATAAAATGTGTTGCCCCACCTGGCACACTACTGCTAGATGTGTATTAGTATTGTCAAACCTCTTTTTCCTTAGCACCTTCCCTTATACATGCATTTGGAGTTTGATAATCCTAAAGAAATACATTCAGGTTTCTGTACTCTCCATGCAGTTCAGTGACCCTAGAGTGTTTAGAATATCCATGTACAATTTAACAAGGCAAATCAAGATGGGACACACATAAAAAAATTTCTAATCCGTTTGCTTGTTTAACAAATGGTTCTTTCCAAGTAGATAAGGAACTAAAAAAACTGAACTATATACAAATGATTAACCTAAAATGTTAAGATAATTTCCATTTACCAATTTATTCTGCTACTCACCACTGAAGAATTTTGCATTATATTATTTCTGTTATTATGACAAATTAGGTCAGTGTGATCCTAACAGAATGAATGCTTGGCTATCATTTTATAATGGAAAAAAGCAACTTTAGTGCTTCAAGAAGGGTCTAGATGCCCCTTACATACAAATAAAATTAATTATATAGATGTTTCCCTAAATCCCTCTATGTAATCCCTGCTTCCTTGGTTGAATTGATGGACCTGTGTCTTTTTCCAACGATGCCACTTTCAGTGGGAAATTTTATGGCTATGACCACTTTTATACCACTGCCCCCAAGTCCACTCACCAGCAACACCCACACATAATACCCACCTAAATGCCCCTTACACGTTTCTGTGACCCCCGAGTGTATAATGCTTTTCGGTCCCTAGTACAACCCAAACTATTTTAATGCATCTTATATGTCCCCGCCCAACCAATACTGCCCACATTCATGCTCCACTGTGTCTCTTTTTGCAAGCTTCCATGGTACAACATCAGCAAAGCTACATTGGGTGTGCCCCTTCTCTGAAGGTCTCCTGTACCATGTAGAGTCTTTTTCTTTGGCCCCCAGTGTATGAGGTCTCCAGTCAGGTTTCCCTGCAAAACCATATAATTGCCTCTAATGTTTCTGCCAACTACCAACTAAAAATGCCACATCAAAGCTTCCACTGATAACCTTCACGTTGCTACACCCTTACACCCTTCATTTATAATTTCCTTTACTGGGACAGGTGGGAGATTGCTATATAAATATTGATCTTATTTGCTTTTTATGCATATGAATGGACCACAATGACTAATCTATCCTTTGTATCCTTTCATCTTTAAGATCAGTGGGGGCCACAATTTTACTTTGCTGTACAAGAACATGAAGTGATGTTAACCAGACTCGCTAAGCCTATAAACAGCCAGCCCCAGTTCCACCTCTCAAAAATAGTATTGCCACCACTTCTACTTACTAACTTATTGTACTAGAAAGGCAGTATGTGTCTATTACAAAAGTTGCCTAACAATTTCATAACCCAACACATAGCTAAAACTAATTTTCTATTAGATACATTAACAATAGTACTAGTGCATTATCCCTTCAGTTCTTATGACTGAAGCAGATACTTAATATATTTAAGATTTAATACACAATGTGCAGTGCAAACAAACATGGTCAGATAAGAGCTAAACGATATATACAAAGAATGTACACACACACACAATACAGAAAAGAGGATAAAAACTAAAAACAACCTTACTAACGGATAGTAGAAGTATTTGCATCTGGGGCAAAGTAGAAAATCTGTGCAGTCCTTGCAAGAGATGTGAAATTCCCTGTAAAAAAAAAAAAAAAACTGACAAAATGGACCTGTTCACACCCACTACATTGAGATTGTTTATACTGAAAGTGCACACTGGCAAGCAGACTCTAAAATATGTCTTTTGAATACCGTGCTTTTCTGATTCTTCTTGGATCAAGGCATCCTAGAAGAGGTTTGATGGTAGGTCTTAGGTCTGCCCTGGCCTAAAATGTAAATTAGAATTTTAATCTAGGTGAACCAAACAAATATAAAGATTAAATACTTCTATACTATTACCACTGGATAAATAATTCCTGTGGACTTTATACATAAGTTCTTCTCATGGTGGTTTGCCAACTAGTCAGATTTCTAGGGGGTCATGTCAGGCTGCATGAAGAGCATGCAGGAAAACATCCATATAAACAACACATAAGAACATTGGAGAATAGTTGGCACATCGTCAAAATCAACAATCAGAGCCTCCACGTACTGGACTTCTTTCTTCTGTAGTTGATAGCACATGAAATGTTTATGCCTTATAAAATATGGACTGTCATAAATTTTTTTTGTATGCAATGAACCTAACTGCCTCCAGTTATTTCTAGTTCTCTTAGTGAGCAGTAAAAAAGAACTAAATACGTGTCATATTGAAATTTAACAAAGTCTAGACCTTATGTCAATTCTTAAGCTACTGCTTACAAAAGGTGCAAACAGGTTCTCCTGTCCTTTCAACAAGTAATGTGAACATTTGAGTAGCACTTTTACATTACCCCTTTAAGATTACTTATAAGTAGCAAAGCAGGAGATGCATGGTGGCACAAGCAGTACTCACTGCATAACCAAATACTTTATCCTCTTAGAGAGATCCTCATGGGAATCAAGTCCACAACATTCTCTCTAAATATTTTTTTCCTCAGCTTTTCACAAGATAACAAACAGTCTGTGGGTCCATTGTCTTGGGCTGTAGGCATTGACGGGTGAGTTCTGGACAAGTAACAATGACAATAAACAAGGACAGCCCAAGTCATGATCACTGCCAGGAATAGAACCTGCTCTATAATTATGACTTGGAAAGTATCTCACACAGGGCTGTAAAAAACTCCTGAGAGGATGTGAGCCCAAAGAAAGACATGAGGGACATGAGTAGTTAAAACAATAGCCATCCACTTCCAAAATGTACATTTGTGCAAATGATGCCGCAGGGTTGCAAGTGGCAATAAATCGCTGGAATTTGCAATGATAGCTTATAATTGTACTGTTACCCAAAAATATTTGGTCATCTAACATTTGCATTATTGCAGACTTGATGCACCACTCTGTTCCTATGGGTCAGTCATGTGTATACATTAGACGCTTTTCTATCCCAATTGGGCTTTTTCTTAATCTCTCCCACCAGCAATGAATCCCAATCTTCAGGTCTTAGAATCAAAATGTTAAAAAAACAGAGGATGTCGCAATGTTTAATAAAGAGAATTTTGCTATTGAACTTCTGAGTTCATGCAATTTTATTTGCATAGAAAGACATATTAGGACATTCAACTCCTTCATGAGGAGCATCTAAAGTATTGTGCTACAAGCTGGATGTCATGGGTGTCCCCGCGACTCACCTCTCGGGTCGCGGATACACCCGTGTCTCGCTCCTGTCGCGACAACCTCCGTGGCCCACATCGTTCCCCTCCATACTGCCTTACCTCTCCACGCTCCCACCCAGGATTGGCAGTGCAGCACGCATGTCCCCCGCCACCTAGGGTACAGTGTGGCAGCCCTCAAAAGATAAAAAGGGCCAGCACAATGCTAATTGGTGCTTTCCATTTCCAGGAATTTTATAAATCTGGCCACTTCCTGCATTCTCTGCGGATCTGGCCTCAGAGAAAGCTTCCAGCAATATCCTTCTTTCCTGTGGTCTCCAGCATTCCCATGTTTCTTGCATTCTGCTCCCTGTTCCTTTTGTCTGGTCTCCTGTTGCGACCACGGATTGTACTTTGAAGTTGCATCTCTGCCACCTGCCTGACCTCTCCAAAGTATGTCTTCCGCTAGGGTACCTCAACCTGCTGCCACGCGGGCTAGTCGCACCTGTGGAGAACCTGGTTGTACCCTGCCGCGAATCCATCCCGCTTTGCGGAGGGCCAGTGAAGTCCAGGTGCCATGGACTCCGGTCCCAGGTTTCAGTAGCCACCTCCTGCGGTGGTCCAGAGGATCCATGCATCCCGAATCCTGACACGGGAAGTATACTACACATTTGGAAGTTCCAATTAGGAAATCTTTCCTACAACGATAGCTCATTTGGCATGAGACCATGCTATAATCGCAAACATTACAATTCCTTTGTACACAAGGGGAAAGCACACACACCACACACACACACACTAATACACTTCATCATTCAGTGAAGTGCAACATACCAGATAGGACCATTTGATAGTGAGTGAATGGATGTTAAGAGTCTCCTGGAAGAATCATGAAGTCAAGTAACATTTTAACTAAATACCACATATGGTTATATCAGTTGAGCAATTTCCAATTTAACATCATTAGAAGATGAGCGAGCACTAAAATGCTCGGGTACTCGTATTTTTTCGAGAAAAACTTTTCCCGATGCTCGAGTGCTCGTCTCGATAACGAGCCCCATTGAAGTCAATGGGAGACGAGCATTTTTCAAGGGGACCAAGGATCTGCACAGGGAAGCTTGCAAGCCCTGGGAATACTCAGAAACGGATGGAAACACCACGGAAATGGACAGGAAACAGCAGGGGCAGCATGCATGGATGCCTCGAGGGGCTGCTTAATCGCACCATTATGCCAAAAGTATGGGCAACAGCATGGCAATGACAGAGTGACCGAAGAGGCTATATCATCTAAAACATCCAATATTGACCCTGACACTATAGGGGACTATGCAGAGGCAGCAGCGGCAGGCTAGAGAGTGTCTTGGCAACATACCCCAAATGGACTCAGGCTTAAAACAATGGTGGCAGAGAGGACAAAGGGGTGAGCAAGAAGCGCTTAATAATACGGGACATGATAAAAGGTGCCAGAATTTTGTGGATACACAGCAGGGTGGCGACAAAGTTAACAGGAAGCCATGAAAACAATCCAAAATTCTGCCTGCACACAGCTCGGTTGATAGGGACCATGTATGGAGGCAGCTTATGGAGCTACTTTGGAGGAAGCTATGGCGATGACGTGTGGAGGTAGCAATGGAGAAACGTGTGAAGCAGCTAAAAGACGACGTGTGGAGCTGCTATGGCGACAATTTAATTTGGATAGTGCGTATGTGCAGTCCAAAAAAGTTTTCAAACCAGAGGAGCAGGTAGCTGGTCCTCCAGAAAATTACATAGATTGAGTGCCGTATGTGGCAGTCCAAAAATTGTTTTAAAACAGAGGACAGGGTAGTTGGCCCTCCAGAAAAATTAATACATAGAGTACTTATAGCCAGAGCCAGTTGGCCCCCTGGCAAAAATAGCCAGTTTCCTTGCTTTAGTGTACAAAGAGGAGGAGAAGGAAGACAAGGAGGAGGAGAGGATACATTATTCAGGTTCAGCTCTTTCACCTGTGAGAATGGAAATGCGGAGAAATCCAGGCTTATTCATCTTGATAAGCGTCAGCTGTCAGCGCTGTCAGTCGACAGGTGTACGCTTATCGGTGATGATGCCACCAGCTGCACTGAAAACCCGCTCGGACAACACGCTAGCGGGCAGGGCAGGCAAGAACCTCCAAGGCGTACAGCGCAGTTGTGCCACATGTCAGCTTTGAAACCCAGTAGTTGTAGGGAGCTGTGTGGATCATTTAGGACGATGGTTGGTCAGCTACATACTCCTCCCATCTTTCTGTAAAGATCAGCCCTACTCTGCCGAGACTGGGGACAGTGACAGTATCTTGCTGGGGTGACATAAACTGGCAAAAGGCCTGTAAAGCGTACCCCTGCCAGTGCTGGACAAGCTGCTGCTCGCCTACTCTCCTCGCTACTTGTCCCGCAGAAGTACGCCCTTGCCGCTAGCCGCTGTCAGAGGGATAATACTGTTTCAGCTTGTCACCAGGGCTGCTGGTATTCATGCATTCTCACACTCCTTCTCTCCAGGGATGAGAGGGAAAGATTTGCTTGTAAGTGGGTCCAGAGAGTCAATACCCAGTAATCGGTGCGGAATAATTCTTTGAACGCGAGGGTCACGGGATAGGCAGAGCTTAGCATGAATATGCCATATGCGCCAGATCCCAAGCGCAAGAATTCACTCCCCTCACTGGGACTGACTGTCCATTTCTCCTCCTCCAACTCCTCTTCTTCTGCCCCATACAAGCTGAACAGTGAGGATGAACAATGGTCCCCTTCGTCTCGCCAACATTCTCCTCCTCTTCCTCCGATTGCGCTGAGAAACAGACCTGAGGTAGTGCTTTGGCTATCAACAAGGGAATCTTTTCCCCCCATCTCTTGTGACGAGCGGCAAAGCTTCCGACTTCATGCTGACCAGAGAGTTTTTCAACAGGCCAAGCAGCGGGATGGTGAGGCGGATGATGGCGGCATCACCAACTGACCATCTGTGTTGACTCCTAGAAGTTACTCAGCACCTGACAGGAATCAGACATCCACGTCCACTCCTTCATTGTAGACTGAGGAAGCTGACTGACCTGAATACCAGTTCTGGTGGAAGTTGATATCTGGCAGTCTACAATCGCTCTGCGCTTGTAGGAAAATATAACGCTATTGTAGGCCTAAGTAAGCCGTTGGGGTTCTCCTATGGCTATTTTGTAGCCTACAATGAGAGCACACTGCTTTGCAAGATGAGTTTGAGCTATAAAATGAAATACAGCTTAAAAGAAAAAAAAAAAAAAAAAAAAAATCAGCAGACTCTGCCTAATTCTACTCAACCCCTAATAAATGTCCCACTTCGGTGTTGAGGGAGTATGCGTGTCACTAAGAGCTAAACACAACGGTAGCCAGTCCCCCTGCAAATTCCTCACAATATGGTACAGCTGCAATACTGTGCCAGCAAGCCCAGCCACAAGCAAATAAAAAAAAAATGTATAACGTTATTGTAGCCCTAAGAAGGGGTTGGGTTCTTGTTGAATCACTCCTGCCTACACTATTCTAATAGAACACCCAACGCTTTCCTGACCAAGCACAGCTCTCTCCCTAGCGGCACCAGACCAGAATGATCCGAGCAGGCAGGCAGGGGCTAGTCCATGTGATGACCCGCTTATTTATCGCAAAGTGCAACAACAGAAATTTCATTTGTGATTTATACTCCCTTCAGTCACAGTTTTCATGATACCAGCACCTGAGGACACCATAAGCAGAAATAGTCCCAGGTAAGTGTCACTTAAAAATAGCTCTGTGCACAGCAAGTCCTGGGCTGTCTGGGACTGTAGGAAGAACACTGGAGTCCTCTTGGTGATGGCGTAGTGCCCAACAGAAAGGGCTCTAGTGCACAGGTAGCCATCACTGGCGTATGTCTATTCCAGGGTCACCTGATCTGGCCAGCCAACCTCTGGCTATGACGTGTAAGGACCACGTCATGCTGGGTGAATGCAGAGTATCCTGGCTTGTGATTGGCTCTGTTTCGGCCGCCAAAAAGCAAAACGGGCGGAGATGCCATTTTCCGAGCGGGCGAAGTATTCGTCGAGCAACGAGCAGTTTAGAATAAGCTCATGCTCGAAAGAGCATCAAGCTCGGACGAGTATGTGCCTCATCTCTAAACATCATGCATAAATTATAAAAGGTTTACCACCAATTACAGAATTCCGGTAAATGGGCAGTGGAAATACTCACTTCCTGCCTTAAAAAGTTTTTTTTTTTTACTTCACACAAAGTAGACTGAAATTTAAGATGCCTAATCTGACCAGATTGGAACAAATTTGTTCACCATGTGTTGATAATACAGTACATATTTAAGACTACCCAATAGACCTCCACTTTTCATGCATTTTGGTTGTTATGTTCAAAATGTATTCTGTACTTTTTCAAGTGTATCACATTACACTGTATAGGACTAAAAACATTATTCTAATGATATGTAGGCCAAAAATTGTAATGTAATGTAAGTTCTACTAACTGTCATACGACTACATAGAGATATGATGTAAAACTAAAAGGCAATTCACACAGATGCCAAGGCCAGACTTCCCACTACACCATGGCTTCCGGACGATAAAACGTAGACATTAGCAGCACAATTTGAGAAAATATTACCATGTTAAAGTGAACCTGCCACAGGTATGTCAGTTTTAGCTGGTGACAGGTTCTAATAGGCCTGTGCTATGAGTTTTTTTAAAACGCAATTTTGTTCAAACATTCTGAACTTTTCAGTAGTTTCTATAGTGTTTACCTAACATAAACCTGGCTCGCTGCAAGGGCGCAGCAGCTGTGAGTGCCTGTGTTCTCATGCAATTCACAGCCTCTCCTCCACACCATCCCCCTCTCTCCCCCTGCTTAATGCAAATTACCAGAAACTGGGAGAAAGCCGGATTAGTATCGAGGATAGAAGACAGACACACAGAGGCTGTAGCTGCCATTCCCCGAGGCCAATTACAGCTCCTGGAGGGGACCAGGTAATATAACTAACTGGTAATCCTGACAAAGGCTTTAAAAACAAATCATTTCAGTGATTTATTTTATCAGCATAGCATAGGCTATTGAAAACCTATCACCAGCTTAGAATTACATTCCTGGTGAGAGGTTCGTTTAAAGGAAACTACCACTTAGAGTGGTAGTTTTTACACAACAATAGAGATGGAGCAGCTAGGGTGAGCTGGTGCCGGAGCATTTTTTATTAGAATAAAGCCTATATCGCCGATTTATAAGAGATATTAAACTTAATTCCCGGCGCACCGCACTGGGGCACGGCACACCGCAAAATACAAAGCGCCTCTCAAGTCAATATTATACAAGGTCTATAAACCGATAATTCCCAGTTTTTTAAGTCTCTGTAAAAAAAAGGGGATGCATGGTGGTGAAAAAAAAAGCCAAAGCAGTGGTAATGGTGGTTGTCAATGTCCCGGAGGTGAGTGTACCTGTGCTGGCTAACGTAGTTTTGAATTCCAATGTGGTCTCCCCACACAAGAAGAGACACATGGACACAACTCAGTAGGTAATAACATATGCACTTACATGTGAGATAATGTTTGATATGAATATTCAATATCTACTTTTAAAGTGGATTTACCATACACATGTACCAGCTCCGTGTCATGCCCTGGGGGCTGCGGGCTTTTCTGAGCCCCATTGCCTCTCACTATGTGTATACATCAATAACTTATGTGGCTACATCGGCAGCAATAAGTCGATATACCGCCAGCTGATTATACTTACGTTTCGAGCAGCTTCAGTGACGAGTCTCTGGTTATGTTTGTTTAAGTGATGTCATGGGTTGCCCGGGCAACCGGCGGTGATAGGGCCACCAGGACGCATGCGACATGCTACATGATGCGTGCGTTCCAGCATGCGTGTCATATGAGCGTACACACGGTAGCATTCCATTTTAGTTTTTTAGCGCCAACACATAGTGTATGGAGTGGTGAGTTGTCCTATGTACCTTTTAAAATAGTTTTTATACTAATCTTGTACACAAGCGATTCACCTATTGCTGACACAGGACACTTTAATGCACTAGCACTTTATTTATGGATGCACTTTGTAATGAATTTATAACCATGCACTACAGTACCATGAAATGTCTGTACAATTATGTATTTATGGATTGTTATTTATGATGGAATGTACTAAAAAGTGGAATAGGGTTGTGGTCATGTGACCTAATTGATCAGGATCATGTGATTCAGATATACTTGTATATATATGCACCATTTTGCACTTGTCACTTGGCTTGAAAAAGGCTCACACCGAGCCAAAACGGTGCTGTATTAGGATATGAAATAAAGAGGACTCTCACATTTTACTGAAATCTTGGAGTGCTGCCTTTTCCCTTATATTTCTAGTTACTTTAAATTAACCCATACCTCCGATTTCTCCCCTACAGGAAACGGATTTGCATTGGATTTTAAAGTCCACACAAAATGCTAATTTCTGCACCAAGATCACATTAGGTACTAAATTTAAAATAGGTTTTGTGTTTTTAAATTTAAAAAAAAAAATGAAAAGCTTCTAAAATTATTTGTATAGAAACATTCTAACAATTGGCATATGTAATCTAGATTTATTTTAAATGAGTTTAAAAGAAAAAGATTGCAAGATAAAAAAAAAATATTACTTGTTAAACAATTTATTTAAATATAACAAACAGGGAATAACTAAAAACAGCAGTGTATTATATGACAGTGATGTACAAGGACAATAAATTATGACGATCTTTACGTAGTAGGGTAAGACCCATCATTGTTTAAGTATTTCCGGGGTTCTTGACAGTCTGGCCATCACAACTTTCTATTCAATCTTGATAAAAATCCTTGTAAAAAGCCCATTCAGTGTACCACTCTGTCTGGTGAATGTACCAGATCTAAAGCTTGATGCGGGGTAGTATTGCACCCTTTGATAAAAAGAAGAAGCATGTCTCCACTTTACATCTTATCTTCTCTTCACTCAAGCTTTCCATCTCGATTTCTTACCACCATGACATTTGGCTCATACTTATCAGGTGCTAATGCTTAGGGCATGCCATCGCTTCACCAACTCTTTGGGTTTATTGAGCATTTCATTCCAGTGTTCCAACTCCCGCCCTCTAGTATACATGAAGGGTCCAACCACGACACGACCTAGTAAGTTACTTTCTAAAATGTAAAAGAAAAAAGGTATTCTTAGAAAAAGCCATAGGCAGATTAGCATTGGAGAAATTCATTGGATTAAAAAGGCGTTTGCCATGTAACAGACTGTAGATTGCCGATTGTTTATTGCACAGATGCAAACAAAGCCACATCCCAACAACAAAAGGCACTAGGTTTTTTTTGTGCAGAGAAAAACTGAATATAAAGTAGCATTGTTAGACTTTCAACTAGGGAGAAGTGGACCCACTTAAGTCCCAGTCTGGCCTAGTTCAGCCGGACCCAAAATAAAAAAAAACACCACCTATTCAGGATGGGGTTCCATTACCGAAACCTGGAGCAGGATCACCTCACCCCAGAAACGCCCTTGATTGTTGAGGACACCAATCACCGGTGTTAACTATTTAATTTTTTTTTTTTTAATTTAAATTGCTGGCAGCGTTTAAATCCATGTGGCATATGAATGCAAGTATTTACATGTTGGGAATGCTGTGCACTGCTATTTTCAGGGGGGATTCTCCTCAAAATGGTTGGAACACCAGTAAGTGTGATGCCAGACAAGTTGAAATGTTGCCAGCTACTTTGCTGGCACAAATAGTTGACATTTAGGTCTGTTCATCTTTATTTGCAACCCCCTTTAGAGGGAAAAACACACACACACACACACACACACACACACACACACACACACCTTCTGCAGGTTCCTCAAACTACCAGTGCTAACCAAGGTAAATTGTGATTAAGAATATGGAGAATTGGTACAAATACACATTTGTATAAAAATTTAAGAGGAGACCAACAAATTGATCTTCTCAGCTATAATTTGAATGTTTACCGACAGATACATACATATTTCTTATCCTCCCTCTCCCTGACTTACAGTAAACAGCTGCTAGCTTTTCCAGATGCCTCTAACTGTTATCTAATTGGGTTTTAATAGTCTAATCCTCTGTTCTGCCATTTACTGTGCAGTTATTTGTCTTAGAAACACATAATGAGAACATTCAAGTCAAATAATAATAATTTGTAAATAAAAGTATAAACAATTTTTTTTTTTTAAATGCTAATATTCTAATTATGTTTTTGCATTGAAAATGTGATTGACCAAATTTTAAAGCTGTTCAACAAACCTATGTGGGTGCTCCAGTTGTGACAAGAAAGGAGTTGTCAAAAAGTTAAAAAACAGAACTTATGGAACAAAACTGCCTCATAATCCACATCCAATAAAGTGGATGCTGTGTTTGTGGAAATGAGCATAACTGCTCAATTAATTCTCTTTGGTTAACAGCCATTTTTGATGTACAAGTCACATTATTTGACCAATGTAATATGAAAAACGACACAGCAATGTGTGACATGGGCCTGCTTTGTATTGGGACAGTAACAAGTTTAACAAGTGAGAAAAAGGATCAGGGACAGGTGAAGGTGAGGTGAACAGGTGGAGAGATCTGTTCTTTCCCACGGATCAGTTTGTTGGATTTTCCATCTTTGCTTTTGAATATGGAAATGGTTAACCCCCTATTGGAGAAAAATGTTAATATTCTGCACATAACTCTGTAAATATTGTTATCCTTCACTTTCCTATAGAGCATCCGGCTTTGCTATATTTTCTTGTAGTATACAGACTAACATTACCCTATTTAACTCAGACTTGAGGCCATCTACCACCAGAACTAAAGACTGTATGCAAATTAGACTGAGGGGCTCCAGGCTCCATTAACATCTATGGAGCCTGGAGCCCCTCAATTTCATTTGCATTCAGTCATTCATCCTAGTGGTAGATGTCATTTAAGTTGATTTATACACCAGCATTTTAGCAAACCATCCTGACAAGGCAGGCCAATAACTAGAATCTCAACACTGTTTAAGGTCTCATGCAGAAGGAGTCGTTCTTCACCCAGGTGGGAACTAGTGGGAAGCTCACGGCTGAGTGTAATAGGAAGGAGAGGGGAGGTGCTGCTCAACCCTCACTTCTCAATAGGAAGCCGAGGGGCTGGGTCGCAAATTGGGTCAAAAATAGAACCTGCTTTATCGTTGACAGCCCCTCCTGGCCTGGTCACAGGTGAGACATTGTGTACTAGACTTCTATGGAGGCAGTTAGCTGGCCAGTTCACACCCCCAACACATGGTCTTGTGCACAGGGCCTTATCTTACACCGTTCACTCCATGTTACTTACTGTCTCCTTCAATATGTTGTAGGACGGAGAGACTAAGGCTGGCAGTGTCCAATTCACTCTGCTCCAATTTAAAGCTGAAAGTTTCATTATAAACAGGATTTGGGCTGCCAAGGACAGCAGTCTTCTTACTCTTGATAAATCTGTTGTGATTCATGAGAGAAACTTTAACATATGCTGAGCCTACAAGAAATAGAAAAAATATAAGCCGTTATAGGTGCTTTATGAAGGCAAAACATATTACATAATTCCCATTTGCCAATGTAATTCCTCTTGTGCTGGTCCTCAATTAAAATTTCGCTTTTTGTTTATATAAGTCAATTGTGAATATATATCCAGTTATTACTCTGGAGGTAATGCATGCCAAGAAAAGCAAAATTTTAAAAAAAGAACTAAGACAATCTGGAAAAATCAACGATAGTCTATACTTTGCTGGTATGTGAAATCTAGCAAGTCACTACTTTCAGAAATTTAATGTCTTTTTGGATCAAAGGGTTTACTGAAATGAATGAAAGGGAATCAGTCTTCAGTTAATGGATATGCTCAAGATTTGGGAAAAAAAAAAAAAAAAAAATTTATACAAATCATTTTTCCCCTTTGCAAATATGGTAAAGCATAAACATTTTTCATAAAATCCTGATAATTCAATGTGAAAATAATTTATACCTTGATTAATGAGTTAATGTCTCCAAAAGCGACTTCACAGGGAAAATGTTAGTGAGCCAAAAATTATAGCGTAAACTAAACCAATCAATATATGGTGTAAAGTCCAAATACACAGTTAAACCCTGCCAGATTTTGGTGCACATCCGAATCCATTCCCTTGTTCACCAATCCAGTCCCTACCCCCATTAACAGAACCATTGTCAAACAAAGCAAAATAATTTTTAAAAGTGTGTACAGGCAGTCCCCGGGTTACATACAAGATAGGGTCTGGAGGTTTGTTCCTAAGTTGAATTTGTATGTAAGTCGAAACTGTATATTTTATAATTGAAGTTCTAGACAAATCTTTTTCTTTTGCCCCAGTGACAATTGGACCAAGAATTATCAATAAAGCTTCATTACAGACATCTTACAGCTGATGATTGCAGTCTGGGACTATAATAAAGCATCCAGAGAGCTTCAACAGAGGTCACAGTGGGCAGAGGGGTCCGTATGTAACTATGGGTTGTCTATAAGTCGGGTGTCCTTAAGTAGGGGACCGCCTGTATAGGGGAGTTTCTACACCAATTATTTATAGAGCCGTTTACTGTCATTTCAGCACTAGAAAATATGGTCAAAAGAAAAAAACTGTAGATACATCCCAGTAACCGGACATTCTAGAAAAGAATTGTAAAGGAAGCAAGTTCGATTAAGGTCATTTCCTTTCTCTGCAGGATCTGCCACTATTATTCTCAGCCGCTAATCAGATCTTACTGAAACCAGACATCACAATTAAACAGCTACCAGGGACGACAGGAGGAGGATGTTGCACAAACATCAGAATACATATTTCAGAGTCATCTGTAATGTCGGCTTGCTGTCCACCGCAGAATACAAAGCGGATGCATTGCTATGTGTGTTGTAGTATTTAACTAGTAGAATGTCTGCATAGTAGTCAATAGTAGTGCTTTGGGTCTTGCAACACACCCCCGGTGTGAAGAAGTGATGGAGATATCATGAACACTGAGCAGACAGTAACCTCAGTGGTTAAAGGGGAAAGAATGGAAACATTGATTTTAAAGCTTTGCTTTACTCTGACTGTAGGAATTACTTTAATAGGGCTGAACTTAAGGATAGATTTAATAAATGGTGCATGAGGTTAACAGGCAGCAGGGTGGCTCAGTGGCAAGCAGTATATCCTTGAAGCACAGGCATCCTGGGTTCCAGTCCCAACCAGGTAAACATCTGCAAAGATTATGCATGTTCTCTCCATGTTTGCGTTGGTTTCCCCAGGGTTCTCCCACACTCCAAAACATACTGGTAGGTTGATATGATTTTGAGCACCATGGGGACAGGGACTGATCTGACAAGCTCTGTGCAGCGCTGTGTAATATGTTGGCCCTATATAAATAAAAGGCACGACTTTCCCCATGATGGCAGATTTAATCCAGTAGAGTACATGTGATGCTGTCAGTTTGTTTCCACCAAAATCCTTCTCCTCCAGGTGGCGCTGCAGTCACTCTCATCCATATCCTGAAAAGGAACTGCAAGTTTGACGACCAATATTCCCTAGTCCAGCGATGGCAAACCTTTTAGAGGTCGAGTGCCCAAACTGCAACGCAAAACCTGCATATTTTTTGCAAAGTGCCAAAACAGCAATACAAGCAGTAACTTATTGCAATTTTTTAATATTCTGCACATAACTCTGTAAATATTGTTATCCTTCACTTTCCTTTAGAGCATTCTGCTTTGCTATATTTTCTTGTAGTATACAGATTTGCATTCAGTCATTCATCCTAGTGGTAGATGTCATTTAAGTTGATTTATACACACCAGCATTTTAGCAAACCATCCTGACAAGGCAGGCCAATAACTAGAATCTCAACACTGTTTAAGGTCTCATGCAGATGGAGGCGCTCTTCACCCAGGTGGGAACTAGTGGGAAGCTCACGGCTGAGTGTAAAAGGAAGGAGAGGGGAGGTGCTGCTCAACCCTCACTTCTCAATTGGAAGCCGAGGGGCTGGGTCGCAAATTGGGTCAAAAATAGAACCTGCTTTAACGTTGACAGCCCCTCCTGGCCTGGTCACAGTGCGGTGAGACATGGTGTACTAGACTTCTATGGAGGCAGTTAGCTGGCCAGTTCACACCCCCAACACATGGTCTTGTGCACAGGGCCTTATCGTACACCGTTCACTCCATGTTACTTACTGTCTCCTTCAATATGTTGTAGGACGGAGAGACTAAGGCTGGCAGTGTCTAATTCACTCTGCTCCAATTTAAAGCTGAAAGTTTCATTATAAACAGGATTTGGGCTGCCAAGAACAGCAGTCTTCTTACTCTTGATAAATCTGTTGTGATTCATGAGAGAAACTTTAACATATGCTGAGCCTACAAGAAATAGAAAGAAAAAGTGAATTAGTCTTACCGGTAATTCCATTTCCTTAGTCCACCATGACGGCCCACCTGGAGGATGACCCCTTGACCTCTGTAGGGACAGGAAGCAGAGAAGTTAAAAGGCCCCACCCCGGCATCCGTACTCCAGTGTCTACCAAATAACTACACCGGCTTGGATGCAACCCGATTTATTGCCTGTTAATATGCACAAACAATTAAATCAAGCAGGTTTATAAATACCTTAAATGACATATCTAGGGTGGGAAAAAATATATGGGCCGTCATGGTGGACTAAGGAAATGGAATTACCGGTAAGACTAATTCACTTTTTCCCTTACGTCCCCATGACGGCCCACCTGGAGATATACCAGATGAATTATTTTTTAGGGAGGGACTACGGCCTGTAGTATCTTTCTCCCAAAGGAAAGGTCCATGTTATTCGGAATGTCCAATCTGTAATGTTTGGCGAAGGTAAGAGAAGACGACCAGGTAGCCGCTTTACATATCTGCTCACGGCACTTTTACTTAATTCCTAGCACTTTATTTATGGATGCACTTTGTAATAATTTATAACCATGCACTACATACCATGAATTCTGTACAATTATGTTTTATAGATTGTATTTATGATGGAATGTACTAAAAAGTGGAATAGGGTTGGTAGTCATGTGACCTAATTGATCAGGATATGCGATTCAGATATACTTGTGTATATATAGTGCACCATTTTGCACTTGTCACTTGGCTTGAAAAAGGCTCAGCCAAAACGTTCGTGTATTGAGGATATGAAATAAGAGGACTCTCACATTTTACTGAAATCTTGGAGTGCTGCCTTTTCCCTTATATTCTAGTTACTTTAAATTAACCCATACCTCCCATTTCCCCCTACATGAAATGGATTGCTGTGGATTTTAAAGTCCACACACAAATGCTAATTTCTGCACTAAGATCACATTAGGTACTAAATTTAAAATAGGTTTTGTGTTTTTAAATTTAAAAAAAAAATGAAAAGCTTATGAAATAAATTATTGTATAGAAACATTCTAACAATGGCATAGTAATCTATTATTTAAAAAGTTTAAAGAAAAGATTGCAAGAAAAAAAAAATATTACTTGTTAACAATTATTTAAATATAACAACAGGAATAACTAAAAACGCAGTGTATTATATGACAGTGATGTACTGACAATAAATTATGACGATCTTTACGTAGGGGTAAGACCCATCATTGTTTAAGTATTTCCGGGGTTTCTGACAGTCTGGCCATCACAACTTTATATTGAATCTTTATAAAATCCTTGTAAAAAGCCCATCAGTGTACCACCTCGTCTGTGAATGTACCAGTCTAAGCTTGATGCGGGGTAGTATTGCACCCTTTGATAAAAGAAGAAGCATGTCTCACTTTACATCTTATCTTCTCTCACTCAGCCTTTCCATCTCGATTTCTTACCACCATGAGTTTTGCTCATACTTATCAGGTGCTAATGCTTAGGGCATGCCATCGCTTCACACACACCTTTTGGGTTTTATTGAGCATTTCATTCCAGTGGTCCAGCTCCCGCCTCAGTATACATGAAGGGTCCAACCACGACACGACCTAGTAAGTTACTTCTAAATGTAAAAGAAAAAAGGTATTCTTAGAAAAAGCCATAGGCAGATTAGCTTGGAAAATTCTTGGATTAAAAAGGCGTTTGCCATGAACGATTGTAGATAGTTTATTGCACAGATGCAAACAAAGCCACACCCACAACAAAAGGCGTGTTTTTTTGTGCAGAGAAAAACTGAATATAAGTTGCATTGTTAGACTTTCAACTAGGGAGAAGCGGCCCACTTAAGTCCCAGTCTGGCCTAGTTCAGCCGGACCCAAAATAAAAAAAAACACCACCTATTCAGGATGGGTTCATTACCGAAACCTGGAGCAGGATCACCTCACCCCGAAACGCCCTTGATGTTGAGGACACACCAATCAACCGTGTTAACTATTTAATTTTTTTTTTTTTAATTTAAATTGCTGGCAGCGTTTAAATCCATGTGGCATATGAATGCAAGTATTTACATGTTGGGAATGCTGTGCACTGCTATTTTCAGGGGGATCTCTCCTCAAAATGGTTGGAAACACCATAAGTGTGATGCCAGACAAGTTGAATGTGCCAGCTACTTTGCTGGCACAAATAGTTACATTTAGGTCTGTTCATCTTTATTGCAACCCCTTTAGAGGAAAAACACACACACACACACCCAACACACACACACACACACACCTTCTGCAGGTTCCTCAAACTACCAGTGCTAACCAAGGTAAATGTGATTAAATATGGAGAATGGTACAAATCACATTTGTATAAAATTTAAGAGGAGACCAACAAATGATCTTCTCAGCTATAATTTGAATGTTACCGACAGATACATACATATTTCTTATCCTCCCCTCCCTGACTTGACAGTAAACAGCTGCTAGCTTTCCAGATGCTCTAACTGTATAATTGGGTTTTAATAGTCTAATCTCTGTTCTGCCATTTACTGTGCAGTTATTTGTCTTAGAAACACTAATGAGAACATTCAGTCAAATAATAATAATTTGTAAATAAAAGTATAAACAATTTTTTTTTTTTAAATGCTATATTCTAATTATGTTTTGCATTGAAAAATGTGATGACCAAATTTTAAAGCTGTTCAACAAACCTATGTGGGTTCTCTAGTTGTGACAAGAAAGGAGTTGTCAAAAAGTTAAAAAACAGAACTTATGAACAAAAACTGCCTCATAATCCACATCCAATAAAGTGGATGCTGTGTTTGTGAAATGAGCATAACTGCTCAATAATTCTCTTTGGTTAACAGCATTTTGATGTACAAGTCACATTATTTGACCAATGTATATGAAAAACGACACAGCAATGTGTGACATGGGCCTGCTTTGTATTGGGACAGTAACATTTAACAAGTGAGAAAAAGGACAGAGACAGGTGAAGGCGAGGTGGACAGGTGGAGAGATCTGTTCTTTCCCACGGATCAGTTTGTTGGATTTCCATCTTTGCTTTTGAATATGGAAATGGTTAACCCCCTATTGGAGAAAAATTTTAATATTCGACTGCACATAACTCTGTAAATATTGTTATCCTTCACTTTCCTTTAGAGCATTCGCTTTGCTATATTTTCTTGTAGTATACAGATTTTGCATTCAGTTCTTCATCCTAGTGGTAGATGTCATTTAAGTTGATTTACCCACCGCATTTTAGCAAACCATCCTGACAAGGCAGGCCAATAACTAGAATCCAACACTGTTTAAGGTCTCATCAGATAGGAGGCGCTCTTCACCCAGGTGGGAACTAGTGGGAAGCTCACGGCTGAGTGTAAAAGGAAGGAGAGGGGAGGGTGCTGCTCAACCCTCCTTCTCAATTGGAAGCCGAGGGGCTGGGTCGCAAATTGGGTCAAAAATAGAACCTGCTTACGTTGACAGCCCCTCTGGCTGGTCACAGTGCGGTGAACATGTGTAGCTAGACTTCTATGGAGGCAGTTAGCTGGCCAGTTCACACCCCCAAACACTGGCTTGTGCACAGGGCCTTATCGTACACCGTTCACTCCATGTTACTTACTGTCCCTTCACTATGTTTAGGACGGAGAGACTAAGGCTGGCAGTGTCTAATTCACTCTGCTCCAATTTAAAAGTGCTAAAGTTTCATTATAAACAGGATTTGGGCTGCCAAGAACAGCAGTTCTTCTTTACTCTGTGATAAATCTGTTTGTGATTCATGAGAGAACTTTAACATATGCTGAGCCTAACAGAAATAGAAAAAAAGTGAATTGTCTACCGTAATTCCATTTCCTTAGTCCACCATGACGGCCCACCTGGAGGATGACCCCTTGACCTCTGTAGGGACAGGAAGCAGAGAGTTAAAAGCCCCACCCCGGCATCCGTACTCCATTGTCACCAAATAACTACAACCGGCTTGGATGCAACCCATTATTGCTGTTATATGCACAACAATTAAATTCAACAGGTTATAAATACCTTAATGACATACTAGGGTGGGAAAAAATATATGGGCGTCATGGTGGACTAAGGAAATGGAATTACCGGTAAGACTAATTCACTTTTTCCCTTACTCCCCATGACGGCCCACCTGGAGATATACCAGATGAATTATTTTTTAGGGAGGGACTACGGCCGTAGTATCTTTCTCCCAAAGGAAAGGTCCATGTTTATTCGGAATGTCCAATCTGTAATGTTTGGCGAAGTAAGAGAAGACGACCAGGTAGCCGCTTTACATATCTGCTCCATTGTGGCTCCTCTCTTCTTTCACAGCCCAGGAGGTAGCCATCGCTCTTGTGGAATGGCTTTTATGGTATCTGGGACAGCCATTTTCAGAGCCTCATAAGCCTCTTTGATAAACGGTTTTTTATCCATCTGGATAGGACGATTTTGAGGCCTTCTTCCCTTTGTTTTTTCCTTGGAATTGGAGAGTAATTGAGTCCTTCCGCCAGCTCTTAGATACCTCCATGTACCTGAGTACTATTCTTCTTACTCCAGGGAATGCCACTGATTTCCTTAGCTCTTGGATTGCTGCAAATGAAGGTAGGACCATTCCTGGTTTCGGGTGGAAAGCTGTACAACCTTGGGGACAAGTTTGGTAAGCGTTAAAATGATCCTGTCATCTGAAATTAAACAAATAAGGTTCATTTATAGATAGAGGCCTAATCTCTGCCAATCCTTCTTGCAGTAGTGATTGCCAATTAAGAAGCAGTTTTCAAGGTAAGTTTCTAAGGCTTACAGATTCAATTGGTTCAAACTGAGGTCCAGTAAGAAATTTAGCACTAGGATAAGTCCCAGGGAGCTACTGAAGGTTTAA
The DNA here is from genome assembly GCA_019512145.1 of Engystomops pustulosus. Taxonomy (NCBI): domain Eukaryota; kingdom Metazoa; phylum Chordata; class Amphibia; order Anura; family Leptodactylidae; genus Engystomops; species Engystomops pustulosus. Next base: position 35,984,544 of record CM033651.1, on the reverse strand, counting down.
CTAGGGCCTGATTCGGACAGTTGCTTTTACAAACCTCTTTATCCATCTATGATCCGCCAGGATAATCAAAGAACACACTTAGTGCTGCAATCTGGACTTTAAGGTACTATTCTTAAGGCCCATGTCGAACCCAGCTTGCAGGAATTCTAAGATCTGTAGATATTAGGAGAATTTGATTGGGAACTGCTGGACCACAGAAAGAATAAACTTCTTCCATATCTTCAGGTATATAGCTGAGGTAACTGGTTTCTATGGATTGTAGAGTAGAGATTACCTTGTCCGAAAGGCCTTTTGCCCTCAAAAGCTCCTTTCAGATCCAGGCCGAGAGCTTGAGATCTTGTGGCCGTCGGATGAAAAAGGCGGCCTTGATAAGGAGGAGATCTTCCTGAAGTGGTTACGCATTAGAGGTTCTGCTAAGCCATCTTCTTTAGGACGGAAACCAGTCTCTTTTTGGGCCAGAAGGGAACAATAGAATGACCTTGGATGCGTCTCTTTGAATTTCCGGAGAACTCTCGCAATTATAGCAGAGGAGAAAGGCATTGCCAGAGGAGCGTCCACTTGTGCTGAATGCATCTAACTTCGAGGTGGTCTCTGAATAACTGAGAGAGTAGAAAAGTTCCGCTTTCGTATTTCCCTGGTGGCAACAGATCCACTACAGGTATTCCCCACATCTGGGTTAGAAGCTGGAATACTTTGGTTCAGACACCATTCGTTGTGGTCTAGTTTTTTCCTCTCAGGAAATCTGCCACCTTGTTGTCCTTCCCTCTCAGATGAACTGCCGATAAGGACTTGATGTTCAATTCTGCCATGAGAATATTTCGCTCGAGAGGTCTGAAAGGTCTGGAGATCTTGTACCCCCCTTGATGCTGTAGGTAGGCTATTGTTGTTGAGTTGTCGACAGGACTTTCACGTGTTGTCCCACCAGAAGATGACTGGCTGTCTTCAGGGTTTCCAGGACTGCTCTCAGTTCTCGGATAGTTGGATGACATTCTTTGGATATGAGGAGGCCACTCCTGGAAGAAGGATCCTGCTATATTCGCCCCCAGCCCTTTTGACTTGCACTGTCTGGACTATAGATAGGGGCCAAGGATGCCATGAACTCCCTCTGTGAGTGGTGTAGGAATGGTCCACCACATTCAGGACTGTTTTGACCGCAGGAGTAATGCTGATGCAGTTGTCCAGATGTAGGGATCTTTGTCCCATGATTGTAGTATCCAAACCTTGGCAGGACTCTCGTATGGTTCTGTGCCCACTGGACACACGGATGCAAGAGTTAACTGCCCCAGGACTTCATAGCATCTCTTATCGAGCATCTCTGCGACTGGAGAAAACGTTGATCTGACTACCAGGCTTCTGACTTTTCTCTGGGCAGATAAGATTTCTGTTCCACAGAGTCCGAGGGGTTCCCAGGAAAAGGATCTGATATCCGGATGCAGGCAACTTCTCCCCAGTTTAATCCATCCCAGATTCTGTAGCGTTTGGATTGTAAAGTCTCGGTGTAGATAAGTTCTTCTCGATTTTTCGCTATATGAGTAAGTCGTCCAGGTATGGAAGACCAGGACTTGATGTGTTCTTAAGAAGGCACGACCTCTATGATGATTTTTGAAAACACGCTTGGCGCTGATGCTATCCCGAAGGTAGAGACCGTATTGGAAGCATAGTTTCTTCCCCTGTGGAACTATTGCAAACCTCAAAAACTTTGAGAACGAAGGTAGATGGGACGTGGAATATGGCGCCTTCAGGTCTATCGTGCACATGTAGGCTCCTGGATGATCAGTGTTACTGCGCACTTTTGACCCATCTTGAACTTCTGTACAAGAGATCTGGTTCAACCTTTGAGGTTGCAAAATATCTGTGGGATCCATTTGGCTTTTGTGATGAGGAACAAGGGGAGAAGTGACCGCCCTTCCACTTTCTTACTGGAACAGGTGTAATTACATCCATCTGAATGAGTGTCTGGACTTCCTGAAAATTAAAACAGTCAACTTTGAGACCCCGCCTGGTCAGGATAAAACTTTTGGGGAGGAAGAGATGTTAATTCTAGATTTGTACCCTTGCTTTATTAGTCCAGAATCCAAGGGTTGGATGTGATCTGGGACCATCGTGCAAGGAACCCTAGTAACCTCCTCCCACTCTGGCGTCATTGTCTCCCAAATGGAGGTTGAATTACTGGGAGCTGAGGAGGAGCCTCTACCTCTACTCTCCTTTGGATGGCTCCAGCGCCCTTGCTGCCTTGTCCCTGTATGAATTTTTCTCGATCCTAAAGTCCTGAAAGGGCTGTGTTTCTGGGTGGGTTTTTTAACCCAGAACCCCTGCGTCCGCCGCCTTCTCCAGAATAGAGTCAAGTCAGGACCAAACACAATCTCCCTCAAATGGAATGCTGCAAAGTTTGGACTTGACCTGAAATCCCCACACCATTGCCTTAGCCATAGCGCTCTTCTAGTTGGCAATTGGACATGCTCCTCTTTGCAGAGAACCTGACGGATCACCAGATGCATCAGCAATAAAGGCAGTAGCCGACTTTAAAGTTGGAAGATCTCTAACAGGAGCTCTCTGGAGTGCCTTCAATGTGATTTCCAGCTCAGATAGCCAGAAGTACATCGTACGGGCAACCGGTAGTGGCTACATTCGCTTTAGATTAAGCATAGGCAGACTCCCAAGCTTTTTTAAGTAAACAATCAGCTTCCTATCCATAGGACTCTTTTAGCTGGATAGAGTCTTCAAAGGGCAGGTCAGTGCGCTTTGTAATTGTTACTGGACATCAACCTGGGAGGTGAATTCCAGAATTTAGTACATTTTCGTCAAATAATAGACGATTCCTGAATTCCTTAACACAGAATCCTCTTTCTGGATCTCTCCATCTTCTCTGAATGAGTTTTTGGAGAGTATCATTAATGGGGAATACCCTCTTTTTCTGGATCTAGGAGCCAAACACTCATCCTGAATGGATCTAGCTTCTTTCCACTTCTTCAATTTTTAGAGTATCACTAATGGCTTAAGCAATTGTCTAAGGTCGTCAAAAAACAGATATCTGGATTCCATTTTGAAGCGATAGAGAATGGACGGCTCCAATTCTAGAGAATCCTTAAGGAGGAATTATCCTCTGAGTCAGGGTCTGATTCTGAGGCAACTTATTAAGGCCCTTTTGGGTGGAGGCCCAGGGAGGCTAGTGAGGCTATGGAGGAGGCTACAGAAGATGGACTTCCTTCCTTAATGAAGGCCGTATCTCTTCCCTAAAGCCTGTTCGCTCTCTTCTTTTAGAAGGTTATCCAACATTCCTTGCATACCTGTTTTTTTATATTAGAATTAAGACTTGTATTGGCACATGTTGCATTTACGACAGGCTGATTTCTTCCCACCTTAAGGGATCTTTGCTCCTCACTTTCTCTTTAGGCTCCTGCAGAGATAAGTGACAGCTTAGTATTTACAGAGGATATAACATATATATGAATAAGCCCCTGCCCATTAATCTTTAGACACTCACAAGGCCTGAGACAGGGGATATCTGATACAGAAGATTCCATGGCCGGACCTCGCTAAAAAAGATAGATCTCCATGGGTCCTATAATCATAGGTAAGGGGGCTATTCACATACAGCAGTACAATATATGCAAAGCAAGTAATTAACCCATCAGCCTAGTGTACAGTACCTTATCGCGTAGTGGTAGTGACTAGACCTCAGATAGAGTGACTACCTGCGACCAAAACCTTTTAAATTTTGGCGCCGTCCGAGCCCCCAAAAACGTCATTCCGGTGCGACCGGAGTCCTGTAATTCGTGCCCGCAGCATCATCCGGCTCGGCCATCGTGACTCCAATCGTCACTTCCGGTGCGACCGAAGTTCACATGAAGCGTCGAGCACTGGACCGGAGCCACCACGCTGCTCCGACTTCCGGGTACCCTGGAACTACGCGGAGTCGGGGGAGACCGCACAACATTTTCCCCACAGAGCCAGGAGGACGCGCGTGCGCCGAAGCAGGTCCGGGAACTGCAGGGTAAGGTCAGCCCGTGCCTGCAACTTTCTATCCCCCACTGCCCCCCCCCCCTGAGGAGGCCCGTGAGGAGAGATCTATCTCGCTCCCTGCCCTGTGTAGGGACAGGAAGAACCTGGAGTACGGATGCCGGGTGGGGGCCCCTTTTAACTTCTCTTCTCTGCTCCTGTCCCTACAAGGTCAAGGGTCATCCTCCAGTGGGGCCGTCATGGGACGTAAGGGAAATATAAGCTGTTATAGGTGGTTTATGAAGGCAAAACATATTACATAATTCCCATTTGCCAATGTAATTCCTGTTGTGCTGGTCATCAATAAAAATTTCGCTTTTAGTTTTATCAGTCAATTGTAAATACATATCCAGTTATTACTCTGGAGGTAATGAATGCCAGAAACAAAATTTTAAAAAAAAACAAAGGACAAATCTGGAAAAATCAACGAGTAGTATATACTTTGCTGGTATGTGAATCTAGCAAGTCACTACTTTTCAGAAATATGTCTTTTTGGATAAAGGGTTTACTGAAATGAATGAAAGGGAATCAGTCTTCATAAAGGAAATGCTCACGATTTGAAAAAAAAAAACAAAAAAAAAATTTATACAACCATTTTTCCCCTTTGCAAATATGGTAAAGCATAAACATTTTCATAAAATCCTGATAATTCATGTGAAAATATTTATACCTTGATTAATGAGTTATGTCTACAAAAACGACTTCACAGGGAAAGGTTAGTGAGCCAAAAATATAGCGTAAACAAACCAATCAATATATGGTGTAAAGTCCAAATACACGTTAACCCCACCAGATTTTGGTGCACATCCGAATCCATCCCCTTGTTCACCAATCCAGTCCCTACTCCCATTAACAGAACCATTGTCAAGCAAAGCAAACTAAATTTTAAAAGCGTGTATAGGGGAGTTTCTACGCCAGTTATTTATGGAGCCGTTTACTGTCTTTATTCATGCTAGAATATATGGTCAAAAGAAAGAAAGAAAAAAAAAAAAAAACACTGTGATACATCCCAGTACCGGACATTCTAGAAAAGACTGTAAGGAAGCAAGTTCGATTAAGGTCATTGCCTTTCTCTGCAGGATCTGCCACTATTATTCTCACCGCTAATCAGATCTTACTGAAAACCAGACATCACAATTAAAACACTATCAGGGACGACAGAAGAGGATGTTGCACAACACTCTCAGAATACATATTTCAGAGTTATCTGTAATGACTGCTTGCTGTCCACTGCAGAATACAAAGTGAATGCTTGCTATGTTGTTTAGTATTTAACTATAGAATGTCTGCTAGTAGTCAATAGTAGTGCTTTGGGTCTTTCAACGCACCCCCGTGTGAAGAAATGGAGATCTCATCAACCAGACAGACATTAACCTCAATGGTTCAAGGGAAGAATGGAAACATTGATTTTTAAAGCTTGCTTTACTCTGACTGTAGGAATTACTTATATAAGGCTGAACTTAAGGATAGATTAATAAATGGTGCATGAGGTTAACGGCAGCAGGGTGTCTCAGTGCAAGCACTATATCCTTAAGCACAGGCGTCCTTGGGTTCCAGTCCCAACCAGGTAAACAATCTCAAAGATTTTGCATGTTTTCTCATCCAGGTTTGCATGTTTTTTCCCCAGGGTCCTCCCACACTCCAAACCATACTGGTAGGTTGATATGATTTTGACACCATGGGGACAGGGACTGATCTGACAAGCTCTGTGCAGCGCTGTGTAATATGTTGGCCCTATTTAAATAAGGACGACTTTCCCCAGGATGGCAGATTTAATCCAGTAGAGTACAGTGATGCTGTCATTTGTTTCCCCACCAAAATCCTTCTCCTCCAGGTGGCGCTGCAGTCACTCTCATCCATATCCTGAAAAGGGACGCAATTTTGACGACCAATATTCCCTAGTCCAGCGATGGCAAACCTTTTAGAGGTCGAGTGCCCAAACTGCAACGCAAACCTACCTTTTCATTTTTGCAAAGTGCCAAAACGCAATACAAGCAGTAACTTTATTGCAATTTTTTTGCGTCCGTGCTGTACCCACAACTTCAATAGGCTGAGAGCACCAATATCTTTGTCACGAAGGAGAGGAAATTTGGTTGGTCACTGGAGCTTCTCTGACACTTTCCTAACAGGGAGATTCAGGGGTCGCTCAGAGGGCTCCAGTGTTAACCTGACCTGTCCACACGCTCTCTTCCTGCAGCGCCTCAAGTATAACCAGGATGCTCCACATTAAAATAACAAAAACATGGCAAGTCCTGAGACTGCAGGAGGATCCCAGTCTGGCAAACTCTGCCATGGTTGCAACAGCCTGATGGCCATCGAGAGGGTTCCGAGCGCCACCTCTGGCACATGCCATAGGTTCGCCACCACTGCCTTACGTCATTCCAGCAGGCCCCTTGTGATGAAAAGGCACCTTCTCCCATGGAAGGGGCCAAAGCAAAGTTTCCTTGCAGGATCTTCCTGGTATCCATCTTTATCTTGCTAATTGATTGTTCTTTATAGTACTTGGATTTAACATGTGCAATCCTTAACTTCTTAAGATGTTGCAACAGGTGTATTATATAAAGATGGTCTTTAAAAATTGCCGTAGGCATTCTACATTTTAACCGAGCATCGTGTCCATCTTCTGTAGCAATAAAGCAATATGTGATTTTTGATGCCAAGATGATGTAATAAATGATCTTGCACAGTTTGTTATCATTATGGTTTTACTTTTCTGTAAAGGATATTGGAAGCCCTTGTTGTTATGGGGAAACAGCAGCTGTTGTGATCAGAGCAGATGTACCACGTTCTACAGAAATATTAAGCAAATGTTTATAATTTAACGTTTTTGAATAGCATCTAATGATACAATAGCATTAATATATTCCACAGTTTTGGCAACAGTACAGTATTGACAGGGAAACTAATTTTACAATGACAAAAGGAAACAGTAAGAGCTGGCACGGATTCTTCTTTCTTAGTTTGCGAATTTCAAAAGGACAGGGAGGGAAGCCAAACACTAGCTGACGGGCCTTTTTGCTCAGTCCTGTTCTTAATCTAGCTATAGATAGTGCATAAGTGGAGTCCCTGCATCTTATAGTGTGGGATCTGGGTGAATTACACATTTACCATGATTGGGGCAATTAGTAATCTTAATCATTGGGGAACGTGCAGCATTATGTACACAGTCTCACTCTCCCCTAAAAATACCTGTAGTATACATGCAAAGAGTCAGATATGTATACATCTATTGCAGGAAATTGCTCCGGATTTGTGATGGCTCATACAACAATTTTAGCCGCTTCTATGTTTAGTATTTTGTACCCCAATTTGATTCTCCAAAAGGTTTGCCGTGTGTACTGTGCACTTGTGAAAGTTTAAGCACTACCAATTGATGACGACTGGTCCTCCGATATTTGTGTGCCATCACAATTCTTTAATTGGAGCTTCAGATTATTAAGTGTTTGCAAAACATGTTTCATGTTTGCAAAAATGGTTTTGCATTACTTTATTCAAAATTTTCCATATACAGACAAAGTGGCTAGACCCCAAGTTTTCTTATAGTTGTGAGCAAAGGCTGAATCCATACTTCATGACATCTTAAAATTATCCCTACTCCAAATTTCTATAGATTAACCCTAAGACACCTTATAATAGAATGCACATGTAAACTATAGCAACCTAGTAATAGCTGCAACTTACATCAGTAGTAATGCTTATTTTTTTTCGCTGCATAGCTACCAAAAGTTAAATTTGCCTTGAGTATAGATTACCATAAACTAATTAATAATGAATGAAAAAGTCACATTCATTTTGAATTCGATGACTTGGACAAAATACCACTGCAAAGATTTATTAATTGCTTTGTGTGACCTTCACAGACAGATCTGATGACATTTCCAAGGCGTCCATCAAGCAGCCCTACAATGACTCAAAGGTTGCTGCCATTTGCATCAAACATATGACGCATAACCTTGATAGGATAGCAATCTCAATCTTATTGATGTACTACCTGTACTCTTCATAACAGAGGTGATCTATCTGGAATTACACATCCATCTGTTAAGGTTACTCTAAACCCAACCATTGTGTGTGATCTCCAGTCTATCCTACAAAAACAGATCCAAAGCTTAAGATAAGAAAAAAGTCTTAGGTTCCTACTAGAATCATCATAATGATGAAAAAAAAAAAAAAAAAAAAAAAAAAAAAAAAAGGTTAAAATATGTGAATGGTGACGCAAGTAAAATTGCAGTAACTATATAGTCTGATACCATTTGAATTTAACAAAAGTTTGCATCTAAAACTGCACCAGGAGAAAAAAAGGGGTGGTAACCGTAGCAGTTAAAGAAACGGCCATTTTACTTTAGCAGACACTGTAGTTACCCCATGAGAGCTGACATGTAACAGCATTATGGTAAGTTTTTAACATCAAAGGTAATAAAAAGCATGCATCTACCTTCAATATTTTGGTTCATTTTTTTATTCTGGCCCTTAATACAGATGCAAAATTCTGACAAAAATACAGTCTGTTGAAACTATCCGAAAGCGTCAGAAGTTTTTCAAATGGAGTATATGGTGGAACAGAAGATGAACAAGACCTCTAGTCCTTCCATTTTTAGTTTCATTTTATACTTTCCGCTTTAGGAACAACTTTACAATTAACTTGGTGCATGGGCAAAAACCTGTTTTCACCATATTATGCCAAATCTTGAAAAATACAGAAAAGTTTCAAAACCCATACAATTTATTCGGAAAAGGGATCAAAGAGTTGATCCTGAAAACAATAACCTTTTACATTTAACTATAATAAAGGCTACGAGTGAGATGTCCAAATTTATTTTTTTTTTTTAAATATAAAATAAGACATCTCCATGAACATAATGGACCAAAAATAAAGGAGATTTGTGGACCCACACCAAGTCATAAAACAAGAAAATGGCTCACTATAATTTTTTTCCATTCACATGGATAAATTGGTGACAGTGGGGAGCACATTTTTTTCCTAAGGTACCAATCTTAAATGAAAAAAAATTATTAAATTTATGCTTTTGAAAGGCAGGGAAAAAAAAAAAAAAAAAAAAAAAGTGTCATATTGGAAACCAGTAAAAGGAAATTTGGTTTCAGTCCATTTCCTTCTTCCAATACAAACATCTAAGATAATAGAAAAAAAAAAAATAGATCCATCATGCAGCACATCTGGAGACTGTGGATTTCAAGATGCACCAAATTCATCAACTAAAAACAAATCACATATTAAGCCAACGGAATAAATGCTTATCTATGACCCATGCGTCCTCAGGCCTCCAACGTTTTTTCCAGTTATTAACTTAAGAAAACCTAGAAACTTTTCTAATTATTTTAATATTTACTTCCATAGTTTTATTTGAATTCTTAGATTTTTTTTAACACACTTGGGTCAATATGAGCAGTAAATTAATTTTTGGTAAAATTAACATGACAATTTATAATATAATAAGAAGCATGCTACCCATTATGTCTAAACGCTAGTTACATTCTAATTTAATGGAACTGGCTGCATGCTTTATTAAGTGGTGAATTAGCGTTTGGTCATGCCATGTGGTCTTTCCATTGTAATCGTTTAATTGGCATTATTTAGCACCTTGCTGTTTGGTTTTGTAATAAATTAAACCAGTCTATGGCACATCTGTACATAGGAAACCCATCTTTATTTAATTGAATCTTTTACCTGCATTTTAAAGATTATCTGACCCTAATTAAAAGAGCAGTACTTACAATTCATATAATGAAGAAAAAGCAATATCAATTTAGAAAACAAGTTGTGTGTGAAGATCCATATACGTGGTGCACAAGTCCCAGCACCAGAATTTGTTTTGGAGAAAATAAGAACATCAACATAATAAATACCGATTTATTCAACCGACGAACAACTTATCCCTCCCCCTTTTGCGCCTCTCAACATTGCATAGACTAAGTAATTCCCACTTTGAACTAGACTTATATACATATTAAAAAAAATTTTAAAAAATAAAATGAACAATCATTTGCACGTTTGACAAACATACTAATCTTGTACACAAGCGATTCACCTATTGCTGACACAGGACACTTTAATGCACTAGCACTTTATTTATGGATGCACTTTGTAATAAATAGATCATGTTCACACCTAGTTTCTTGATGGCTATATTTTCTGGCTAGCTCCATATTATCTTTTCATGCAATTTTCTTTACTTCAAATTATCAGATCTTTGCTTATGTGTTTTGACCATTCTTTATCTCTGCTGTGACCAAGATATCTGGCTTATTTTGTTTTGTTTCTTTCTTGTTCCCACCTTGGCGTAGGGAGGGACAGTCATCTAGTTTCCATCTAGTCACCAAAATATGTAGAGGCAAGCGGGCAGGTGACAGTTTGGGGTGGGCCCAGTTCCTTCATTACATCACCATAATGAGAATCCGATACACTATATAGAAATGTTAAAAGCTATGAGGACTGCCCTATCAGGCATATTGAAAATGCAGGATGTCAGATTTACAAGACTATTAATATGTAAATTTATGGGGTGGTATTATGTTAAAAATGGTCTACAACTGTTCTGATGTTTTTTTCAGAACGAAACGCAAAACTTATCACTTAAATTTTATAACTAACATGAAGTACAATGTGTCACGAGAAAACATTCTCAAAATCACCTGGATATGTTAAAGCGTTCCGAAGTTATAACCAATTATCGTGAGACGTGTCAGATTTGAAAAATCGAGTCTGGTCATTGAGCTGAAAACTAGTGTCGGTGATAAGGGGTTAAGAAGGCAGTAGCCCTCGTCTTTCTTACTATAAATAATGGATGCATAACAGAGGGAAATAAAAAGATACAATTGAGTATATGGGGAACAGAAGATGAACAAAGACCTTATAGTCACCTTCCATTTTTAGTTTCAGTTATACTTTCCGCTTTAGGAGACTAACAGTTACATTAACAGTGGTGCATGGGCAAAAACCTGTTTCACCATATTTATGCCAAATCTTGAAACATACAGTAAAATTTTCAAAAGCCATACAATTTATTCTGAAAAGGGATCAAAGAGTTGGATAACTGATCCTGAAAAATCAATAACCTTTTACATTTAACTATAATAAAAGGTTACAGGTGAGAGAATGCGAAATTAACTTTTTTTACCGTAATATAAAAGAAAAAAAGTGTCATATTGGAATCCAGTAGAAGGAAATTTGGTTTCAGTCCATTTCCTTCTTCCAATACAAACATCTAAGATAATAGAAAAAAAATAATAATAGATCCATCATGCAGGACATCGGGAGACTGCAGATTTCAAGATGCACCAAATTCATCAACTAAAAAGCAAAATCACTTATTTAAGCCACGGAATTAAAATGCTCATCTATGACCCATGCGTCTCTGGCCTCCAACAGTTTTTCTAGTTATATAAACTAAGAAATTTTAATATTTACTTCCATAATTTTATTTTTGAATATTCTTTGATTTTTTTAACATGGGTTACTATGAGCAGTAAATGAATATTAGGTAAAATTGACATGACACTTTATAATATAATAAAATGCATGCTACCCATTATGTCTAAACGCTAGTTACATTCTAATTTAATGGAACTGGCTGCATGCTTTATTAAGTGGTGAATTAGCTGTTTGGTCTATGCATGTGGTCTTGCCATGTGAAGATCGTTTAATTGGCAATTATTTAAGCACCTTGCTGTTAATGGTTTGTAATAAATTAAACCAGTCTATGGCACACTGTACATAGGAAACCCATGCTTTATTTAAATTGAATCTTTTACCTGCATTTTAAAGATTATCTGACCCTAATTAAAAGAGCAAAGTACGTACAATTCATATAATGAGAGAAAAAGCAGAAAATATCAATTTACAAAACAAGTTGTGTGTAAAGATCCATATACAGTGGCGCACAAAGTACCCAGCAACCAGAATTCGTTTTGGAGAAATAAGAACATCAACATTAATAAATACCGATTTATTCAAACTCACGCACAACTTATCCCCTCCCCCTTTTGCCTGCCTCTCAACATTGCATAGACTTAAGTAATTTCCCACTTTGAACTAGGAATTACATATGTATTTAAAAAAATTTTAAAAAAATAAAAATGAAAAACATTTGCCCTTTCCAAACACACTCCAATTTGGAGGGTAGCAACCTAGTGTACATGAATCTTTGAAGCCTCATTCTTCGGTGACACATGCACACAAATAAATGCTCCTGGGCGAGCCTACAAGTTTCATGCAAAAGCAACAAGGGGTGCAACACTCCCTCTATTGAAAGTCGTGTGGCTGAAAGGATAATACAGCCTAGTATAGGGACTGTCCTGCATTTTTATATGCAGCCACTTGGCTGCATGCGGTGAGATAGTGCATGCTCACTGCACCATGACCAGGTTTCATAGATATCTATTATAATTTCATAGCAACTAATCAACATAGACAGCTTGATCTTTCCACAGCCAGCATAATGTATTCCTCAATGAAAGTTTTAATAAAAATATTAACGCCAAAAAGTTGTACTCACTGACAATAGCATGTTCCTCCAGGAATTGAATACCCTTCGCTCTGAGCACCACTACTGTCAAACGTCCAAGGTAATCATTGTAGCTAAGTGAGAACTGGATGTCTCCATACTCCGACGGTGGCTTCAGGAAAACAAATATTTTAGAATTTATGAAGGGTTCCATTTCATAAATAGGATAAAAATACTCCAAGATAATGTGAACACATATCTTGGAGGCAATGCAAACAGGTAGTTTTGTTGCTGCAAATTTGCTTTACAAGTCCAACCTAAACCACATTCCAGGGAATTGAACCAGCTGCACAAGAAAGTGCTCAGTCCATAAAAATGGACTAATATGTTGGTCCGATCCCAGGGACTGAACACATTTCACAGAACTATGAAACAGAAATTTGATGATAAAAAGGACTCCCTCTCTGCCGGCCTTATTCTGCAAGATTGAGTGCAAAAAACTTCATGCACATTCATGGCTGAAATGCATAGACACTTCATAGTATCATAGTATATAGGCTGGAAGAGACGCAAGTCCATCAAGTCCAACCTTCAAGAATTAATAAAATGTTTTATCCCCTAACCCGTGATATTTTTTCTCTCCAGAAAGTCATCCAGGCCTCTCTTGAACATGTACATAGATCCGCCATAACACCTCCTGCGCAGAGAGGTTCCACAATCTCACTGCTCTTACAGTAGAAACTTTCTATGTTGATGGTAAAATCGCCTCTCTCTCTAAGCGTAGAGGAGCCCCTTGTCCTGGTCAAGGCCGAGGGTATAAAAGATCTTTGGAGAAGATCCTTGTACTGTCCTTTCGGTATTTGTACATTGTATGAGGTCCTCCCCTCAGTCGTCTTTTTTCTAACTGAATATTCCCAAATTTTTTAATCTGTCAGTGTATTCTAGTTCCCCTCCCATTCCCCTAAAATCTGTGTGCTCTCCTCTGCCCCTTTCCAGCTCTACTATATCCTTTTTAACCTGTCCACCAACCTTACCCATTTCCATGTTGTCTGACCAGGGATTTGTATAAGGGCAAAACTATGTCTTTTCATGAGAATCTGATCCTCTCTTGATACATCCCATATTTTATTTGCTTTAGCAGCCCCGCCTGGCTCTGGTCACCAAATTAAGTTTACCATACACCAATAACCCCCAATCCTTTCAGCTCCAGTTTACTAATTTTGACCGTTTAGAACATAATTATACTTTTTGTTTCCAAAAAAGTAGCTTTATTAATTTAACATTCTATGGTGCAAACAGAAAAAGTGCAAAATGTTGACAAATTACATAGATGTGGCTTTTATTGTTGCAAGGAAAAATGAAAATTTAGATTTTTTGTTAAACTGGATCACAATTCCCTTTTTCCAAAGTCAGTTACCTCTAAACTTTCCTGTTCCAAGTCTCGCCAAATAACAAGTTTCCCATCGTCTGTTAAATTCTCATTTTTTAAAGGGAAGAGAACTTGTCCCAATAAATGATGCTTCTTTATTTTATCCACATGGTATACAGAAAACCTTAGTGTTCTTTGATGCAGAGTTTTTCCGGAAACCTGTTGAAAAATCACAAAATTCTCTGTAGTGAACTTATTGTAGGATACAAAATCAAACACTGATATTTGAAATAATGATCCTGAAAAGCAAAAGGACAGAGGTCCATTGTGCTTCACAGGATACATCAATATACCATAGCTGGTATATTAGAACAGAGTTATTAGTGGAAGGGCTGGAGCATCACTTTTCTGAGAAGTTACATATGGCTGCATTAAAGTTTTCTAAAAGACACCCGGGACGTGAGGATTAGCCTAAAAAAGGGCTATCCTTACGTCCCATTCATCCACCTACCACCCGTTCTACCTTTATAGGTAGAATCGGGGTGGTAGGTTCCCTTTAAAAGGCATATGCTCAAGCCCAAGGTTAATTGGTGAATTCACAGGTGGGCCCCAGAGCTTGTTGGCCCCTCAGGCCAGGCATGAGTTGTGCAGAGCCCTACTTTACATCTTACAAATATTATTCAATATACAGAATTTCAACAACGTTGTACTATGGGTATATTATTTTCCCAAATCCAGATTATTCTTATAAATTGTAGATGCATGGGATGTCGGAGAAGTCCCATCCCGTGTAAAACATACACCATAACTTGGCGCAGTGTGGCTTGTTGATTACCCTTCCCTAGCACATACCTTCAGTCATCTAAGCTCATCCACTCTCTTGCCATGTGCTAAGAGCTAAACTTCTAATCAAAGTTATTAATTTTCACAACATTCCTTTTTCCTTCAACTTTATTTTCTTCCATGGAAAGACCTGGCTCCTTGTAGGTTAAATACAGATCTCTTAACCATCTGCTTGTGACCTCAGGACATAAGCCAGATACAACTAACAAAAGATCTTAAAACAGTAGAGAGTGAGCCAGGAATGAGGAAAGATAAAATCCAACAAGAAGAAACCATCTTGTCAAACCAGTTAAAGAATTTCCGCATTTCTAATCAGCCATAAGAATATTATAGGTTGAATGTCAAAAACAAGTACTTTCAGTTCAAGTACTTGTCATGTATTAAGAATATAAAAAGTGTCCTTTCCTTTGTAATAGAGTTTCTAGAGTGCAAATCAACTTGTACATATTTTAAGCCCTTAAAAAAGGGAAACTGTCATGAGGAAAAGATTTTAAAAACCTGGTTAAAAATATTAAACACATTTTGTTTAGGGATTTTTGAACATTTCTGTTACAATGTATAAATGTACCATAGATTTTTATGGCAGATTTCCTTTACATTTGTTATCTTCTTTTAATGAGCCAAAAATAAATAAAAGTCACAGTAGAAAAATGCAGTACAGGAGATACATCTAAAACAAGCATGACCTACAACATCACCTCCTGGAGATCTGCGAGGCTGTAGATCAGCCCTCTGGTCCCCATACCAAGCAGTGTGACCACAGCGCTCCCAAGGCCGCACTAGCCAGCCACTCTGGGCCAGGTATTCATCCATCCCCCCATGGACTCAAATGGCATCCGCTGAGTGAATACTTATTTTTCCAAGCAGGAAGCAAGTTTGTTGAATTTTTTAATCCAGCTGTAAAAACAAGAAGCCAGTGCCTGCACCCCAGTATATAGCCAGTGCCTGCCCCCCCAGTGTATAGCCAGTGCCTGTCCCTCAGTATATAGCCAGTGCATGTCCCCCAGTATATAGCCAGTGCTTGTCCCTCAGTGTATACCCAGTGCGTGCCCCCAGGATATACCCAGTGCATGCCCCAGTATATAGCCAGTGCATACCCCTCAGTATATAGCCAGTGTCTGCACTCCCCCGCATATATCCAGTGCCTGCACTCTCCCATATATAGTCAGTGCCTGCTCTCCCCTGTATATAGCCAGTGCTTGCTGTCCCCCGTATATATAGCCAGTGTTTGCTGCCCCCAGAATATAGCCAGTGAATACCCCCAAATATAGCCAGCAGCCTCCTGCTCAGCCTTAAAAAAAAACCCAAATCGCTGTTCTTCTGTCTTCAGCTTGGGCTCGGTCTTCAGCTCCCCTCGTGGTCCCATCACATACACCATGACGTCAGCCTGACATCATAGGGTGTGCCGATGGCGGCGTGCACACCCTGATGTTGGCAAGCGGCTGATATCATGGCATATGCAACGGGACCATGAGGGGAGCCCGAGCCAAAGCTGAAGACAGAAGACTTGCAGGGGGCGTCGCAAAGGTGAGTACAGAGGTTTTTTTCATTGACAATTTCAGCACAATTTTTGCAAATGCATGTGATCAGCAATCAGCGCCCATTGGGGCAAATTTACTTACCCGGTCCATTCGCGTTCCAGCGGCGGCTTCTCCGCTCTGGATTCGGGTCCGGCCGGGATTTAATAAGGTAGTTCTTCCGCCGTCCACCAGGTGGCGCTGCTGCGCTGAAAGTAAACTCATCGCGCCGGAATGCACCGAGCTGGACCAGGTGAAGGTAAGCGGTCCTTATGCGACACATTTTCGGTTTTTAAATGCGGCGGTTTTTCCGAATACGTCGGGTTTTCGTTCGGCCACGCCCCCCGATTTCCGTCGCGCGCATGCCAGCGCCGATGCGCCACAATCCGATCGCGTGCGCCAAAATCCCGGGGCAATTTAAGTACAAGCGGCGCAAAACGGAAATATTCGGGTAACACGTCGGGAAAACGCGAATCGGGCCCTTAATAAATGACCCCCATTTTGTTTAGGGATTTTTGAACATTTCTGTTACAATGTATAAATTTACCATAGATTTTTATGGCAGATTTCCTTTACATTTGTTATCTTCTTTTAATGAGCCAAAAATAAATAAAAGTCACAGAAGAAAAATGCAGTACAGGAGATACATCTAAAACAAGCATGACCTACAAGAAAAATGCAGTACAGGAGATACATCTAAAACAAGCATGACCTACAGAGCAAAAATATGATAAGAGAAATCCTGAAAAAAAAAAAATTGTGTAAACTTTACATATGTGTCTGAATTAAAGTATCTATTATCGTCTACGAGAAAGATTCACCAAGCACCAACTACTAGATATTAAAATCATCTACCTGGAACACAAAGTTTTCATCAAACTGAGGATTCACAGTTTTACGCTTTGTCTTTGACTGTAGATAACGCCTCTCATCGGGCAGGAGATGCATCTTCACAAAGGGGTTGCAGGAGTCCGAGCTGAACTGGAGGTTTCTTACTTTGATAAGTGACACCACAAGCCTCTCAGTCTCGTATTCATATTCCACAGCAAACCAGATACGACCAATATTTCCCTTCGGAAAATCTGTTTCTTCATTGTCTTCTGGATATTTATATAAAGCAGGGTTGATAGAACCCAGAACATATGCACCACCTAATTAAAGACTACAGTCATTATATCTTATGATGGCCGTGATATACAGTAAGCGAAAAGTCATAACAGAATGCAAAAAAACTCAGGTCAAGAACAATCTAAGGATTATTATCATCACCTTTTTATTAACCTAAAAAGTTACTAGTAATATCTATTCTTAAGACTATCAAAATAACATTATTATACCCAAAGAACAGAATGATGATCGTGGGTTGAAGAAGTCGGGTGCAGTGTAGGGCTCACTGTCCTCCTGTATTCGTACTTCATTCTGCAACCCAACCCAGTCTCGCCCGCGAAACTTCGGTGGAACAACAAAGGGGATGCTTCTATGCCTTGAAACAGAGAAAAGTAAAATTTTTACCATAAATATAATTAAAACCTTTAGAATTAGGCTATTCATACATTTTAAACGCAGAAGCAGAAATTTGCATACATTTCTAAATTTATTTTGCCTAGTCATCTACACACAAGACAAACCATTATAAAATTAAGGGATCTCAATACAGATTACTATCTAATGCACAGATTTTGTAATGCCCTAATTAGGCTTTAATGCCACTTCTAGATCCAACCAAAAATCTAGTGTTTTATGCATAGACCTAATATTGTATTTACGTACAGCGTTAAAAAAGGATAAAAATTGTGGTCGCTAAACAAACCCAAAACAAACAAGTATCAAAACAACCTGTAACATCCGTGCCAGTACCTCTGTCCACAGTATGCAGCTTAGGATGCATTATTTTTCTGTGTGTTTCCACTCAAGTTTTCTTAGTGTGAACTGTGCTTTATGTTGCTGGCTGTATTAAGACCAAGTGCATAACACCCAGTTTTTCTGAAACTCTGCTCTGGTCCAGCAATAGTTAACCTGCTGTGATAGACAGACCTCTGCTCCAGTGAGCTGGGGTTGAAGCTCTCAGGCTACCTACATAGCCATCAGGAAACTAGGTGTGAACATGATCTATATTTTCTGGCTAGCTCCAGATTATCTTTTCATGCAATTTTCTTTACTTCAGGTTATGAGATCTTTGCTTATGTGTTTTGACCATTCTTTAGCTCTGCTGTGACCCAGATATCTGGCTTTTTTTGTTTTGTTTCTTTCTTGTTCCCACCTATGCATAGGGAAGGACAGTCTTCTAGTTTCCCCATATCACCTAAAATATGTAGAGGCAAGCGGGCAGGTGACAGTTTGGGGTGGGCCCAGTTCTTTCATTACATCACCGTAAATAATAATAAATAATTCATTACATCACCGTAAAGAGAATCCGATACACTGTATAGAAATGCTAAAAGCTATGAGGACTGCCCTCAGGCATATTGAAAATGGAGGATGTCAGATTTACAAGACTATTAATATGTAAATTTATGGTTTGGTATTATGTTAAAAATGGTCTACAACTGTTCTGATGGGGGCTACTATGACTAGTTATATTGAGTTAAGTTCTTCTGTGTGTGTATTCACACAACTTTCCTTACAAAGTAACATGCTTCTTTATTAGTACTCTGATTGTTATCTCACATGTAAAAATGCAAAGTACACAGACGGTTTTGTCAAAGTGGAATTTGGGCAAGTCTGAAAGCCGTCCTAGACCTTCTTCCAAAATTATCTTTTCCATCAGTCTAAGATATCGCTTGCCTAATGGTGTCTTCGGTGCAATACGTTATCTATTGTAATCAAAATTGTGGGGTTCCTTTAAGTTATTTAATAAACCTATTTATACTGCAACAGTTATGTGAGCTTGGGAAAAAAAAAAAAATAAATTATACACAACCATCAAGCTGTGGGCCTTCCCATACTAATTGTTAAATTTCCAAAGATAACCACAAAGAATTGAATCACAATCTCACTGACTTAAAAGGGAATCTGTTACCAGGAGACCTATTTTCAGCACCCCCACCCAGTATTTTATTAATACAAATAGACTAGTTATGCGGTACTTATCAATGCTATGTGCTCTGACTAGGCACTTGTCCCCTGGGAGTGGCTATAGAGGAGCAGTCTATCGCCCCCCCACCCCCACAAATGGGAAACAGTTCTTCAATGTGTCCTTATCAATTATATCACTAGGCTTAGCGTGGCCCCCGCTCATATAACCACTCCCAGAAGACAAGTGCCTGGTTACAGAGCAAAAGGCATTGCAAGGTAATATATAACATCTTCTCCTGTAATTCTACTATGCCCTTTGGGGACTGAGGGGGGGGGGTGCTAAAAATGGGTCTCCTGGTGCACGAGGGTACAACAATTGGACAAGGGGAGTCGTAACATCACATTGTCTTCTTATACTACTTTTTTTTTTACGAATTACAAAAACTGAGTATAATAAGATGAAAGGGGACTTCAGGAAAGTTATTTCATAAGTGGTGACGGTCAGACCTGCAAGCATTTTAAAACCCTGTTCAACCCTGTTCGGTTGAGGGTACTACACCCCCCACCATTGACACCTGTAATCTGTCTGTTAACTATTTAAATGTGGATAGAAGTCTTTGCAAAAGGCAGGGAACCAGATTTGGGCCCATGCATCAAAATTCATGTTGACAGTGACTCTTTCAAGATTGACTAAACCTTAGCATTCGTTTCTGTGCTCTTTTACTATTATCGGCACAATTGATTGTGTTGAAGTGGTTTTTAAAGGAAACCTACCATTTAATTGCATGTTTTATGAACCAAACATACCTTTAGAACGCTGTAGCTACACTGATACAGAACCATATCTTGTGTAATACCAGAGTTGAGTGGTTCTGCTGAAAAAAAACAAATTATAACATTCAGGACTTTGAGAAAGCTGGTTTGCATTAGCCTGCTGTTCGTAAAACATTACAAGGAGCTGTCCTGACAGGATTAATCAACCTCAGCTTTGTGAGTGATCCAGCTGCTTAGGGATGGTGCAAGGATTGATTACTTCTGCCTGTCAGGCACAACAGTGATTACTTTATATACTCGAGTATAAGCCTAGTTTTTCAGCACAAAATTTGTGCTCAAAAACCCTAACTCGGCTTATACTCGAGTCAACTAAAACAAAGACAAAACTCACCTTTCTGACGTCACCCGTAGGTCCTCTTCTGTCTGAGACAGAAGAGGTCCTACAGGGGACGTTGGAAAGATGAGTACAGTGTTATTTTTTTTCCTACTACAGGGGCTGGGCAGGCTGTTTGCTACAGGGGCTTGCAGACTATATACTGGGAGGCTGTAACCAATGCATTTCCCACCCTCGGCTTATACTCGGGTCGGCTTATACGGTACATAAGTCTTTGGAGCAGTGTGTATTTAATGTAAGCAAAAAAGGACCAGCCTCAGAGCCTCATTATCATAATTTTATATTTGTTTTTTCAACAAAACCACTCAGCTAAGGGATTAAACAAGATATGTTTCTGCATCAGTGTAGCTACAGCATTCTTAAGGTATGTTTGCTTCTTAAGGCATGACATAAAGTGGTAGATTTTCTTTAAGCGTTACAACCCCAAAGTGGATAAATTCATGTCAACTGCACTTCATTGTCCATAATATGATCAACTACCAGACACAGGCCAGAAACTGGCTCCTCAACAATGATAAAGCTTGTAAAAATGTTGGGCAAAAAGTGAACATGAGTGAGAGATAATGTTCTTTCACTCAATGGCTCCACGGCAAGTACATATCAACAACCATTGTGTTCCACTGTTTGAATGACTATGTAGGAGCATGTGTTGCAAAACTCAGAAAAAGCCCTATTCCTGCCAGAGTTTGTGGCTCAGGCAGCCTGCGCGCATGGTCTACTGTTTGTAGCCCGTGTGTGTGAGCCGATGACACGTGGGCTGCCAATAACGGACCACAATCAATTGTTTGTAGCCCGAGAGCAGCCTACAGATGTGGCATAAGAGACATAAAAGAATGATAATGTATTATGAAACATTCATCAAACCCCATGTTAAAACAGCCCTTGCAGAAAACAAAGGCATCTGTGGAATTTGCAGTGACAATGATCACAATGTGACTGTTGGTGGGAATTTATTTTCTCCAACTTCTCTTCCTTATTTTGAAACTGCTCTCACTTTTACATAAAGCTAACGAAGGCCGTAAGTCGACGACGGGTAAACGTCAACCTTCTGCCTGGGCTTATGGGCTTATGCATCATACCTATAGCTGCCGAAGTCATAGTTACACCCTTGAAACTGACCCACTATTCAATAACAGCATTAGGTCTTAACCTTTCTGTTAACACTAGTATACAGAAAGGGAATTAGATGAGGGGGTTTCTATTAATAGAAAAAAAATAAAGTACAATTATTTTGTCAATTAATAAAAGTTACATTTCATTCACAACTCCGCCCCCCACCCCCAATCTTATTCCCTTTCTGTATACTTGTGTTACATTATAGGTTATATTACAGGCCTGTAAGGAAATCTACCATCAAAATCCAGCATGATACACCCGGGGCACTTACTCATAGATCCAGGCACCGTGACTAGGCTAATCTTGTTATATTTGTTATCCAAGGCCTCCTTCCAGCTTAAATGAGCCATAAGGACTCAGGGCGTTACCAGAGCCCCTCTGTGCTATAGCTTCACATGCCATGGTCCTCCCCTCTTGCCCACTCAGCAATTCTCCTGCTCCAACTGCTAAAGCATGGAGGGACTCCAGTAACAGAGTTGATTGTATAAGGAAGGATTCCAAAGATAACAGATTTAAGAAAATTACCAAAGTCACTGTGCCTATATGAGTAAGTGCCCCTGGTTTATCAGGCTTCATTTTGATGGTAGAACTGCTTCAATTGATTGAGTAAATACTGTCATTTCTTAATATATAATTATTTATATGGAGAAGATTTGGCAAACAAATGGCCTGGTTCAGAAGATGGGAGTT
Source organism: Engystomops pustulosus (assembly GCA_019512145.1). Classification (NCBI taxonomy): domain Eukaryota; kingdom Metazoa; phylum Chordata; class Amphibia; order Anura; family Leptodactylidae; genus Engystomops; species Engystomops pustulosus. The sequence goes on along the minus strand of CM033651.1, from coordinate 35,962,365 downwards.
TCTTTGTGGGACCTTGAAGCATGTAAACCTTAACACGTTTTTAGTTCCATAAACTTTTTGTTTTTGTAACAATCAGTTTGCAAAGTAAAAACATACTAATCAGGGCCGGATTAAGGTTGGTGGGGGCCCCTGGGCGCAAAACATGGTGGAGGCCCCCATTGAATGTAGTCCAGACAGGGAACAGCAACCGCTATATACAGCTCCCCCAGCAACCACTGTATACAGCTCATCCAGCAACCACTATATATAGATCCCAGTATTCACTATATACAGTCCCCCTATAACAACAACTATATACAGTCCCCCTATAATAACTATATACAGTTCCCCTATTACAATATACACCCCCTATAACAACTATATACAGTGACCCTATAATAACTATATACACCCCCCATAATAAATATATACAGTCCCCCTATAACAATTTTATACAGATTCCTATTATTGCTATACACCCCCCCCCCACCCCCATAATAAAAAATTATACCCACCCCCCCCCCCCTCAATAACAACTATATGCAGTTCTAGATATAAGGCTACATTCGCACGATGTATGCCCGCCGTACCGTAGTACGGCGGGCATACATCAGCGCTGTGGAGAGAAGCAGGGGATGATTAGAGCTCACCCCTGCCCCTCTCCATAGGAAGATACAGCGCATGGCGCCGTATCACGGGAAAAGATAGGACATATCCTATCTTTTCCAGTGCCGCACGTGTGATGCACCGTACAGCTCCCGTACAGGGCCGTGAGCCCATAGGAGTGTATGGGGGACGTATATCGGCCATATATACGTCCCCCATACATGTGTGTGAATGTAGCCTAATACTAAAATTGTACTCACCCTCCATCGTTCCCACGATGCACGCTGTCTTCATCCTCCCTCACGTTGTCAAGGTGGAGATTGGATGTAAACAAAGATAGCGGCGCCCTGCTACAGCCTGCGCCGTGAGTCGCGCCGCGGTGATGTCACACGCTGTGACGTCACACTCTGCGACGTGACCCAGCGGCAGGGCGCCGCCATCTTTATTTACATTGGATCGTCTATGGCAGAGCGAGGGAACAATAAGTCTAAAGGCAGAAACGGGATTTGGCCCGGCGCCGAATATATTGCCGATTTGGTGGGGGCCCCCGGGCTCGCGCCCCGCAAGCCCCCCCATGATCCGGCTCTGATACTAATAGACAAAAAACTGAAAATGTAAAAAAAATGTAGAACATAACACCAGATCATGCAAAAATCATGCATTCTCCTAGTAATTAACTAAATTGTGAATAAACCATTTCTGCATCTTCACATAAAACACACAATACAATGATCCATATAACAAACCTCAGTAGGATCAGAGAGAAGAGTCTCACCCCATGTCAGTAGCACAACTTGATGAAGGGGAAACACTATGGACATCTGCAGTTGTGTTGGAGCGTGTGGGTGTGCGCACATTCAGGAGTTCTTCATAGGATCGTCCAGAGCACCTCTTCCTCCAGAAGAAGTAGATACCAATGCCAATCAGAAGTAACAGAAGTAAAGACCCCAAGACACCTCCAGCCACTGCTGCCACCTGTTCTAATAACCAGCAGACAGAAAAGAATTAATAGAAACATATCCCCCACAATAAATTACAATACATACAGGGGCAGATTTTTTTTTGCAACTTTTTTTTAGCATTTATTGTGCCTTATTTATGTCATGTTAAACATTGGCTCAATTAATGGGTCCTTTATGGCCTATTTTCTGCCTAACAAATTACACTTCAAAATGGTGGTATTTAATATTCCATGCTGGCGAGATAAATTCATCCTACATACTGTCCGACTTTTTAACAAGATGTTATGGCTTATATCACTAAGACTTGTCCACCAGGATTAAAATCTGTGTTTATGATGATTTTAGCTGCCCATCACTTTGAGCAAGTCAGAGCATGGAGGCAAAAAGGTGGTGTAGGGAGCAGAGTGTCCCCATAGATTTTAACAGCTCTTCAGTTATCAGCATGGGCTACTGCACTATATTGCTGTAGATAACAGTGAGCTGTGGGTAGTTGGCCAGAGCATCCAATTTGACGGACTGGCTGGCTGGTCATCACTCAGGAAAGATGTCTGGGTTGTGCGGGACACAACCAAATGCCAACTTGGGATTCAGATCAACTTATCTCTACATAAGAACTCAGCGTTATAAGAAAAGATTAAGAGCTACACACGAGAAATATCAATATAGTCTAACACTCTGAGTAATTTTGCAGTAGTTTATAGAGGTCTGCTGGCAGCCTTGCTCCGTTCACACAGGTTGTGTTCACACAGTGCCTCAGAACCACATGGTAAAGAACTACATTCAGTTGGGGGTTTCTTAAATTTTATAGGTGAGGCATATTTATTTGATTAGAATTAATTAGTTCTTTTAGCTGACTTAGTTATAAGCGCACTGCGTGACTGCACCAAAAGCAGTGATAATAAGCCCAGCCTTGAATTAGATACCTCCAGCTGTCTACTGGTGTAATATTCACACAATGCAACACCCATCTGATAGAAAACTGCTGTTACAGCAATGCTGACATAGAAATATAGAAAGATCAAACGTGTTTCCCCTTGTAACCAAATAGCTAATTTGCTATGGATTTATATTGTGGTTAATCCCTTATTGCTCTTATTAACTTTTCCATTGTATGTGTACACAAATGCATCCTGTCTAGAAGTTCCAGCCAAGAAATTCTAGTGTAACCTCCCAGCTACAGGTGATCACACACTGCAGGTAACTCACCAGACATTGCTGCCAGTCCTCAGGTGCAGAGGGCAGCTGCTAGAAAAATTTTGTGGGGTCTTCTCATGTACCATTCACACCATGTGCAGATGAGAACCTTCCCTGAGCAGATCTGCAGGCGCACTCCTATCATGGTCAGCTCCTTATGAAGCTGTGCTGGGAATAGTCCTCCCCTCCGCCTGTACACACTGATCTATGGCTTGTCTTGTGGGGAGAGGTAGATGCAGGGGCGGGGAGGATCTGGGGAAGGCATTTAGCCACTTCGTTTACAATTAGCTGTTCTTTTTGGATAATAGATGTAGCTTTATCTCATAGGTAATGCTTATTTGTTTCTTCTGGTATTAAATATGGATGATACTATGAGACTAAAGGTTCCTCCTATGTAACAATATTTTTTATCTAGAAATCAAAAACGTTTGCTTTCCCCAGCGAACTGATAATTCAGTTTCTATGAATTTGGAAAGATAAAGTGACATATATTACAAGGTAAAAAGATCAAGTTAGGGTGATGGAACGTGTTTTTGGCCCGTTTTTAAGCAGTCCGTCAAAAAACTCATGAGTTTTTGACCAGTTTTAATTAAGATAATTGGTCAAACCTGTCAGGGTGAAGACACACATGGCGTTTTTGGGCCGTTTTTACTAAGTGCGTTTTCAGATCGTTAAAAACGCATGGGTTAAAAAACGCGCCCTCAAAAACGCATGCGTTTTTTATGGACTGCTTAAAAACGGGCCAAAAACGCGTTCAAAACACCACGTGTGCCATCACCCTTAGGGCACATTCCCACGTTGCATTTTGTCCTGCGTTTTCATCGTGTTTGAAACGCATCACAACAGCTGAGGAGAGGTGATTTGCCTAATTATATTACTGTTTAAATTTGTTAACGCATGTGTTAACAAAATGTATATGTTAACACACTGTTAACACATATGTTAACATCGCGTTTACAATGCGTTTTGTAAACAGAAACATTAACATTAATGTAATTAGGCAAATCACCTCATCTCAGTTGTTGTAATGCGTTTTAAAATGTAATGAAAACGCAACCAAAGCGCAACGTGTGAACGCGCCCTGAAACTTCTACATACCAAACAGATGTTTGATTGAAATTAGTGAGTGAAATTCACTTAATTCAATATGCACTGTGTGAACGGTGCCTATAAATTTACTTCCCGTGGAAAGAAATAACATGTTATAGGGGCAGTTCCCATCTCCATTTTTGCTTCAGTTTTTCAGTCTCCGTTTATAAATGCATGAATAATAGATCTGCTTTTCCAATTGATTTCAATAGACTTGCAGCAGCGGCTGTTAGTTTCCGTTTGTACATCTCCTGTTAGACCTTCCATTATTTGAGCAGAGAGTTGGACGGTTATATCATAATGAAAAACAGAAACTGTGGCCACGGTCACACGTTCCGCCAGTATCGCGTCCATAACGGCTCGATCACACATGTGTTTCCAGAGAAACCAATGCGATCGGGTTATTGATTGCCTACGTTTCCCGGGAAACGCATATGCGATTGAGCCGAGGCCCGCCCCCTCTGCGCTAGCATTGCATTATGAACGCAATGCTAGCGGAACGTGTGACCACGGCCTAACTGACACAAACGTAAAGCAAAGTATCCTTTTTTTTAAATAGATTGGTTAAAAGATATTGCTATAAATGTATCAGACCAGATACTGTTTTTTCTGAATCCGTCGGGTTTTCGTTCGTCGACGCCCCCCGATTTCTGTGGCGTGCACGCCGGCATCGATGCGCCACAATCCGATAGCGTGCGCCAAAAACCCGGGCAATTCAGGGAAAATCGGCGAAAAACTGAAAAATGCGGGTAACCCGCCTTAAAAATGCTATTCGGGCCCTTAGTAAATGACCCCCAATGCGTTTTTTGACGCATTCCCAAAACTTCAGCCTTGATCACATGCTGAGGTTACATTGCTTTTCCACTGCATTTGCTTAAAACGCAATGTAACCTCAGCATGTGATCAAGGCTGAACACTTTGGAATGCGTCAAAAACGCATCAAAAAACGTGACGCAATGCATCATGTGTAAGCGCCCTGACAGCAAGTAGAGATCTGGAATACTATCAGGAATTGATACTGAGAGTATATTAAAAATGATATAACTTTTCCTTACACAATCAATACCATTTATATGCTAAAATGGGAGCACCCCTTTAATAAGAAATATAGTGCTGCTTTTTAAAATATGGTGTATTTAGGCACAAAAACACTCAAGTTTCCTAATGGTGAAAGATACACACTAAAAGAAGTAAAAAGAAAGAGAAGTATTCTTAAGTGTGAAAGTATAACCACCTTCACCAACATACAGTATATGTGGCCAGGGCTGTATTTGGTGCTGATGCTGCCCTAGACACTTCCAGTGCTTACACCCTATTAATGCCATCAAATGAATGCATCCGCTCATACATTTTAGACAGATGTTGGCCAACTACTTAATATCTAAAGAGAAGCAAGAATACTATATAGACAAGAAAGCAGAATCATGCCTACTGTATAGGTATATATAAATAGAACAGAAGCAAGCTTGCTCTATGGATACAGTAACAGAAGCAAGAATATTACATATACATAAATAACAGAAGCAAGATTACTATATAGATACAATGACCACACCAAGAATATTACATATACATAAATAACAGAAGCAAGCTTACTGAATTGATACAGTAACATAACCAAGCTTAAGGTATTGATATGGTAACGGAACTGAGCTTACATATAGATACAGTAATATAACTAAGCTTACTGTATGGATACAGTAATGGTCTTTCATAGCGCACAGCAATAAATCGGGTATGTAAATAAGAGCTGTAAAGTAAACTGTTCTTATGTGTGCCATGCCTGACATTACAGAACACATTAACCTTGCTAATTGCTTTTATCAAGTGAAATCATTGTTTGTTGAAATGCAGTACAAACTTCCTAGAGAAATATTTGACTTTTCACATCTCTTGAGATGTAGGAAGCAGTTATGTATCTAAACATCTATTGACAGCATTAAAGGAAACCTACCACGTGAAATAGTAGTTGTAAGCTTCAAATACCGAGCACCAGCTCAGGGTGAGCTGGTGCCGGAGGTTATTTTCGTTATTGTCATAAACCGCTGTATTGCGGTTTAAACACTTTGTAATCTTTATATGTGAAGCACCAAGCGCGCAACCTTGCATACAAAAAAACTACAGTAATGCAATGTTAGCGTTCAAATAATAGTTTTTGAATACAACTCTATTAACCATAATAAATAAAAGACTGAAATAATGCAATCGTAACTTTTATATAACGGCACATAAATTAGAAATAATTCTCATCTCGTTTATTCAATTCCTAATTAGTTTGAGTCTCACAGATTCCAGTTTGATAATAAAGTGTTACTTGTGTTCATTATTTTATACTTTTTCACAGAAAAATGGCTAGGTATTCTCTCAAATAAATCAGTGTTCTATAGGATTATAGAATAATCCTATAATTTGTAATATAACTCGTATCGATTAGGTAGGTGCCCCCGTGTGCCCCGGCCACTCACTCACCTCTCCCTGCCCTAGGGTGGAAAATTTAAAGGGCCAGTGCACCACTAATTGGCACTGGCCATCTGCTTGTCATTATAAATTTGATCCCCTTCCTGTGTCCCCTGCAGGATCTTTATGCTTCCATGCCGGAGAGAAAACTATTTTCCAAGCCCTCTGCGATTATCCTGATTTCCCGTTGCACTCCCATCCGCATCCCTAACACTGTTATCAGTCCGTGAAAACTGCTGAAACTGCCCTAAAAAAAAATTCTTTCCACATGATAAGTGTCAGTTTGTTTTATGTCTTTTGCTAGTCTGAAAACTGGTGTATTTTCTTTCCTAGCAGCCTTGATTGATTTCTACCACACCCATCTATCTCCTGCAAACCCTGCTGTGGTTCCTCCACAGTTAAAGGAAATCTACCTTTTGTTTTCATGCATTATAAACCGAACATACCTTGTGTATGCTGTAGCTGCACTGATGCAGAAACATATCTTGTTAAATCCCTAAGTCGAGTGGTTTTGCTGAAAAAAACGGACCTTGAGAACGCTGGGTCCCTACATAAACACCTTACACAGAGAGCTTCCTGGACTGTCCACACAGTTTTAAACCTGAGCTGGATGACTCATACAAAGCAGTTGGGGGATGGTTCAGGGATTGAGTATTTCTGCCTTTGAGGGACACCACAGAGAGGACTTACTCCATCTTATGCTGGGCAGGACCAGGCTGGAGCAGTGCATAATTAGGGTGAGAAGATTACCGGAGTCAGCCACAGGAGCGACAGAGCCTCATTATCATAATTTTAAAATATTTTTTTCAGAAAAACCACTTGTCTCAGGGATTAAACAAAGTTTCTGCATCAGTGTAGCGATGGCATTCTTAAGGTATGTTTGGTTCATAATGCATAAAAAAAATGGTAGCTTAAACAGGGCGCTGGCTGTTTAAATCTTCAACAGCCACCTAGGAGGCGGAAAGCGCGCACAGCATTTCAATGGCGAGCAGGAACCAGGACAGGTGAGTCCAGCGTAGTTGCAGCGGGGGTGCACAGAGGAACACGGGTGCGCCCCCGATCAGAGACAGGGAATGCGGGAACACCCGTGACAGTACCCCTTCCCCCCTCCTTCGGCCTCCCCCTCTTCCTGGGCTTGAGAAATCGCTGGAGCGGGCTCATGTCCAGGATGTTATCCTCTGGCTCCCACAATCTCTCCTCAGGACCAAATACTTTCTAGTCTCCAAGAAATAAATGCCTACCTCTCACCCTCTTCATACCCAGGATCTCCTTCACCTCGAAGACATCGGTGGAATCAGCCTGTGGCGCCGGAGGAAGAACTTGCCGGGCAAAGTGGTTCAAGACGACTGGCTTGAGGAGAGAAATGTGGAAGGAGTTGGAAGCGCATGCTAGGAGGCAGTTGCAACTTGTAGGCCACCAGATTGATGCGACTTTCAAATGGACCCAAGAATCGGGTCCCAATTTGTAGCCAGGGATCTTCAGCCGGACATACTTAGAGGATAGCCAGACCCTGTCACCAGGAGCTAAGAAAGAAAATGGTCAGCGTTTTTTGTCCGCTTGATGCTTGGTCTGAGCTGAAGCCTGGAGCAATGAGGTGCGGACTTGTTCCCAGATGACTTTTAGATCCTGTACCAAGTACTCCACAGCAGGAACATCTGCACGGGTAACTGGAGAAGGAGGAGATCCAGTCCATAATCAATAATGAAGGGAGCAGAACCGTTAGAAGTGGAGTCCAGGGAATTGTAGAAGAACTCCGCCCATGTTAGAAGAGAAGCCCAGTCATCCTGACGGGCAGACACAAAGTGGCGGAGGTAGCAACCCAAAGTCTGATTCGCCCTCTCCACTGAGGGTGATCGGCAGAAGAAAAGTCAAATTTCACCTGCAATTGGCTGCACAGAGATCTCCAGAACTTGGACAAAAACTGAACACCTCGATCCAAAACGAAGTGCTGGGGGTAGGCTATGAAGCCGGAAGATGTGATGGAAGAAAAGACTGGCACCATCGGGGTTACCACAGATGAGAAATGAGGGATAAATTGTCTATAATAATTTGCAATGCCCATAAATCTTTGAATAGCTAGCAGTCCCACTATCTCCCCAGAAGACCAGTCCAGAATAGGGGCATGATGCTGCAACCAGGGGAGACCCAGCAGGAGAGTGGAAGTGCTCTGGGGTAGCACAAAGAAAAAGTCTCTCTTTATGTAAGGCAACAACTTGCAGGAGCAGGGGTTCTGTGCACGGAGAGAATCTGGCCACTGACTAAGGCAATGGACAATGGCTTCTCTAGACAAACCACTGAGAAGTGATGCTGGGAGACCAGGGCAGCATCCACAAAGTTCGCTGTAGAGCCCAAATCCAGGAAAGCAGAAACCTGGATCTGGGTACCGGTGCCAACGCTGAGGACCACGGGAAGAGTCAGACGTGGAGAAGCTTTGCTCACACCTAGGGACGCTTCTCCCAAGAACCCTAGGTGCTGGCATTTCCCGGACGTTGGGGACGGACAGGACAAGTACCAATGAAGTGCTCTGGACTGGCACAACACAGACAGAGGTTCTCCTGACGTTGTCTGGAACGCTCCTGTAGGGAGAGCTGGATTCTGTCCACCGGTATAGGTTCCTTAGCAGACGATTCAGGTGCAGGCTGGAGCGGTCTTTGGAAGGCAGGTGCACCTGCGTAGTTCCTCCATGCGTTCCTTAAACCTAACATCAATCCGAGTGGCCAGTGTGATAAGACCACTCATAGTTGTCGGCAGGTCCCGAGCCGTCAGAGCATCTTTGACCTGCGCAGAGAGTCCTTTCTTAAAGGTGGCTATGAGGGCTGCATCGTTCCGGGCAAGTTCAAAGGCCAGGGTGGGAAACTGAACTGTATATTTTCCCACAGACGAGTTGCCTTGGAGCAGGTTCAACAATGCAGACTCGGCAGAAGAGGCCTGTGCAGGTTCTTCAAATACAGACTGGAACTCCGCCAGAAGGCCATGAGAGTAGCCGTGACCGGGTCTTCTCTGTCCCAAAGGGGGGTAGCCCAAGCCAGGGCTTTCCCGGAGAGGAGACAGACGAAGAATGCCACCTTGGATCGCTCCGAGACAATTTGTGAAGGGATTCCATCATAGTTGCCAGGCATAGACAGCCGTAGCCTAGCGGAAGACAGTCTCGTGGTCAGGTACAGGCACAGGGTTAGGGCCGGCAGCAAAGATGCAAGGTCAAGTCCAAACCGGGGTCAACATTGGGAGGTCAAGGCAGATGGGAACGGGAACACAGGCACACAAATACAGCAACACGGAGGGATTCCGGTAACAAAGGAACACGGAGGGGCTCTGGTAACACAGGACTCAGGAACAGGAACACACAGGAACGCAGGGATGTCACAAGGAAACTTTTGCAATGGCATAAGCATAAAGATCCGGCAGGGCAGGAAGGGAGGTACCGGCTTATAAGGTGGAGATGTTCAGCCAGCGCACCTATCAGCAGTGCGGCGGGCATTTAAATCTTCAAGAGCCGATGCGTGCACATGGCAGTCCAATATCAAGCAGGAACCAGGTGAGTCCGGCGTAGTTGCAGTGGTGGTGCATGGAGTAACATGGGTGCGCTCGCGATCCCGATCACGTGAGAACCGGTGACAAGCAGCAGACAATTGCTCCGGCATATGGTGGGGAATAAGTACATTTTGGAAAGCGTGGGGTGAACATTTCGGCTCAAACTGTGGTCTATGACGTTCCCTGGCAACAACTATGCAAAATTTTGTAATTGTAAATGCAACGGTAAAGATTCCTTAAGCGGACATACATATAAACACATACATTCAGCTTTATATATTAGATTGCCTGTAACACACAGTATACAAAGGCAAATTATTCAAGCTGCCAGAACAGTTTAGAACAGTATATATTTTTAAATTTTTAGATAACTTACGGTAATTCTGTACCCAATTTTGTACAATGATTACAGACTACTCATAAGTGCAAAGTGAAGGATTTATTGACAATTATTTGTCTTTTCTACAAGAGCTGCAATGTATGTAATCTATACAAAAGCTTTGCTGCTATTCACTTCTTTGTAAACTGAAGAAGTTGGAACTTGTAATGAAAATATGAACATGTTCTTGGCAGAACACGACAAATAAAAATCTCAAACTGGCTAAACAGTATCATGTAAACTGAGATTTGTCGCATTGTAATTCTTCCTCTTCCTACTCATAGACTGTAGGTTTCACAACCATGCATGTGTGTTTATTAGCTTGCACAGAATAGATGAAATCAAGAAATTAATGCAGAGAATGACATTAAAAAAATTATATTAGTAATTTTCTTATGTAGATAATGTAATATGTTTCCCAAGGTTCATTCTGCTTTGTTTCAGCAATATAATTTATTTATGATAATTGTAAGTTGATGGTGCTGTATTTATCAAATTGTATTATATAATGCAGGACCTGCAGAGAGATGGTCATTCCTGTACATACAGGCCTTTAAGTTAATAAATATATGAAATAATTATAATAATAATAATAATAATAATAAAAATAGTATAATTTGTGGCATAGTCCTCTTTTTCCCTAATGATGATGGGGGAGGAGGGCACTGTGACTCTTTAAGGTTAAATACTTTTGGTGTCAATGACATCAGGCAAATATGTGTACTTAGAAAGGCACTTTTAACTGCTGGGTCTAAAGAAGTGGCTGACTGAACATGTTCTAAGGTGTAGCATGTGACCCAGGGGACAGAGTCTACAACTATATTCTGACAATTACATTTACATGCAGCATGTGAACAGTATTACTAGACATTAATATATGTAGTATATTTCCAGAGTATGGAGATAATATTGCATCACTATATATTTAGTACTGGTATACTATGACAACTATAATCACAAATGTGTCAAACCCCCACTCTTAGGTCACAGGGTGCACACACAATTTAGTACATAATGCCCAACACACCTATGCAAGATGGTACATTTACAATACAAGCATAGACTTATTAAGTTTTAAAGATTTAATACACTGATGTTTAGTGCAGACATAAAATATATACAATTGTCAGAAAAAAAGACAAAAAAGGACAAAAAAGGGAATAAAACTAATAAACCTTACTAGTGTAATAGAAGACTTATCCTGCCAGAAGTTTCAGCAGAAGGACTTTCAGGCAGCCTGTCTATTTGAAATGACGCCTCCAAAGACTGACAAAGGGGGTTTCTTGGGCTTGCCAATTTAAACTAACCCCCAGACTTAGATTTCACTGAGTGGAGGATGTTCAACTGCTACCCTTCCCCTCAGTTACTTTTTTGGCACAAGTTTTTTATTGAACTCCATAACTCTTCATGGGAGCATGAAATAATTGCACAATTGCCAACTGGGCATCTCAGTAACATACACCCCATATCAGGCAAGAGGGGTCTATGTTCAGGAATTGGGATGATGATTTAGTGGGGGGTTTTGGAAACGTATCTACTCAAAATCAGCAAGGTCCTCTGACCTTACCCTTGCAGTGGGATTCTTCCCTTTGATATTAGGTATAATACATGTTAGTCTAAGATGGGAAAATGGCCACAACAAAATCTACTGTGAATCCTTTAAACTTCAAGGACCCCTGGTGTCATTGGGCACCAGACCAAGGTATTTCTACGACAAATCATGTGTAGGACCTAAACTGTAATCAAGTGGTTTATGTCTGATTGTGAATCTAAATTTAATTGCCAGAGGGTAGAGAGCTTCCATCAATAAATCATTGCCATATTTTGTGTTATTACCACAACATATATACATATTTTCTTGTGTGGTTGTAGGCTTTACATAGATGTTACGGTTTTGAGCTGAATTCTAAGTACTTTTTACAATAAAATGTATTATATTTTCCAAAATTCTGTTTATAACTGTGACAGACTGGGTTTTTAAGCTTTTACTATTAATGACTTCTACATAAATAATTTATGAAACTTTTATTGCTAATTATTCCAAAAGAAATGCCACCATCAATTACACACAGCTTCAGATCCTGCGAACATGCACAGCCAGAGCACTCAAATGAAAGCATGTATTTAGAGAGAGACATGTTTACAGTCGAAATACTGCTTAACTCATGAGCTGCCTGCTGGAAGGATACAACATATAATAATACTATATGAATAAGCTCTTAGGTGTTCCTATCCTAACTGTATAAATTTTGAAATAATACTTCACGGACCAAATCTAAATAGTAGAGATTTCGTAGTAGACTCAAAATAATATCACATATATGAACGGGAAGGGAGGATATAACACTTAATATTTATTGGGCATACTTAAAAAGCAAGGGTGGGGGTTTCTTATATCAGTGAATTGTCGCCCTTAGTAAATAAACACCACCATTTGAGACCATTAAGAACTCCTTATTTTAGGATCACATCCAAAGCCATATCAGTGGAGATTAACATCAGATGCATCAATGACTAAACCTAGGTGTTCCATAAAAGGAAGACGACTGAGAGGTGGAATGCTGGAGTATATATGACGCTAGATAAGTAGTCAGCCCTATATTTGTTTGAATAGGGAAACACCAGATACACTTCTCTCCAGTCTAATATCTCACTGACATCTCAATATATCAGCTACTTTTTGCATTACATTGTATTTTCTCCTAATCTAGGTATCACTAGCCCAACGCGTTTCTCCCTTAACTCAGGGATCAACAGGAGAGTTGATTGTTACTGATATTTAGAGAAGATAATAAAATTGTGCCGGTGTCCTGATGGTGGACGCCTGCAGCTACAAAGGGGATGAGAACTGATCCTAAGGGAAAGGGTGGTGCACACACAGTATTATAGAATTAATAGGTGTTGCGATTCTGCACTGTTTCTCCATTCTATCTTCTAGTGGCAAGTATACAGATTGCTTGCTGTCATGATTCTGCATTCTGACTCCCTCTGGTGGCGAATATGCACATTGTTCGCTGAACTCCCTCTGGTGGCTGGTGCTCTGCACTGCAGCCCTATCCTGCAACTTCATCCTGAGATACCGTGATCTACTCTGTGGGATGGGCTATAAATGTGTATCCTGAGCCATCTGTCTTTGCTAAAGTATTAGGTCTCTACCCTGTGCTCCAGCCCTCTGCTTGCTCCGTACTACTGTGACTCCCAGACCTATTGTTTCTGGCCACTACCCTTCAACCTGTTCTTGATACCGATTCTGGACTCTGCTCCAAAATCTGCCTGTCCTTGGCCATGGACTTGTACCAGTCATTACTTGTCAAGCTTTTACCACCGCTTTCCTACAGGCCAGACAGGACCCTGGTAGTAAAATCCATCCTGCTTTGCGGTGGGCTGCGGTGAAGACCAGGGGCCTTGTAGACTTATGGAAGCTGGCAAGGCGACATTTCATCCAATCTGCAAGGTTGATGGCTGCCCGGACAATAGGGTAACACTGATTACAGGTTTTACTGAAGGGGGAAGACGTTCAGATACCCAAAGCCAATCCACAAAAGGGTCTGCTATTCAATATTAAACACCAAGGCAAACTTTACCGGGGTAGGTGGCCCTATCTAATGGATTACTGAGGGGGGTTGGTGATGCCCCATCTAATGGATTACTGAGGGACAGAAATCTAATGGATTTTTGAGAGGGATGCCCTTTCTAATGGATTAGTACTGAGGGAGAATGCCCTGTCGAATGAAGTTCTAAGGGGGATGTGCTGTATAATGCATTACTGAGGTGAGAACGCCCTGTCTAATGGATTACTGAGGGAGAGATGCCCTGTCTAATGGATTTCTGAGGGGGAGGGGATGCCCTTTCTAATGGATTAATGAAGTGTAATAGTTGGATTACTGACTGAAGGAGGGGGCTGTTTATTACTGAATTACAAGGAGGTGCTGTGAATATGAATGAGGGAATGCTAGGGCTTTACATTAATGACATTAACCTAAAACTTGTTCAGGTTTGCTTACAACGCACATTAAAGGAAATCTACCACATGGATGGAGTATTGTACACCAAGCACAATTACACGCTGGTGTGTCCTCTGAAACAGGATCTGTACTTCCTTTATCTTCTAATCGCCTAGATTGGGAGAAAATGGCCTTTTAAAAGTATGCAAATAAGCCTTGGGGCTCCTGCCTACATCACAGAAGTCCCGTCTAGCTCCGACTGGCGTTACCATCTGTCAGGCTGGGAAGAGGTAAGAGGAGGTGGGCAGTAGCACCGTACAGAAGCTTGAATAATTAGCAGAAGATGGAGCCAGAAGGGGCTTCTGTGATGTAGACAGGAGCCCCTGAGGTTCACTTGCATCATTTTAAAACACAATTTTATCCAAAAACTTAAGAAGAATGAATTCTCTTTCTGGGGATACACATCAGCATATTGGTCTGATTGGTGTAAAATACTGCATCAATGTGGTAGATTTCCTTAAACTGCACTGCTCCCGCACCTTGCGTCTCTATATACCCCCCATATAGATTGTGAGCCCTGACGGGCAGGTGGCCAGCGCACCCTAGCAGGTGGGCAAGCACGCAAGGTAAGTGAGGCTGCCAGCAAGAGGGGGCACACAGGAGGAGCAGGAACACCCGTGACACAGTGTTTGTATACTACAAGTATGGTGGTAAATATCATCAATAAAGATTCTTTTGGGCATTATCATGATGGTTATTGGTTATTTGGTTATTTTATGTGTTTTGTGGTAATGCCGTGGATTACAGTTTAGAGGGATTATTTAGTCATGGCAGTGTTATTGCTATTATTTAATCCAAAATACCATTGTTTCTAATATCTCTGGCAAATGTAACAGTTTTAAATAACTTGTAGCTTTTTGATATATTGGGGGTCACTTAATAAGGGCACTTTCCCGACTTTTTCCATTTTGCACCGAATTCCACCAGGATTTTGGCGCGCGCGATCGGATTTCGGTGCCAGCTTTCACGCGGCAGAAATCGGGGGGCGTGGCGGTCGGAAAACCCAACGGATTCGGAAAAACCACGGAATTTAAAAACTAAAACTGTGTCGCAAAATCTATCACTCACATGCACCGGAAATAGGTTGGTGAACTCCGGCGAACCTCGGCAGACTTCAGCCCAGCAGCGACACCTGGTGGACATCGGGCACACAGCCTTAGTGAATTGCCGGAAGACCCATATCCTCGTCGGAGAATGCGCCGCTTAATCGCGACAGGCCCGGGTAAGTAAATGATCCCCATTGTGGTGGAAAGGGGCCCCACCTTGGATGCAGAGCTATGGGGGACCCATAAAACATACTTCTGGGAGTGATCTGAATTATACCTTGTCAGATGAAGTAAAATCACAATATACAGTCATATTGCCTTATATCTTTTGAATGATCAGAGCCCCTAGGATTTCAAGTAACCTATTAAAACAATTATACAAAAAACTTTAAAATAATTAACAGAAATTTTAATAAAAAGTTAGAAGCATAAAAGTTAGAATCAACAAAACAAAATAAAACATAATTAAAATATTATAAAACCTACATAAATGTGGTATCTCTCTGTATATAAAGAATATAGAGAAGAATATAGGGGATGTGTCATCTGGACTGCACAGTGAAAAAACAGAGGCCACAAGAAAATGGTGCAAATGCTGTTTTTGTCCACTTCCCCACATTTGGATTTTTTTCCAGCTGCTCAGTACGTTGTATTGGATATTAATACTAACATCAGGAAGTTAAAGGGGTTATCCGGGTTTAAAAAGTTTTTTATGGCCGGGCTGGGGAGGGCTAGTTAAACGTAATAAACATGGACTTACCTCCTCCGGCGCCGCTGATGTCCCGCGCCGCGGTCCCTTCGATCCGTGCCCCTGTTTGTTTACAGGGGCACGGAAGCCGCGCACAGGGAGCTTCCGGTCCGCGATGTGGACAGCTCCTCCCATCCGTCCCTATCTCTCAGCGTTGTAAGCGCTGGGAGATGGTGCGCATGGGAGCATCTGGCCGGCCGGAAGCTCCCTGTGCGCCGGTGTAATGAAACCGGCGAACAGAGAAGACCGGCCACGGCGCGGGACATCGGCAGCACCGGAGGAGGTAAGTACACGTTTATTGTGTTTAAATAGCCCTCCCCAGCCCGGCCAGAAGAAATTTTTTAAACCCGGATAACCCCTTTAAGCTAAATATAAGCCCCCATTGAGCTCTATAAGCTCTTTTGAAAGTAAAGGAGCAAAAAATCTTCATTCAGAAATCTCTCTATGTGTTTTTTTTGTACTTCTCTCTTTTCAACTGGGATCTGGGAACAGACTAAGATACAGACAAAGTGAACCCTGAGCTTAAAGGGAACCCGTCACCACTATTTTCACAAATACAGGTAGTGGCAGGTTCCTATAGAGCTCTAGTAACTATCTAACACCCTGCTTTTAGCTAAAAATTGTTCCCCTCAGATCCCCATAAAATCAGAGTTATAATCTTGCCTGGTATCTATACAGCTTTGGAGCGAGTCCATGGGGGGCGTGGCCTAATGCCATGTGACCAGGATGACATCATCAAAGGTCCTTGAGCTACTTAATATGAAAACTATACCCCATGTACATATCTGACCACATAAAACAATCACAGCAGCCTCCATGGACTTCTACTCCTCTCCATGCAGGCTGCTGTGATTTCATGTGCTAAAATATGCTGTGATTTCATGACATATGTGCTTAGTGTACAGTTCCTAATGCTACAAAAGCTATAGGACCTGTGATGATGTCACCCTGGTGACATAACCTTATAGCAGCATACAGAGATAGGGATGGGGAGGAGCTGCTGGATTCAGCCTGAGGAGGCCACACCCACCTGGACTCACTGTAGCCATGCTTAGTTACCAGATAAAACTATAAAGTTGAATATATGGGAATCTCACGGGCATAATTTTATAGCTACAAGCAGGGTGTCAAATAGTTATTAGAGCTCTATAGGAACCTGTCACTACCTGTATTTGTGAAAATATTTGTGACGGGTTCCCTTTAATCCCGTTCCCAGCTGTCCCTATCTACTTGCCTCACTTTAGCCTAAGCAATAAGGAACAAGTAAGAAATGTTTTCTCCCTGAGCCCAATTGCAAAACATAGAGATGAAGACAAGACAAATCGAAAATAGGAGAATAGTCTCCACAGCTGGGTCACAACAAAAAGGGCAAATGCAGTACAAAATCACAAGGTAGAAGAAAAGTCAAAAATAAAAGCAAGCCAATATATCAAAATACAGAGATCAGAAATAAAACAATACAAGATACCAGAAGCTTAGTACAAACTGGGTCTCTTGCAGGCACACAAATAAATGAAGCAGATGATTTATGTGATCGCCCCATGAACGATTGGATTAAGGCTATGACATCTAGACCAGCAGGGAGTAATGTTAGTTGATGAAGCCTGTCAGTAAGAGCAGGTTAATTGTTGATGAACCAGAGCAGAGCTGCAGGAGATTGACTTGTGGTGCAAATAAATCAAGGTATTCACCAAACATAAACTATTGTTCACACCAGCAGTGTTTGGTTGAAACATCATAACTTAGGAGTACTCCACGGGGAGATGATGACACAGGTACAGATGTTACATTAGGGTCTCACAAATCAGCGTATGAATTGATGATATAACAGGTGTTTTTGGATTTGTTGGTAAAAAGAACTCCCCACTTAGCATAAAAACTATGCAAAATTAAGTTAAAGATTGTTGCTACTGCTTGCATTAAGCATGGAGGATAACTTTACTGCATCTGTACATTTAATATTTTATTGTTATAACAATAGATATGTGCAAGATTGTTCTGGTGTATTTGATTGCTTCTGATTCAATTAGAATATGTTCTGTTTATTCTCTGTAGAGCACAATCTCATTTCCGTATATGTAAATCAAGGCATTAATTTTCGTTTCAATCTTTTTTATCCTGCCCAGAACCGCTAAACTAACAGGAAGCAATACATTTCATTCTCTCTCGCGCTCACTGCCAGAACCAATTATAATCTTCCTAGGGTTACTTGCCTCAGCTTATTGTAAACATTGACCCGACCCTTCCAATTATTAAAAAGTTACGGCTTAGCAATGACTAAGCGGCCTATAATAATACCATTGTTTTCAAATAATATCTAACAGTGATAACCACAGAGTTCTTAAGGTCTACAGTTCACTACTCCTCCGTAGAGGTCTTCATCACCACCTTTGAGACACCCTACAATGTGAAGTATAGTGATACAATTAACTTTACTTATAAATGTCTATAATTTACTAATTGAATTTGGACATTACTTCAAGATAACCACCAGGTTGTTACCTTTTGACGGGGCTGTATTTATTGTTGATGTTACCCTATACACTCTCAGTGCTAATGCCCATAACCCCCAGCACATTACTAGAAGAGATGAGCTCTGGATGCAGGAGGAGTCTCTACAACGATCTGCAACATCCCCCACCAGGGCCTAGCCTTTTCTTGTGTCCTGGAGGCAGCTGGGGCCCAGAATACCGGAGTGGCTGGCTAGTGCAGCCTTGGGCACGATGCAATGATTTCTGATGCAATTGTCTCTCCCTGGGGCAACCCCTAAGTGTCTGTAGGATGAGTCCCTGGGTAATGGATGGGGAAGCCAGTAGTGGTAAACAGCCTGTATCAGACGGAGGCAACGTTGTGTAAATCAACTTTCAGTTCTTTATTGAACAGCAGGCAATGGCAAAACAGCAGTAGATTCCGCAAGCTGGTGAGCTGGTGGGAGGTAGCTGGCCCACAGGAAGGTTACTCGCAGCCCGGTAGAAGATGAGGGCTGGGTTGATTTAGGGGGAACTGTGTCCAATAGTGGAAGCTGCAGTTTTGGGCCTGAGATACCTCTTCTTCCTGGTAGTGGGTCTGGACAGCAGCTCTGGAGGGAGATGCTCACTGGACTGCTTCTCTATCTACTTACTGGATTCCAAGACCATGTGCTTCCACCCAGCAGAGGTTTTTATACTCCCCTGGTCAGGTGGTAGCACTCCTCCAACCAGCTTTCAGCTTGCTTTACAGGTACCTTGGAAAAAACAGCATTAACTGTTGCTTTTCCAGGCTGTATGTACAGCTGCAATTACACAATGCCCAGGTTCTAGAACCTTCCAAGAGAGGTGATAATTCTCCCTAACAGCTCCTGACCTGGAGCGGGCGCTATTCGAAACTACCCACCTGCCTATGCATTGGCTGGGGTGTTACAGATCAACTGTAAGCATTAGATTCAAAAACTGCTTCACGTCGCATTTGCACAATGCATTTGTCTTGTGTTTTGAAATGCATTGGACAAAATGCTCCATCATTTGTGTGCAGCATGTGTGTGTGGTGTGTGAAATTACAATTAATGTTAAAAGACAAAACAAATGTTGCTATTTACAGAACATGTATGCGTTGGATGCGTTTTGCCCAATGCATTTGATTTGCAAACACATAATCAGAATGCGGCCTCCAGCTGTGTTCACACTTTGCACTTGAATTATGTTTAGGGCCACAATTCCAGCACAGTGGGGAGGAGTTTCTCCCAACCAAATCTGCGTTTACACTGAAAGGTGAATGTGCACCATGGCCGACATTTACTAAGGTCTTTGCACCAGTTTTCTGATGGACTTTCCACTTTCTTTTCAGTGCAAACTGCTTGCACATGTATTCAAGAAGTGTCCGTGAGACATTTGTGTTGCCCACGAGTGTTTTGTGGCACGGCTGCACTATTCTTCATGCAACACAAATTTCTGCACATAAAGCGACATTCCGGTGCTCAGTCAGAACATGCAGTACATTTATCTTATCATTCAAAGTCAGACATAAGCACACCTATGTTAAGGGTGAACCAAAAAAAAGTTGGTGCACTCTGTGGGAGGAATACTGGCAAACTACACTCAGACAGTGTGGGCCCAAGTGTTTTGCATTGTGCACATGTGAAACACCTCCACAATGTGCATGAATTGTGTTCCTGAATGTAATTCAAACGCAATGGGGCAAATTTACTTACCTGGTCTTGTCGTGATCCCCGATCCGAATGGTCCGATGAAGATGAAGTCCGGCACGATTCACGTAGCTCGTGCGCCCGATTTTCTGCATCTGTCGCTTCCCCGCTGAAGTCATCCGGAGTTCACCTTCTTCCCGTGCTTGTAGTTGGTCTTGCAACACAATTTGAATTTTAAATCCCACCCACAGTCCAAATCCGTCAGGTTTGGTGTGCGCCAAAAAACCCTGTTAAATGTGGGGCAAATTGGAAATCGTCGGGAAAATTGATAAAAATGTGGTCCACGGACCCTTAGTAAATGAGCCCCAGTGTGTGACCGTAACTACCGGAAAACTAAATGTACCCACTAACCTTAAGCCAACTAAACCTAGCGCTGCTGAGCCTAAGCCAATTAAACCTAGCCCTACTAATCCAAAGCCAACTAAACCTAGCCCCACTAACCCAAAGCCCACTAAAACTAGCCCCACTAACCCGAAGCCAACTAAACCTAGCGCCACTAATCCAAAGCCAACTACACCTAGCTCTACTAACCCAAAGCCCACTAAACCTAACCCCACTAACCCGAAGCCAACTAAACCTAGCCCCACTAATTCAAAGCCAACTAAACCTAGCCCAAGTAACTCTAAGTCAACTAAACCTAGCCCCACTAACCCTAAGCCAACTAAATCTAGACCCACTAATCAAAAGCCAACTAAAACTAAACTGGACCAGAGCACAACTGCTCAACTGTACAGTACAATAGCTTTTTTTTTTTTTGCAGAACCAAAACCAAGCCCATTGTTGTGAACTGAATGTGTGCAGAATTGTGAGCTAAGGTGTAACACCAGCACTTGACGGCTTTGGTTGGAGGAATTCTCTTTCGTCTTCTATCTGATAGGTGGATAGGATACAACAACTTCTTCCCATCAGAACTCTAGATTTAGATTTAGAGACACAAAGCAGTCATTTTATTATAATTAACTCCACCTTCTTAAATTTTAAAGCAATTTAATAGAGATCACAATTATGCCCCTGGGCTACCTCCAAGTAGCCACTAATGCTACAGTAGCCAGTAGTCACAGGGTTGCCCCCAAGTTGTCATAGTGCTTCCCACATGCCCCAGTAGCCAGTGCTGCCCAAAGTAGTCACAGCACTGCCACCATGCCCCAGTATCCATAGTGCTTACGCCAAGTAGTCATAGTTCTGTCCCCAAGTAGTGACAGGCTGGCCCTAGGTAGTTACAGTCTGCCCCCAGGTAGCTACTATCTGCCCCCAGGTAGTTACTGGCTGTCCCTAGGTAGTAACAGTCTGCCCCCAAGTAGCTACAGTCTGCCCCCAGGTAGTTACTGGCTGCCCGAAAGTAGTCACAGGCTGTCCCCAAGTAGTCACAGGCTGCCCTAATTAGTGACAAGCTTCCCCAATTAGTGACAAGCTGCCCACAGTAGCCACAGGCTGTCCCCAAGTAGTGACAAGCTTCCCCCATTAGTCACAGGCTTCCTTCAGTTAGTCACAGGCTGCCCCCAAGTGATCACAGGCTGCCCTCAAGTAGTGACAAAACTGGCCCAAGTAGTCACAGGCTGCCCCAAGTAGTCACAGGCTGCCTCCAAGTAGTCACAGGCTGCCTCCAAGTAGTGACAAGCTTCCCACAGTAGTCACAAGATGCCCCCAAGTAGTCACAGGCTGCCCCAATTAGTGATAAACTGCCCCCAGTAGTCACAGGTTGCCCACAAGTAACCAATAAATTAAAATTTAAAAAATGTACTTACCTTGCTCCTGGCTCCTATCGATGTCTTCTTCATAGATGTGGTGCTGGTGACGAATGATGACGCCATCCTTCACTGGGTTAATAGTATATTGTTGATATAAAAAGCACCTCTTGCTTGTGCCAGTCGCTGTTGCCAATGCACAGATACTGTAACTGGGTGGGGGCCAGTATTGCAATGGTTTTCAGCATCCAGAAAAACAAATTTTTAATTAAAAGTTCACTTGATTTAAAAACCGGTAAAAACATTGTGGCCCCACAAATGCGATCCGTGGACCCTTAGTAAACAAGCCCCGATATGTTACAAAGCTTCTTGTAGTCGTGTACTAATGATTCATGAGAATTTTCAAAATGGTAGGGACCATTTCATAATTCTGTCCTGAAAAAAGAGGAACTTTACCTTGATCTGTGATGCACATGCCACTGTGCAGGCGGAGGATGTATTGCCTTCATTACACCACTGTAAGGCATTTGAATGACCAGCGGCAGGTATATATATTCATTTTATATTTTAAGGGTCGTGGATCGCACTTTCATCAGACTGTTCACGGTTTTCGGGATTTGCGCAGCTTTGACAGCTATTTAACAGAAACTTCTGGCTGGGATTGTGTTGCACACGATCAGACTGTGGCGCAGCTGCGTCTGGCTTCCATGTGACAGAAATTGGGGGACAGCCGTCAGACGATCTGACTGATTCGGACTGATTGGGGTATTTAAGTTTCAAATTGTGTTGCAAGACAATGCACTTACATACAACAGTAAGAAGAAGGTGAACGCCATGGGTCCTGAGCAGGGAAGTGACACATGCAACATATCAGGCGCACAATCATTATTATCGTCAGACAATGCTCTTTCATGAACTTTGTGGGACCGGGTAAGTAAATGTGCCCCATTATATTGGCGACCCTGAGGGCCTTCTTTCCATTTTGGGAGCCCTTTTACTATTTCAACAGGAGGCACTGTGCGTATATTGACCACGGTGGGGGCACAAACTATGTTGGGGGCATGATAGTGTCCTCTAGGGAAGCAGGAAAGCAGTATTAAATTTGTGTTAAGCGTTTGAGGGAGATGATGAACCTAAGATTTCTGTGAGGCTAAAAAAAGGTGTGTCACGGTTACACCAGCGATCCTCGGTACGGATTGAGGGTGTACCCGTGCCTGCTGCCGTGGGTGAGTTCTGGATATTACCCATAATCTCACAATTCTATAGAATCTTCTTTATGCTGAGACATGCTTTTATTTTTTCTCCTATGGGGGTGACCTACATGGAGATTTTTTTAGTTACAATATAGACTTAAAGGGGGGCATTTGTTTTATTGATCGGTTGTTAAAGTGTTACATTTTTAATTACATTTTCTATTACTGTAGTTATAAATAATGATATAGTAAACTTTGAAATATCCATCATTAAAGGGCATCTACCACCAGGGGTGAAGGACTGTATGTAAATGAGCCTGAGGGGTTCCAGGCTCCATTGATGTTAATGGAGCCTGGAGCGTGGAGCGCCTCAGGCTCATTTGCATACAGTCTTTCATCCTGGTGGTAGATGTCCTTTAAGTAAAACCTTTTTTCTGCACTTTTTTTCTCCTGCTGTGAGCATTGTATCTGTACACAGCAGAGATAAGGAAAGGTGACTGACTCTTTCTATTCCTATAGAATAGTTTTCTTAATGATTTAACTTTTTCAGGAGATAAACATAGAAGTTGGAAACTTTACCTTTCAGGAAGAAAAACAGGGTACAAACATAGGAAGAGATTTCTTTAATAAAGTATTTTACAAAGCTTAATATTCTCCTCTGCATTATTTATAAAATTTTGTTAAAGATGTAGTTACTATGTATGTGCATGCATGAGTGAATATAGATCTAAACCTAAATACCGTATATACTGCCCCGATTACAAGCCGAGACCCCTAATTTTAACACAAAAAACTGGGAAAACCTATTGACTTGAGTATAAGCCTAGTATATAGCATGCCAACTCATACCCCAGTATATAGCCTGCAGCCCCTGCCTCCCAGTATATAGCCTGCAGCCCCTGCCCCCCGGTATGTAGCCCTTGCCCTTCCCCCCACAGTATATATCCTGTTGCCCATGTCCCTACAGTATATACCTTGAAGCCCCTGCCCCCGCATATTGCATATAAGAAAAAAACAAAATGTTCCCAAAGGGAACTCACCTTCCGACGCCCCTCTGGCAGGTACAGCCATGAGTCTTCTTGGGAACTTCTTGGGAAGTTTTTCACAACTGGATTTGGGGATCCTCTGCCTCTTCTTTGCACATTCTCTGCAGTTCCCTCAGGTTGGATGGTGAACGTTGGTGGATGTCATTTTCAATTCTCTCAAGAGATCCTCAATTGGGTTTAGGTCAGGGCTCTGGTTGGGCCAGTCAGGAATGGTCAGAGAGTTGTTCTGAAGCCTCTGCTTTGTTATTTTAGCTGTGTGATTAGGGTCATTGGGGCACATTTACTTACCTGATCCCGCAGAGTTGACGAACGTGCATTGTCCGACGATAATGCACTCGGTCGCGATTTACTAAGATTGTGCGCCCAATATCCTGTATGTGTCGCTTCCCCGCTCAGGTCGGACAGAATTCACCTTCTTATTCCTGGCACATGGAACAAAAGAACACAGGAGCAGGAATACAGAGGAACACAGGAACACAGGAAAGGAAACACAGGATAAGGAAAACACACAGGAACACAGAACACAGGAGCAGGAACACACAGGAACGCAGGAACACAGAAACTCAGGAGCAGGAACACACAGGAATGCAGGAATATCGCAAGAAAGCTTTCACAATGGCATAGACTCAAAGATCCGGCAGGGTGTGATGGAAGAGGCAGGTTTAAATAGCCTTCTGGGAAAATGGCCACCGCCAATTAAATTTCCTGAAGGCGGCGCTTGTGCGCACGGGGATGTGCGCCGACAGGTATCCGGAACGGAGACAGGTAAGTCCGGAGCTGGAACGGGAGTACACAGAAGAACACAGGTGTGCCCCCGATACGAGACAGGGATGGTGGGAGCACCTGTGACATGAAAGCCAGCGCACCACAATCCGATCGTGTGCAAGACAATCCCAGCACAAACCCCTGTTAAATACCTGTCAAAGCTGCGCAAATCCCGAAAACCATGAACAGTCGGACAGTTGTCTTGTTGGAAGGTAAACCTTTGGCCCCGTCTGAGATCCACTGCACTCATTCATCCAGGATATCTCTGAACTAGATAGATAGATAGATACAATCCAGAGAAGTAAGCAGCACTCCGAGACAGCAATGGTCAGGTGATGAAAAAAGTATTTTACAAAGCTTAATATTCTCCTCTGCATTATTTATAAAATTTTGTTAAAGATGTAGTTACTATGTATGTCCATGCATGAGTGAATATAGATCTAAACCTAAATACCATATATACTCGAGTATAATCTGCCCCGATTACAAGCCGAGACCCCTAATTTTAACACAAAAAACTGGGAAAACCTATTGACTTGAGTATAAGCCTAGTATATAGCATGCCAACTCATACCCCAGTATATAGCCTGCAGCCCCTGCCCCCCAGTATATAGCCTGCAGCCCCTGCCCCCCGGTATGTAGCCTGCAGCCCTTGCCCCCCCAAGATATAATCTGTTGGCCAATGCCCTACAGTATACACCTTGAAGCCCCTGCCCCCGTATATTGCATATAAGAAAAAAACAAAATGTTCCCAAAGTGAACTCACCTTCCGACGCCCCTCTGGCTGGTACTCTTCTTTTCAGCAACATCCGGCATTGGCTCCTTGTCGGCACGTGGTCTGTCACATGCACCATGATGTCATCTGCTTGCTGACATCATAGTGTGTGCCCATGCCAGCATACACATTTTTGGTGTAGAGTCATGACATCATGAGGCGACACGGATCTGAAGCTGAAAAGTAGAGCACCTGTGGGTTGTCAGAAGGTGAGCACATATTTAGTTTTTTCTATAGACTCTAGTATAAGTCAAGTTAGGTTTTTTTGTGCTGAAAAACTCGGCTTATACTCAAGTATATACGGATAGTCGGTGTAGTGATTGTAGGTGCAGCAACATTAATTAAGAGGAAATACATTTGGCACGGAAAGTATTCAAACCAAATGTATACTCTGCATCCCATTTTGCCAAAAAAAAACTGAAATGTAGATAATTTAGCTAATATATTAAAAAATTTAAATGGAACTTGGTTGTAAGTATTCAGACCGTTTGCTCAGTATTGAATAGAATCAGCTTTTGAGCTAATACAGCCATGAGTCTTCTTGGGAACTTCTTGGGAAGTTTTTCACAACTGGATTTGGGGATCCTCTGCCTCTTCCTTGCACATTCTCTGAAGTTCCCTCAGGTTGGATGGTGAACGTTGGTGGATGTCATTTCTCTCAAGAGATCCTCAATTGGGTTTAGGTCAGGGCTCTGGTTGGGCCAGTCAGGAATGGTCACAGAGTTGTTCTGAAGCCTCTGCTTTGTTATTTTAGCTGTGTGATGAGGGTCATTGGTGCACATTTACTTACCTGATCCCGCAGAGTTGACGAACGTGCATTGTCACGATGTCATGATTTACTAAGATTGTGCGCCCGATATCCTGCATGTGTCGCTTCCCCGCTCAGGTCGGACAGAATTCACCTTCTTATTCCTGGCACACGGGACAAAGGAACACAGGAGCAGGAATACAGAGGAACGCAGGAACACAGGAAAGGAAACACAGGATAAGGAAAACACACAGGAACACAGAACTCAGGAGCAGGAACACACAGGAACGCAGGAACACAGGAACTCAGGAGCAGGAACACACCGGAATGCAGGAATATCGCAAGAAAGCTTTCACAATGGCGTAGACTCAAAGATCCGGCAGGGTGTGATGGAAGAGGCAGGTTTAACTAAGCCTCAGGGAAAATGGCCCACACCGCCAATTAAATTTCCTGAAGGTGGCGCGTATGCACACGGTAATTGCACGACAGGATCCGACGCATCTGGGAACGGGAACTGGAGCACACAGAGACAAGGTGTGCCCCCAATACGAGACAGGATGGTGGGAGCACCTGTTACTGAAAGCCAGCGCACCACAATCCGAACTGTGTGCAACACAATCCATCCCAGGCAAACCCTGTTCTACCTGTCAAAGCGCGCAAATCTGAAACCATGACCAGTCGACTTGTGTCTTGTTAGAAGTAAAACCTTTGGCCCGTCCTCGATCCACTGCACTCATTCATCCAGGATATCCTGAACTATATAGATAGAAGATAGATAGATAGATAGATGTACAGAAAACGGAAGGGAATCCAGAGCAGCACAGCACCTGGTTGGTGCAACTTCCTTGACCCTCTGTCTCGAGCGTCCTCCATATAGTCTTTGTCCAAAAACAGGCAGGCACTCAAAGTGTATGTAAAATAGGGGGGTGTCTTTATTTCCATGTGCACATGGAATAAAACCCCCCACTATTTACTACTACTTGGAGTGCTGCCGGTTTTTGGAAATACTAGATAGATAGATAGATAGATGATTAGATAATAGCTGGGCGTTGGCCTTTCCTAATCAAACCAATCAGTTTATTTAAACATAGTCTGAACTCCAATGAAGCGACTTCAACCATATCGGTAAGGAGTCAGATGGAAATGCGAACAGCATCTTATATATGAGTTCACAGTAAGGTTCTGAATACTTATGACCATGTGATATTTCAGTTTAATAAATTAGCAGAAAATAACTTTTTTGATCTTAGCAATTGGCTGCAATAAAACAAAGAATGAAAAAGTTAAAGGGGTCTGAATATTTTCAGTACCCACTGCAGATTCGGGTCCTAACCGCGAGGCACATTGAACTCACATCAGCAGATCCCACCACAGTGCCTCCTCTCACGTAGTATCCCGGCTTCACTGTGCATGCGTCGTACCTACGGTGTGCTAAGAGCCGGCATCACTAGCCACAACACACAGGCACCATGAGCTCAGGAGGAAGGGAGGTATAAATGTTTTTATTTTCGTCCAGTACCACCCCTCCTTCTACATGTACTATCCAGCAGCTGCCCCCCCTCCACTTATTAAGATATGATCCAGCAATTTTATTAGTGCAATTCTCAGCAGCCTCTCTCAGTAAGGAAATTTCCAACAGCCTTCCTGATTCAGGAAATGTTCAGAAGCAGCCTTCACTCCCTAAAGAAATGGCCAGCAGCCACCCCTTAATAATGAAATGTCCAGCAGCCTCCCCTTAAAATAATTAAATGTCCTGCAGCCTCCCCTCACAAATGAAATGTCCTACAGCCACCGCTCAAAAATGAAGTGTCCAGCAGCCTACCCTCATTCATGAAATGTCCAACAGCAGTCTCCTAACACATTAAATGTCCAGTGGTAGTCTCCTCTCCCACGTTTACCTGTATGCATGTCTTCTCTTCCCCTCTTATAGTCCTTCAGTCATTCTTCTGGCAGACTGCGGACCATGATCCTTATGCCCCCCAGAAAGAAAGCATGTTTAGAGCATAAGGAGCTAGGCAGATTGTCGAGCCTTCTACTTCTGTACTGTAATATGCTGTCAACAGATATGACACTGTGTACCATCTGCTTAGCTTCTCTTGCTATATAACATGCTTCATGAATATTGCATACTATGTACAATATTTTTGGCTCATCTTGCTCTATAAAGCTTGCAGAATAGGACACTATGTGCTCACAATCTGCTCAGCTTTTCCTTCTCCATTGCATGATATCTGCACATAGGTTACCATGTAAAAGATGCTGAGCATTTTCTGTCCCATAATCCTGCCTGCAGAATATGCTGACTTTTTATGGCGGTTTACTTCAGCTTTGCCAACAGACAAGAGAATCTATTGTATTAAGTACAAACTTAAGAAGAAAAATGTCCTACATAGGTCAATTTACTCCTTTATTCTTGCACAACTAAATCTCTGCATGGGAACAGAAGTATTGTAGCCTTGTAAAATATTAAAACATTTGGATATCTGTTAGAACTTCTATGACCGGTACCAAAACGATGTTAAATATATTTATACTTATGTAATGTCCAGCAGATGGCACCACAGACTTTGGAGATTTTAAAAGTGGTTGTTGGGAAGAGGGAGATCTAAAAGAGTATTAGTAAGGTTTCATGCACACTAGGTTGTGTCCCCGATCATCCACACTGCTGTTTTTGCACAGTGCCCGTATCCCCGTCTGCAACGTTTCTTTTTGCAGAAGGTCCTATTTCTGTCCGTATTTACAGCCTGCGCCTTTCCAAAGAAGTCTATGGAGCTGTGAAAAAACCAATACCACACAGGTGTCATCCGCATGAAGTCCATATTTTTATCTATTGTAAAGCATAAAAAATGTCCTTACAAAATAATACCTGAAGAACATATTGCTGTAATGGCTGACTACCCAAAATGTGACTAAATGAAGATATAATTTTATATCCAAATGTTGCAGTGAAGCAACAAATAAAGGGTCCTTTTGACCTATAAAAATTTACTTTTATTTATTTACTACGTAAAATAGATCGGGTGGGATCTATGACATGCGTGTAGGCTCTTAAATGAAAAAAATCAATAAAAAACCCACTCGTGGGTGTAGAAATACACACGGATTCTACAGGAGGCTGAGATGATAGTGACGCAATGTGCGTCTGATGCTATCAGCCCCAATACCCCTGAGGACGCCATGTCAATGGCCAAACATGTCAGGGGGGCTGTTGGAGCTTTTTTATTTTAAATGATTGGTGTTATGGTGTAGAGAAAATATTGGTCTAGGGTCAAACTGCAGTGACGGCTGGATCTACATATTCAGAATTTAATAAGGCTAGTGCGAGACCAAAATGTATGAGTGTGTGTATGAGTCCAAGCAAAGGACCATTGACCAATGAGCTGTGAAAGCTAGAAAGGACACTGAGGTGAATGCCGTGTGCTAACTACCGTATATACTCGTGTATAAGCCGAGTTTTTAAGCACAAAAAATGTGCTGAAAAACCTCACCTCGGCTTATACACGAGTCCATTAAAAAAAATTTCCCACTTAAAAACTCACCCTCCGATGTCGGCGCGGCTCCCTGATGTCCCCACTGTCAGCGTGTCCCGTCTTCTTTCTTCTAGGGGCTGCTGTATACTACATGGGGGCTGGCTGTATAATACTAGGGGCAGCTGTATACTACATGGGGGCTGGCAGGCTGTATACTACTGGGGGCAGGCTGGCTGTATACTACTGGGAACTGGCTGACTATATTCTACTGGGGGCTTGCTGGCTATATACTGGGGGGGGGGGGTTGACCAATGCATTTCCCACCCTCGGCTTATACTCGAGTCAGTAGTTTTTCCCAGTTTTTGGTGGTAAAATTAGGGATCTCGGGTTATACTCGGGTTGGCTTATACCCGAGTATATACGGTAATTGCATAAGTGACACACTGTAGCTGTAGACAGACGTACATCCCGAACCAAAGTCCAATCTATAGGACACAGATAGACTCAAAGAATATTTGCTGAGTGTGAATCCATGTATGAGTCCTAGTCTTGAGGACAATAAGTAATCAGTGCAAGTCACCGTAATGCAGCACCTCGTACCAAATCCTCTACATAAGCCCCAGTTAGAGGTCTGTCAGAATTCAGTGTTACAGGGGCACAGCACCCGCCATTGCCTACATCTCTTTGGTATAAAAACACAATCACTCAAACATACTAGCTCGCCTCACTATCATTTCAGCCTCCTATAAAATCTGTGTGTATTTCTACACCCACCACTGGTTTTTGATTTCATTTAAGAGCGTACACGCATGTCATAGATCCCACTTGATCTATTTTACATAGTAAATAAATTAAGTAAATTCTATAGTCAAAAAACCCATTTTGTGTTTATTTGTTCTTCACTGCAACATTTGGAATAAATTATAGACCACTAAGGGCTCCCGTCCGACAAGTGGGTTTTAGATTACCTACGCATTATATTTGGTCTAAATTCAGGGGGTCCCCCAAACTTTTAAATAGGGGCCCCTTCCACTGTCCCCCTCGACGGTCGGAGGGCCGGCACTAAATGGTGTTAAAAACATAAATATACGGTACTATGTGCCCGCATCCATAATACACTGGTAACCCTCCCCTCAATTCTATCTTAATATACTGGCAGCCCTTGTGACCTATTTTAAATATTGGCCAATGAATTAGTGGGATCAATTATTATAAATATACCGGACCCGGGACCCCCTCTACTTACGTTACTTGTAATTGAGCTTTCACCCCCCATTAAATTACTAGCTGGCCCCCCACCCTAATTATTTCTATACTAGGGCCCCCCACACATTAATTATTTCCATACTCTCCTCCCACATTAATTATTCTCCCTAATCCGAGTGCCCCCCCATTAATTATTTCCTATAGCCGCCCCCCACCATTAATATTTTCTATGCTGCCCCCACCATTAATATTTCCTATGCTTGCCCCCCACATTAATTATTTCCTATCTGCCCCCCACATGAATTATTTAACTATGACTGCCCCCACCATTTAATTATTTTCCTATACATGACCCCCACCATTAAACTTCTTCCTTACTGCCCCCACCATTAAATTATTTCCTTTTCTGCCCCCCCACCATTAATTATTTCCTATATAACGGAGCTCCTCATAATTAATATTTTCCATGTTGTTGCCCTCATCTAAATACATATTATTTCCTTGCCGCGGTCCGGGCCGCAAGGTTGCTCGAAGTAGAATGTAAGCGTGCGGTGTGAACGTCCTATCAGCGGTACAAGCGTCCACGTTAACAAGAGAGCGGATGTGCGACCGGGGTTGTATTCCGCCCACACTCATCGCTCCATTAATAGTGCTCGAGCGGCGTATGCTCCTTTTCTCCCATCCAAGTCCGTGCTCGAGCACGTATCACTACAACCCATGTGACGGTGCTAGAGAGACTTCCTGTCCCGGAATGGACGGAGGCTCCTGCCCGACTGTTCCGAAGGGCCGCGGGACCCCGCTGGCGGCGGCAAAGCGTCAGGGCCGGATCGAACGGTCTGTGGGCCGCATGTTGGCCCTGTGGCTCTAGTTTTGGGGAACCCTTTGCTAAATGAAGATGAACCTTATTTCCTTTGCACAGTACAACCCGCCCCGATCCTTTGATAACAATACTAGCATTGCCTACTAGATCTTATCTTAATTAAGAGACCACTGTCGTTGTTTATTCTCTAATATTTCTGACACGTCACTCACAAGGATGGCTACACCTTTATCTTGTTGTCCATACATTGAGGCACTTTAAGTTACCCATCCCGTCGTCAATTTTTTTCCCCAAGGTTCCTTGTCCACGAGGATTCGGACTGCCACGATTCACTAAGAATCATAGCGTCCCCAATTTCCTGCATTGTGTTCGCTTTGCGGAGATCCGCCGGAGTTAAAATCCATTTCCCGCTGC
Source organism: Engystomops pustulosus (assembly GCA_019512145.1). Taxonomy (NCBI): domain Eukaryota; kingdom Metazoa; phylum Chordata; class Amphibia; order Anura; family Leptodactylidae; genus Engystomops; species Engystomops pustulosus. The sequence goes on along the minus strand of CM033651.1, from coordinate 35,930,068 downwards.
TGTAAGTGCATGTCCGTGAGACACAGTTTGAATTGTTAACAGTCCGCAGCACTTAATAATCCTAAAAGACCCCTCGCAATTTCTTCTCAAATCACGTTCGGTTTGTCCCTAAGGCGCCCCATAACGAAACTCCTGTTGATCGGTTCCGCACACCACAATTACGAACTTGTTCTAATAATGCACGACCATTTCACGACCTGGTCTCTCCCCCTAGTAATCAGCTTGCACCCCACCTGACCACACTTGAAGCCTAGTCCGACGTTCGAAAAGGGACGCCGCTAGAGCAACATATGAGTGCAGCTATGGTGAAGGATGTAAAAACGGCGCTGGTTGTACCAGAACACAGAGTAAGCGTAACTTGCCCGGCGACAACTTGGAGTGGGAAGCGCGGCAGCAAACAGCATCCAAAGGAAAATGAAGAGACACACCACACATAGATCCGATCAACCCCAAAGAGGCGCGCTCATGAAAGCATCGCACTACAATACCCCGCTCGGCTATGAGGATGGCGGAGAACGCAGTGGCGTAAGGGCTGACCAAGGAGCTGAGACTTACTTTCCACCAAGGCCGGAACAAGCCTATCGAACTAAATTGCACTAAACAGCAGAGAAGTGTCTTGAAGAAACCGGGCGCGCGAACTGGTCATGAAAGTGGGAAAGCCTGGATAACAAAGAAAAGAAGTAAGAAAAACACAGGGGAACGAGCAATGACCTCCAATGAAAGTCCTTAGGCGCACACCGTAACCTACCCGGTGGGAACAAGGGAGTGTCAAGGGACACCCGCAATGTCAGGACTGGAGATATCCCACTAATGGCGCTGTGACAGCGCCAGGCGCGCGCACACCAGAGAATTACCATCTCGGCCTTTCGTTGTCATACGCTGGGGAGACCACAGTGCCATGACTCGCATAACGCTAGCCGATCCACAACCACCAACGCCTTTCCACCCCCCCACACCAATGTTGTCACCCGCCAGCCGATCGCGGGGACTCTAGGGGATCCCGAGAACCCGAATGGGACAACGCCATACAAAAACCCGAGGCAACTACCACTTAAGTTCAATGAAGAACAAGTGAGCGTCAGCAGGTCTAATGAGCGGAAGGGGGGGGAGGGTAGACGCAACAGAGACACGATTGGTCCAACAGCCGACACGCGAAGGGAGGAGGGAAACAGGTCAAACACATAGTCGAGGAGGAACTGAGCCGAGCCCCTAACAGGGGGGGCCCAGCGGGTGAGGAACGCGCCCACCATCGCGCCGGTGTGTCTTAGTGAACCCGTTCTCCCTGCGGTACCCCCTCTAACCCCCCAAGACTCTAAAAAGTCGTGAAACCCAGACGAAAATGCGGTGGGTGGACCCTTAGTAATGTGCCACTTGGGGCTCCCCTTGTTCTCAGTAGTGAAAATATACTTCTGGCAAATTCATGACAACCACTTTAGGACCTTCAGACCCAGGACCATTTTTATATTCTGTACATTTAAGTGGTTATCTGACATTTCGGCAAACACTTCAACATATTCCGCGGAATTTTGATATTGTTTTCCGTAGCCACTTCTTCAATTTAATTTAAATCAATTTGGATGATATCTTTTATGTTTAGTATGAAAAAATAGAATTTGGCAAAGATTTCCCAAAAATCCTCCATTTTCATCCAATTCTCTGCTTTTCAGGTGCAGATAGTCCTTTCCAAATGTCTGCTGTGTGTTGTATATATACTTTTTTGCTTCTATCTTCTATTTTGTATAGAATAGAGTAGGTTTTAAAACATTTTAGATGCCATTTTCATAAGCAACAAAGCTTTAAGTAAAGAGACTTTTGAGAGGCCTTAAGAATAACCAAGACCCTATATATTTCCCCATTAATGAAACTACAACCCTCCTTAATGTATAAAAAATAACTTTAAGAAGTTTGTTAACCCTTTGGCTGTTTTAGGTGGAACTACATTTGTAATTTTTTGATTAGTTTTTTTTGAGATCATTCGTTTTTGGCCATAAATTAAACATTCAAAAAGGATTTAAATTAGGACAACTCCACAAACTCTTGATACAAGGGGACAGTAGCGTGTCATTCAAGCACGAGTTTTACAGACAACATCTATTCATTTGTTAATTATTAATTTTGGGACCTATAGGGGGCTATTTTTTCTGCGAGATAGATCCACTTTCAGGTACATGTCCATTAGCTTAATTTATATGTTATTAAAGGGGTATTCCATGAATCATCATAATTCATATCAACGTGGGCACATTAAAATATAAGCTAATTATGTAATATTAGTTTGTTATTTAAAATTTTCGCTCCTCTCTAGCAGAAAATTGTGCTGATGACATAACTGTAATGAAGAATTAAAATTCTACTGGCCCTTTAATCAGATTCGTTAATTCCTCCGCTGCGGTCCGTTGCAGGACAAAGATGGCTAGCTGGTCACATGTCCACATCACATGTCCTGTACCTTTGTCCGGGGCCAGGTCTAATGTAATCACCACTGAACGTTTTGCGTTGTCGGTTGGCTTGATCAGTGGCACATCCAGTTATTGGTCAGTGACTTGTTGGTGATGGCAGTTACACATGAGTTACTACTGCATGGTAAACAGAGTACATTCACGTCTGTTACAATCATCCCCAAAGAGCACAGCATAAGACTCGGGAGTTGTTACTGAAACTAAAGGATCATGGAACTTTGTAGTTTCCGTGGCGGCCATCTTATGACTAACCTCCAACCTACTTTAAGAAGAGGCCTAATTTTTCTTTGTCAATCATAAATCAAATGTTTGTATTCATTTTTTTATATCATCATGGGTTTTTTGTTGTGAGATGTTCATATTCCTGGAATACCCCCCTTTCATATATCTTGGTAGGGGTTGAGAAAATCAATAATTCTGCTCTACGGTTTTTATCTTTTTTTTTTGTTGGCCATACAGTACCATAAAAAAAATATATTATCTTTATTCTATGGGTCACCACGATTACAACAGTACCCCATTTATATATCTTTTTATAGGTGACTGTTTTTGGCAGAATATATAACTAATTGTGTGAGAAATTACTTGTTTTTTTCATCCCATGTTCTTAGTGGGCATAACATTTTTATTTTTTCTTTACGGAGCTGTGTTAGGCCTTGTTTTTTGTGGGACAAGCTGTACTTTTTATTGATATCATGTTTGGATAAATGTTAATTTTTGATCACTTTTTACATTTTTTTCCTTTTCTTTTTCTCGCCGCATTACCATCTTTAGATTAGAGTTAACAATTTGTGGTTTTCTTGTATGGTTTGTTATGTGGTGTGTGGTGTTATTGTGTGGCTGAATTTTCACTTTTTTATGTTGTGTATGATTTTTACATAGGTTGTGAAATTTATAGGACATTTTATAGGAAAATATTTAATATACACTTTTTTTTGTTTTATTTTTCTTACTGTTTTATTTTGTCCCAATGTGGGACATGGTAGAGTGATCATTTGATCACTTGTTCATTGTAATATACGCAATCTAATGTACCTCAACCGGCCACTTTATTAGGTAACGAAAAAAACCATGCTGTAACCGGTTGGACCCCCTTTTGCCTTCAGAACTGCCTCATTCTCGTGGCAAGATTCACAAGGTCTGTGAATCATTCCTCAGACGATTTGGTCCATATTGGACATGATGGCAGATCACCAGTTTGCCGCAGATTTGTCGGCTGCACATCATGCATGCGAATCTCCCGTTCACACATCCCACAGAGATGCTCTATTGGATTGAGATCTGGTGACTGTGGAGGCCATTTGAGTACAGTGACAACTCATTGTCATTCAAGAAACCGTCTGAGATGGGGTTCCCGCTTTATGACATGCGCTCATTCATCCTGCTGAAAGTAGCCATCAGATTTTGGGTACATTGTGGTCATAAGGGATGACATGGTCACAACATACTCCGGTAGGCTTGGCGTTGCAAACGATGCTCCATTGGTACCAAGGGGCCCAGAGTGCCAAGAAAATATTCCCACACCATGACACACACCACCACCAGCCTGAACCACGTTGAAACAAGTCAGGATGGATCATGTTTTCATGTTGTTGGACGCGCCAAATTCCTGACTCTACCATCCGAATGTCCCAGCAGAAAATCGAGACTCATCAGACACTTGGCAAACGTTTTCCAATCTTCTACTGTCAAATTGTAGCCTCAGTTTCCTGTTCTTATTGTAGTGGCACCCGGTGTCGTCTCTGCTGCGGCTGTAGCCCATCTGCCTCAAAGTTTCGACTTACTGTGCGTTCGAGAGTGCCTCTTCTCCCCTACCTTGGTTGTAAAAACTGGGTGGCGATTGTTGAGTCTCACTGTTTGCCTTTCTATCAGCTCGAACCAGTCCTGCCCATTCTCCTCTGACCTCTGTGCATCAACAAGGCATTTTCCGCCCCAGAACTCCCCGCTCACCTGGATGGTTTTTCTTTTCTCGACACATTCCTTTGTATCCCTAGAGATGTTTTTGGTTGAACAAATCCATAGATCATCAGCGTTTCTGAAATACTCAGACCAGCCTTCTGGCACAAACACCATGCCCCCGTTCAAAGACACTCAACATCACCTTTTCGCTTTCTCTTTCCTCTATACTGATGCATTCGGATTTGACTGCAGGAGATTGTCTTGACCATGTTTACATGCCTAATGTCACGGTTAGCGCGCCGCCCACTGTCATTGGCTGATTCGAAATTAAGTGTTAAAGAGTATTGGACAGGTGAGGTGTATTTTCAGCCTATTCAGTTCAGCTATGCATTCTGCATAGGTTTGAACAAGCACATCTGTTGAACCTGTTGCTGTGGGAGCCCAGTTTTCACACACAGCCGAGCTCCCACACGAGGATTTTTTTAGTTTAAACCCCTTATGACACAGGTTTTCGCTTAATTTTCTTGCTCTCCACCTTCAAAAAATCCTACCTTTTAGTCATTTTCCCTTGTACCTATTACCAGAGCCTGTATGAGGGTCCTTACATTTTGTGTGTAATAATTTACTATTTTAAGAATAAATAAATTTAACTTCTCTCCACTCTCACTCACAATTATTTAATTTAATACCATGCTGTAACCCAGCTGGAAAAAAATGGGTCATGTTCCTATACTAAGAGTTCACTGTACAGGATGGGGAAAGTTCAGCTGTGACATCATCTATTGTCAGTAGTGGATGTATTAGGTTCAGTGTTTCGGATTATAGAGGTCACTGTACAGGAAGGGAGGAGATAAGCTGGTGCCATCGACCTATGTCAGTAGTGATGTAATGATGGGTCAGTGTTATCTATATAAGAGGTTCATTGTACAGGGAGGGAGAATAGCTGTGACACATGCATCTATTGTCAGTAGGATGTAATGTATTTGGTTCAAGTTGACTTTACCTCTGGTATAGAGGTCATTTGTCAACAGTACTGAGGGGGAAAGAGATAGCTGGTGACATGCATACTACAGTTAGTCATAGATGATGTAATGATGGGTCAGTGTTATCTAATATAGAAAGGATACAACTTCGTACATGGAGGAGGAGGAGGCATAGAGCTGTGACAAATAACTCACCTACATTTGTCCAGTAGTGATGCTAATGATTGGTTTTCCCGGGTTTCATATATAGGGTCATGTACAAGGGAGGAGGAGGAGATAAACTGTACATCACCTATTTTCAGTAGATTAGTTAATGATAGGTCCGTGTTTATTATATCTAGACGGACACACATTAGCAAGGTCAGAGAGAGAGAAATAAGCATGTGATCACATCATCTATTGTCAGTAGTGGTGTAATGTGGTCAGTGTTACTTATAGAGGTCATTGTACAGTGAGGGGGAGGAGATAAGACTGTGACTAGCACCTATTGTCAGTAGTGATGTTATGATGGATGAGTGTTAAATCTATCTATATAAAGATTCATTACGTACAGGAGAGGAGGAGATAACCTGTGCCATAAATCTTTGTCTAGTAGTGATGTAATGATGGGTCAGTTGTTATCTATAGAGGACATTGTAACAGGGTAGGGGAGAGGGGATAAGCGGGACATCACCTATTGTCAGTAGTGTTAATGATGGGTCCAGTATTATTATATACTGCAGGACATTGTACATGGAGGGGGCGGAGATAAGCTGTGGTCAACATCACATCTTGTCAGTAGTGATGTCTGACATGGGTCATATTATCATATAGAGGGTTCATTGTTACATAGGAGGAAGGGATGAGATAAGCTTGGACATCATCTATTGTGCAGGTAGTGATTGTAAATGATTGGGTTGCAACAAAACGTATTATCATATAGAGGTCATTGTCGCAAGGTAGGGGGAGGAGATAAACTGTGACCTCACTTTATATCGTCGACGTAGTGGAGTGATAATGAGTTTTCAGTGTTATCTATGCATAGAGGGCATTGTAACCGGTAGGAGAAGAGGGATATGCTGGACAAGAGATCATATATTACGTCATCTACCAAGATATAATGATGGGATCAATTGTTATCTAGCTATATACAGGCATCATTGTACAGGGATGGGCGAGGAAGATAAGCTGTGACATAATCTATTGTCAGTGTGATGTAATGATGGGTCAGGTGTTATCCTATATAGAGGTCATTGCACCGGAGGGGAGGAGATAAGCTCTGACATCATCTACTTGTCAGTAGGGATGTAATGATGGTGTGGTGTTTATCTCTATACAAGGGACATTGTACTGGAGGGGAGGTGAGATAATTGCTGTGACATCATCTATTGTCAGTAATGATTACTATGATGGGTCGTTATATATATAGAGTGTCATTGTAAACAGGAGGGGGAGGGAGATAAGCTGTGGACATCAGCTATTGTAGTAGTTTATTAATGATGGTCAGTGTTATCTATATAGAGGGTCCTTGTACAGGGAGGGGGGAGGGATAAGCTGTGACGTTCACCTATTGGTCAGTAAGTGTTAATGATGATTTAGTGTTCTATACATAGAGGTCATTATACAGGGAGGAAAGGAGATAAGCTGTGACATCATCTACTGTCAGAGTGATGTAATGATGGGTCGAAGTGTTATTTATATATAGTCTTGTACAGGGAGGGGAAGAGATAAGCGTGACAATCATTCTATTTTTTGTAAATATAGATAAATCTATACCATTAAAAGTGCATAACTCAAGAAATTAAAACTGGTGATACAAGTTCTCTATAGCGTGACCTGGTGAAAGAGTATCAAGAGGGATCCCGTCGGACAAGGGAAATCTTTCATAACACTTCATGATGAAACATCGTTCTCAACTGACTTGTAGTGACTGAGGTATTCCTGACACTCCCTGACCCATTCTCTATAATGCTGACGGGACGCAGTGTGACGCTCTGCTAATCACAAAAGTTTTACCTGCTGTCTTTAAATCAGAGCAATTAGTTCTCCCATTTGAGAATTGAATACCTGTTGTGGACATACTGGGGCAACATTTACTAAGGAAGCGGTTCCGAAAATTTGCATTTCCTTCAGGTTTTCCGCGTTTTTACCGTTTTTGTCGGGCGAGTGCTCCGGACTTTTGCGGCACTTGAATCGATGGTGTCGGCTTTCACGCACACAGATAATCGGATGGTGCGTGGCCATTTTCGGAAAACCCCAACGATTTCGAAAAAAACAGCGGTTTTAAATAAAAGAGCCGTCCACTTGACACCCGCACTTACAAGCAACCAGGAAGAATATTGGTGAACTCCGCAGACCTCAGCGCATGCACGACACCGGTGAAACATCGGGGCGTCATGACCCTTTAGTGAATCCAGTCAGGACGCGAATCCAGTCGGACAACACCGAAACCCGCGTGAAAACGCAAATGGTACCGGGTTAAGTAATGAGCCCCAATTTTTGTTGAACATGACTACTGTAAGGTACTAAGTAGAGTACTCCATCTCTGGGGTTAGTCCTCTTCTCGATAAACACTGAAAAGAATCAATATTGAGAACGGATCTTGTTCCAAATCTTCAAGACCTTCAGTGTCAAACCTTTTCCGTACCAGAAACAACTAACGTAATCCAAGACCATCCATTCCATGGTAATTTCACTCTAAAGGGAAAGTATGAAACTGATTTGAATATGGTTTGTCTGAGTTTTTCCTTTGATTGGCATCTCACTGCACTCCATTCTCCTGCATTTAAAAGGTTAACATAATGGGTGCTCAAGAATTTCCAACAACCCCAAGTAGCGCTTATTAATGGATGAAAATAATGTTGTAATTGCTATTGTGGTAGTTGCTAATAAGTCCAAAGTTTCCTTCAAGTGGGAGGGTGTCAGATCCAGTGCTTAGATGAGATATATATAATAGTCAAAGTTCCCAGTCTTTCTTCTCTTCTTCTTCAGAAGTTCTTATTTGAATTAGATATCTAGTATATCTTCCAATAAGTGAAAACCTTCCATCTTTTTGCTCTTGAAAAACCCGTTAAATGTTTGCAATCCTGGCAATTCCAAGTTGCTTTGACTACATCTCGTGGCCAAGCCATGTACAAACCTCTTTTAAACAAAATGTCCTGGTTTCCCGAAAAAGCAATTAGCAGACCTTTTTCCCCCTGTCCTGTAGTTTATTTACGACACCTTATGCGGGTTCTCAACTAATTAATGGTTCCTTTGATTTTCGTAGAAGCTAACTTGGTAGTTTTAAGGGTATTTACCCTCGAAGACCAGTTTCTTATAATATACTCAATATAATAAAATAATCAGCTTTCCCCTGATTCACCTGTTCTTAACAAAAATGAAGTCCACATGTCCCTCTATTAATCCTGCTGTACACAATTTCCGTTGCCCTTAAAAACGACCCTGTAACTTCGACTTAGGGCGGGCGCCATCACTGGATGGATCTTGCAGATGAGATTTCTGTTCGTCTCTGCGTGTGGCTCTAGCCACGCCCCCTGCACGGAGCTCAGAGACACATTACACTGATTCACAACAGTCAGCACATGGTGGGCATAGAAGAGGCTGAAACTACAAGGATATAAGTGATCCGGGGGAAGTAGGCACATAATCTGTGAGATAAAGGATCTTATATTATATTTTACTCTTACGGCTTTTAAAACTCACTATTATTTATTTGTTGAATGACAACCATAAATGTGGACTTCTCATGCTTCATAATTTTCAGAGGGAGTCAGTGCTCAAGCCCGTTGATACTCCTATACCGGATTGGCCAGCGCCCATTGGTCTAGCCACCCACTCCTATAGCAGTGTATGGTTATCAGCCTCCTGTGTAATAAATCTCATGCATTCTCTGATGCATCGTACTACATCATCTACATTTCTACTTATTGTCAGTGTGTTGTATTCAATGTCCAGAAGGCCAATGAAAGTTTGCATATTCAATTGGGGGCTGGCAGGCTGTATACTACTGGGGGCAGGCTGGCTGTATACCACATGGGGGCAGCCTGGCTGTACACTACATGGGGGCAGGCTGTATACTACTGGGGGCTGTCAGGCTGTGTACTACTGGGAACTGGCTGACTATATTCTACTGGGGGCTTGCTGGCTATATACTGGGGGGGGTTGACCAATGCATTTCCCACCCTCGGCTTATACTCGAGTCAGTAGTTTTTCCCAGTTTTTGGTGGTAAAATTAGGGGTCTCGGGTTATACTCGGGTTGGCTTATACCCGAGTATATACGGTAATTGCATAAGTGACACACTGTAGCTGTAGACAGACGTACATCCCGAACCAAAGTCCAATCTATAGGACACAGATAGACTCAAAGAATATTTGCTGAGTGTGAATCCATGTATGAGTCCTAGTCTTGAGGACAATAAGTAATCAGTGCAAGTCACCGTAATGCAGCACCTCGTACCAAATCCTCTACATAAGCCCCAGTTAGAGGTCTGTCAGAATTCAGTGTTACAGGGGAACAGCACCCGCCATTGCCTACATCTCTTTAGTATAAAAACACAATCACTCAAACATACTAGCTCGCCTCACTATCATTTCAGCCTCCTGTAAAATCCGTGTGTATTTCTACACCCACCACTGGTTTTTTATTTCATTTAAGAGCGTACACGCATGTCATAGATCCCACTTGATCTATTTTACATAGTAAATAAATAAAAGTAAATTTTATAGGTCAAAAGGACCCTTTATTTGTTACTTCACTGCAACATTTGGAAATAAAATTATAGAAACTATAGGTCCGACCGACAAGTGGTTTTAGGATTATCTAACCATTATAGTTTGTCTAAATCAGGGGTCCCCAAACTTTTTAAATAGGGGCCGTTCACTGTCCCCCTCAGACCGTTGGAGGGCCGGACTAAAGTTTAAAAATAAATAGCGGTACTTGTGATCGCATCCATAATACACTGGTACCCCCCTCAATTAATTATTTAATATACTGCAGCCCCTTGTGAACTATTTTAAATATTGGCCAAATGAATTAATTGGGACAATTAATTATTAAATATACCGGGACCCCTCTACATTAATTATTGAATATGCTTTCCTGACAATGATCTCTAATAGATACCACTCACACTCACCCCATCATTACATCACTACTGACAATAGGTGATGTCACAGCTTATCTCCTCTCTCCTCCCCCTCCCTGGACAATGACTTCTATATAGATCACCTGACCCATCATTACCTCACTACTGGACAATGATGATTTCACACAAGCTTATCTCCTCCTCCTCCTTGTACATGCCCTCTATATGGATAACCTGACCCCTCATTACATCACACGTGACAATAAGTGATGTCACAGCTTTTTCCTCCTCCTCCCTGTACAGTGACCTCTATTAGATAACACTGACCATCTTACATCACTACTGGACAATAGATGATGTCACACAGCTTCTCTCTTCCCTCTTCCCTCCCTGTACAAATGGCCTCTATACAGATAACAGTGACCCTTCATTACACTCACTACTGACAATATGGATGTCACAGCTTATCGTCCTCTCCACCTTGTACAGGTGACCTCTATTGGATAACACTGACCCCTCATTACTTCACTACTGACATAGATGGGTGTCACAGCTTATCTCTTCCCTCCCTGTACAATGGCCCTATACAGATAACTCTGACCCATATTACATCCCAATACTGACAATATATGATGTCACAGCTTATCTCCTCCCCCCCCTGTACAATGACCGCTATCAGTCCACACTGACCCATCATTTACATCACTATCTGACATAGGTGATGTCACAGCTTATCTCCTCCCCTCCCTGTACAGTGACCTCTATATCCATAACCTGACCCATCATTACATCACTACTGACAATAGGTGATATCACAGCTTTTATCTCCTCATCTCCTTGTACAGTGACCTCTATATAGATACCTGACCCATCATTATCCTACTGACAATAGATGATGTCACAAGCTTTATCTCCTCCTCTTCCCTTTACAGTACCTCTATAGAGATAACACACTGGGACCCATTATTAACATCACTACTGACAATAGATGATGTCACAGCTTATCTCTTCCCCCTCCCTGTACAATGACCTCTATATAAGGAACAATGACCCATTTTTTTCCAGCTTGGGTTACAGCATGGCATAATAAATAATGTGACAGAGAAGTAAAATTTATTATTCTTAAAAATAGTAAATTATTACACACAGCTCATACAGCTCGGTATAAGGAAAATGAAAAAGTTATGATTTTTGAAGGTGAGAGCATAAATGATCGAATAAACCTGTGTCCATAAGGGGTTAAACTAAAAAGTGTCCTCCGTGGGAGCTCGGCTGTGGTGAAACCCTGGGCTCCCCACAGCAACAGCTTTTCAACAGTGTGCTTGTCACCTATCAGGAATGCACATGCGACATTATATCTGAAATACATTCTAGTATGCAGTTATACTACAATGAACAGGGTCACTGATCACTTCACCATGGTGTTTTGGGGATGTACTTAATATGAAAATAAGCAGTAAGTAAAAATAAAATAAAAAAATGATATTTAAATATTGCCCTTAAAATGTCCTATACATTATCACACCTATGTTAACAGTCATACACAACATAAAAAAGAAAGCAACGCGACCACAAAAACCCACTACCCATAACATCCATACATAAAACAAAATTGTTACTCTAGATGTGATCGTGTAAAATGCGCAAGAAAAAGAAAAGGAAAAAATTTATAAGTGATCATAAAGTAACATTTGATCCAAACATGATATCATAAAAAGTACAGCTGTGTCCCACAAAGAAAAAACCAAGGCCTACACAGCCTCGTAAAAGAAAAAATAAAAATGTTATCCCACTAGAACATGGCGATGAAAAAACAAGCTCAATTTCTCACAAAATGAGTTATATATTCTGCAAAACAAGTCACCTATAAAAAGATATATAAATGGGGTACTGTTGTAATCGTGGTGACCCATAGAATAAAGATATATATTTTTGTTTTTTTATGGTACTTACTGGGCAACAAAAAAAAAATGATACAACCGTAGAGCAGAATTATTGATTTTCTCAACCCTACCAAGATATTTTAATAAAATATCAATTAGCTATTGATGTACCTGAAAGTGGATCTGCATCTCGCAAACAAATTAGCCCCTAAATGTCCAAATAATAATGCAAATATATATATGTTGTCTGTAGCTTTGAATGACCTCTACTCCCTGTATCAAAGTTTGTGAGCTTTTCCTAATTTTAAATCTTTGTGAATGTTTATTTATGGCCAAAACTAATGTATTCTCAAAAAAACTTAACAAATGTGATTCCACCTAAAACACCTAAAGGGTTAACAAACTTCAACTATACATAAGGGGTGTATTTTCATTAATGGGAATATATAGGGTCTTGCTATTATTAAGGCCTCTCAAAGTCTCTTAAAGCTGTGCTTAGAAACTGGCATCTAAAACTGTAAAACCTCCTTATTTCAAACAATAAGAAGATCAAAAAGTATATATATAACATACAGCAACATTTGGAAATGACTATCTGCCTGAAAGCAAAAAATTTGAAAAATGAGAATTTTTTGGAAATCTTTGCCAATTTCCACTTTTTTCATACTAAACATAAATATATCATCCAAATATTTCAACTAAATTGAAGCGCAAGAAGTGGCTAGAAAACAATCTCAAAATTCCCTGGATATGTTGAAGTGTTCCAAAGTTATAACCACTTATAATGACAGATATAAAAATGGTCCTGGTTCTGAGTCTAAAGTGGCTAGGTCCTGAGTGGGTTAAAATCCATTAGGTGTAGATTTCTCCTTCCAGAATTATATTTTTACTACTGAGAACAAGTGCCCAAGTGGCACCTTTAATAAGCACCCACCCATTTTCGTCGGTGTTTCCGCACTTTTTAGGTCTGGGGTTTTGGCGCATGCAATCGGATTTTGGTGGAACACCCACGGATTTTGGAATAAGGCGGGATTTAACATTCAAAATTGTTTCTCACGGCATGCACTTACATGCGCGGTAAGATGGTGACTCCGGCGGAACTCCGCAGGAAGCGATCACATGCGGAATTGCGAACGCGACCTTAGTGAATCGTGGCAGCTCCAATCCCGTTGGACAACGCACCTCGGATTGCGAGGATGGGTAAGTTATGTGCCTCAATGTAGGATCAACAAGATAAGTCTGGGATGGCATCCTTGTTAGTGATGTCAGAAATATTGAGAGAAACAACTGACAGGTCTCTTAATTTAAGATCAAGATCTAGTACTGCAATACTAGTATTGTCTCAGGAGGGGGCGGTGTTGTACTGTGCAAAGGAAAATAAGTGTTCTCTTCTTCATAGACCAGGGTTCCCCCCAAACTACAGCCCACGGGCCACATGCGGCCCGCGTATGAGACCGTTTGATCCGTCCCTGACGCTGCCGACCCAGCGCCGGCTCCCGCGGCTTCGACAGTCGGCAGGACCCTCCGTCCATCCGGACAGGAAGCTCCTGCACGTCACTGTGTAGTGCTCGATTCGGCCGGAAACGGCCGCTCGGAGCACTATTATGGAGCGATGTGGTCGGAATACAACCCCGACGACATTGCTCTTGAACTTGACTGCGGCGCACGATGACGTCATCACCGAGCTGCGCAACCTTTCTTCGCCCGGACGCGACTAGGAATATTAATTATGAAGGGCAACATAGGAAATAATTAATTATGAGGACAGTAAGGAATATTCTGGATGGGGGGCAGCATAGGAAATATTAATGGTGGGGGCAGTCATAGAAATAATTTAAGGTGGGGGGCAGCATAGGAAATAATTAATGGTGGTGGGCTATAGGAACTAATTAATGGGGGGGGTCAGCATAGGAAATACTTAATATGGTTTGGGAATCATAGGAAATAATTAATGGTGGGGGGCACAATGGAAATAATTAATGGTGGGGGGGTGCCATCATAGGAAATAATTACTTATGAGGCAGCATAGGAAATAATTAATGGGAGGGGGCAGCATAGGAAATAATTAATGGTGGGGGGCAGTATAGGAAATAATTAATGGTGGTGGCAGTCTACTTATTAATGGGTGGGACGATACGGAAAAACATATTACTACGAATTCCCATTTGCCAAGTAGTATTACCTGTTTGGTGCATGTGTCATATCATATAAAATTTCGACTTTTAGTTTGAATTGTTCTGAGTCAATTGTAAAGTACATATCCAGGTTATTACTTGGAGGGTAATGAAGGCCAAGAAAGCGATTAAATGTTAAAAATAAAGAACCAAGAAGATCACTCTTGTGAAAAATCACGATAGTATATACTTTGCTGGTAGTTGAAATCTAGCAAGTCACTACTTTCAGAAATTATTGTCTTTTTGGATAAAGGGTTTACTGAAATGAATGAAAGGGGAATGAGTCTCAGTAAATGGAAATGCTAAGATTTGAAAAAAAAAAAAAATAAAAAAAAAATCATTTATACAACCATTTTCCCGTTTGGAGCAAATATGGTAATGCGATTGTAAATTATTTTTCATCAATAATCATTGATACATTCAATGTGAAAAATAATTTATACCTTGATTAATGAGTTCATGTCTACAAAAACGACTTCACAGGAAAGGTTAGGAGCCATAATTTAATAGCGTAAACTAAACCAATCAATAATGGAGTAAAGGCCAAATGCCACAGTTAAATCCCCACTCACAGATGACTTGGTGCACATCCCGAATCCATCCATTGTTCACCAATCCAGTCCACACTCCCATACCAGTATCACACCATTGTCAAAGCAATAGTACAAACGTAAATTTTTAAAAGCGTGTCTTTATAAAAAAAAGGGAGTTTCTACGCCAGTATTTATGGAGCGTTAATGTCATTCAGTGATTAGAATATATGGTCAAAAGAAGAAGAAAAAAAAAAAAAAACACTGTAGATACATTCCAGTAACGGACATAGAAAGATTGTAAAAGCAGTTCGATTCGGTATTTCCTGTCTTGCAGGCTCTGACCATATTCTTCTAACCCTCATCAGATCGTACTGAAACCAGGAGCAATCACAATTAAAAAACAGCTAAGTCAGGGACGACAGAAGGGAGGAGTTGTGGCAAATACTCAGAATACATATTTCAGAGTTATCTGTCATGACTGCTTTTGATGTCCATGCAGTAATCAAAGTGAATGCATTGCTATGTGTTGATTCTATTAATAGTAGAATGTCTTGCATAGCAGTCAATGTAGGCTTGGGTCTTGCACGCACCCCCCGGTGTGAAGAATGAGATGAGAGATCTCATCAACACAACAGATAGTAATACCTCGATGGTTCAAGCGGGAAAGAATGGAAACATTGATTGTATAAAAGCTGTTGCTTTACTTGACTGATAGGAATACTTTAATAGGCTGCACTTAAGGATAGATATTAAAATGGTGCATGAGGTTAACAGGCAGCGGGTGGCTCAGTGGCAAGCCATACGATCTTGAAGGGCACAGGCGACCTGGGGTTCAGTCCCAAACCAGGTAAACATCTGCACAAAGATTATGAAGTTCTCTCCATGTTTGCATTGTGTTTCACAGGGTCCCCACACTCCAAAACATATGGTAGGTTGATATGAGTTTTTGAGCACCAAATGGGGGGGGGGACTGACATGAAAGGGCTCTGCTGCGGGGCAGCGCTGGTATATGTTGGCCATATTTTATATAAAAGGAACGCTTTGTCCCTGATGTTTTTTTCCTTCTTTCTTTTTTTTTTTTTTCCCTTTTTTTAGCAGATTTAATCAGTAGAGTAATGTTGATGTGTCGTTTGTTTCCACCAACAACCAATCCGTTCCTCCAGGTGGCGCCTTGCAGGTCCACTCTCATCCATATCCTGAAAAGGGAACTGCAGTTTTGACGACCAATATTCCCCTAGGACCAGCGATGGCAAATCTTTAGAGGTCTGAGTGCACACAAACTGCAACCCAACAACCTGCATATATTATTTGCAAAAAGTCCAAAACAGACCTCTACAAGCAGTAACTTATTGCAATTTTTTTGAGTTCCGTGCTTACACAGACTTTCAAGTAGGCTGAGAAGCACCAAATCTTTGTGCAAAGGAGAGGAAATTTGGTTGTTCACTGGAGCCTTTCCTTGACAGCTTCTGCCTAAACCGGAGATTCGGGTTTCCTCAGGGGGGCTCCCAGTGTGAACTGATCCTCCTGTCCACACAGCTTCTCTTTCCTGCAGCCTCAAAGTACTAAGCACCACGCTCCACATTAAACTGTAAATGACAAAACATGGAAGTCTGAGAGGAAGGAGCCGACCCCCCACCCAGTTCTGGCAAAACTCTGCCATGGTGGCAACAGCCTGAGTGCCCATCGAGAGGGCTCCGAGCGCCACCTCTGGCATCCATGCCATAGGTTCGCCACCACTGCCTTAGTCTATTCCAGCAGGCCCCTTGTGATGAAAGGCACCTTCTCCCATGGAAGGGGCCAAAAGCAAAGTTTCCTTGCAGGATACTGTCCTGGTATCCCATCTTTATCTTGCTAATTGTATTGTTCTTTATAGTACATGTTGGATTTTAACATGTGCAATCCTTAACTTCTTAAGATGTTGCAACAGGTGTATTATATAAAGATAGTCTTTAAAAATTGCTCAGTAGGCATTCTACATTTTAACCCAGCATCTTGGCCATCTTCTGTAGCAATAAAGCAATATGTGATTTTTGATGCCAAGATGATGTAATTAAATGATCTTGCACAGTTTGTTTGTTATCCATTATGGTTTTACTTTTCTGTAAAGGATATTGGAAGCCCTTGTTGTTATGGGGAAACAGCAGCTGTTGTGGATCAGGAGCAGATGTAACACGTTCTACAGAAATCATTAAGCAAATGTTATAATTATAACTGTTTTTGAATAGCATCTAATGATACAATAGCATTAATATATTCCACAGTTTTGGAAAACAGTACAGTAGATTTGACAGGGAAACAAACTAATTTTACAATGACAAAAGAACGATACAGTAGAGCTTGGCACGGACGGATTCTTCTTTCTTTATTGAGAACTTTGCAATAGAACAGGGGAGGGAAGCCAAACAGCTGCGTGACGGGCCTTTTTGCTCAAGTCCTGTCTTAATCTAGCTATAGATAGTGCAAAGTGGTAAAAGCAAGTCCCTGCATCTTATAGTGTGGGATCTGGTGAATTACACATTTACAGATTGGGGCAATTAGTATTCTTAATCATTTGGAAAAATGTGCAGCATTATGTACACAGTACTCACTCTCCCCCTAAAAATTACCTGTATGATCAGTGCAAAGAGTCAGATATGTATACATCTATTAGCAGGAAATTGACTCCAGGATTTGTGATGGCTCATACAACAATTTTAGCCGCTTCTATGGTTTTAGTATTTTGTACCCCAATTTGATTCTCACAAAAGGTTTGCCGTGTGTACTGTGCACTTTGAAAGTTTAAGGCACTACCCAATGGATTGACACAGTCCTCCAGATATATTGTGGCTGCACCAATTCTTTATTGGAGCTTTCAGATTTATTAAGTGTTTGCAGCACATGTCATGGTTGCAAAAATGGTTTTGCATTACTTTATCAAAATTTTCCATATACAGCAAAGTTGGCTAGACCCCACAGTTTCTTATAGTTGTGAGAGCAAAGGCTGGAATCCATACTTCATGACATCTTAAAGATTATCCCTACTCCAATTTCTATAGATTAACCCTTAAGACACCTTATAATAGAATGCACATGGTAAACGTAAGCAACCTACTGTAATAGCTGCAACTTACATTCAGTAGTATATGCTTATTTTTTCGCTGCATAGGCTACACTAAAGTTAAAATTTGCCTTGAGTATAGATTACCATAAACTAATTAATAATGGAATGAAAAAGTCACATTCATTTTGAATTCGATGACCTTGGACAAAAATCTACACTGCAAAGGATGTATTAATTGCTCTTTGTGACCTTCACAGACAGATCTGATGACATTTCCAAGGTGTCCATCAAGCAGCCCTGCAATGACTCAAAAGTATTCTGCCATTTGCATCAGACACATATGTGAATGGTGACAGCAAGTAAAATTGCAGTATACTATAGTCAGATGAACCATTTTGAATTTAACAAAAGTTTGCATCTATAACTGCACACAGGGAAGAAAAAAAAGGGGTGGTAACCGTAGCAGTTAATAAGAAACGGTCCATTTTACTTTAGCAGACACTGTAGTTACCCCATGAGAGCTGCATGTGAACAGCATTATGGTAAGTTTTTAACATCAAAGGTATAATAAAAAGCATGCATCTACCTTCAATATTTTGGTTCATTTTTTATTCTGGCCCCTTAATACAGATGCAAAATTCTGACAAGAATACAGTCGTGTGAAACTATCCGAAAGCGTCAGAAGTTTTTCAAATGGAGTATATGGGGAACAGAAGATGAACAAAGACCTTCTAGTCACCTTCCATTTTTAGTTTCAGTTATACTTTCCGCTTTAGGAGACTAACAGTTACATTAACTGTGGTGCATGGGCAAAAACCTGTTTCACCATATTTATGCCAAATCTTGAAAAATACAGAAAAGTTTTCAAAACCCATACAATTTATTCTGAAAAGGGATCAAAGAGTTGATCCTGAAAAAACAATAACCTTTTACATTTAACTATAATAAAAGGCTACAGGTGAGAATGCCAAATTTACTTTTTTTTTTTAAATATAAAAATAAGACATCTCCATGAACATAATGAGCCAAAAATAAAGGGATATGTCATGTGGACCACACAGCACAAGTCATAAAAACAAAGAAAATGGCTCAACTATAATTTTTTTCCAATCACATGGAAATAAAATTGGTGACAGTGGGGAGCACAATTTTTCCTAAGGTAACCAAATCCTTAAATGAAAAAAAAATTATTATAAATTGAAGACGCGGGCTAGAAAACATACTCAAAATTCGCTCTCGATGTTGAAGGTTCCAAAGTTATAACCACTTATAATGACAGATATAAAAATGGTCCTGGTTCTGAAGTCCTAAAGTGGTGTATGAATTTTCCAGAATTATATTTTTCACTACTGAGAACAAGGTGCCCAAGGTGGCACATTTACTAAGGGTCCACCCACCGCATTTTCGTCGGTGTTTCCCGACTTTTTAGGTCTGGGGGTTTTGGCGCATGCAATCGGATTTTGGTGGACAACCCGACTGATTTGGAATAAGTGCGGGATTTAACATTCAAAATTGTGTCTCACGGACATGCACTTACATGCAGCGGGAAGATGGTGAACTCCGGGGACCTCCGCAGCGACACATAGCAGGGAATGGGCGCAATGATCTTAGTGAATACGTGGCAGCTCCAATCCTCGTTGGACAACGCACTGGGGATTGCGACGGGATGGGTAAGTAAATGTGCCTCAATGTATGGATCAACAAGATAAAGGCTGTTATGCCATCCTTGTGAGTGATGTCAGAAATATTGAGAGAAACAACTGACAGGTCTCTTAATTTAAGATCAAGATCTAGTACCGCAATACTAGTATTGTCTCAGGATCGGGGCGGTGTTGTACTGTGCAAAGGAAATAGTGTTCTCTTCTTCTTAGACCAGGGTTCCCCCCAAACTAGCCACGGGCCACAGTGACGGCCCGCAGACCGTTTGATCCGTCCCTGACGTGCCGGCCAGCGCCGGCTCCCGCGGCTTCGACAGTCGGGCAGGAGCCTCCGTCCATCCGGACAGGAAGCTCTGCACGGCCACTGTGTAGTGCTCGATTGCGGCCGGAAACGGCCGCTCGAGCACTATTATGGAGCGATGTGGTCGGAATGCAACCCGCGACGACTCTTTGAACTTGACGCGTGGCGCACGATGACGTCATCACCGAGCTGCGCAACCTTTCGATTCCGGAGCCGGTAGAATACTTATATGAGGGCAACATAGGAAATAATAATTATGAGGAGCAGCTAGGAAATAATTAATGGTGGGCGGGGCAGCATAGGAAATATAATGGTGGGGGGCAGTTATAGGAAAAAATTTACTTGGGGGGCAGCATAGGAAATAATTAATGGGGGGGGCATAGATAGGAATTAATGTGGGGGAGTATAGGAAATAATTATGGTGGGGGGCAGCATAGGAATAATAATTGTGGGTGCAATAGGTGGGGGCGCATAGGAAATAATTACAGTGGGGGGCGCAGCAAAATAATTAATGGGGAGGATTATCATAGGAAATAATTAATGGTGGGGGGCAGTATAGGAATAATTATTGGGGGGGCAGTCTAGTAATAATGGGGGAAAGCACATTCATAATTCATGTAGAGGAGTCCGGTATATTTAATAATTAATTGTCCCAATTAATTCATTTGGCCTATTTAAAATAGTCACAAGGGGGTGCAGTATATTAAAATTAATTGGGGGGGTCGTACCAGTGTATTATGGATGCGATCACAAGTACCCGGCTATTATTTTAAACTTTAGTCCGGCCCTCAACGGTCTGGGGGACAGTGAACGCCCCTATTTAAAAAAGTTTGGGGACCCTGATTAGACAAATATGATGGTAGATAATCCTAAACCACTTGTCGGTCGGACCTATAGTTCTTCAAATTTTTATTTCCAAATGTTGCAGTGAGTAACAAATAAGGGTCCTTTTGACCATAAAATTTTCTTTTTTTTTATTTACTATGTACAATAGATCAGTGGGATCTATGACATGCGGTGTACGCTCTTAAATAAAAAAAACCAGTGGTGGGTGGTGATGTAGAAATACACACATGATTTTACAGGAGGCTGAAATGATAGTGAGGCGAGCTAGTATGTTTGAGATGATTTGTGTTTTACTAAAGAGATGTAGGCAAGTGCGGGTGCTTCCCCTGTAACACTGAATTCGACAGAACTCTAACTGGGGCTTATGTAGGGATTTGGTACGAGGTGCTGCATTACGGTGACTTCACTGATTACTTATGTCCTCAGACTAGGACTCATACATGGATTCACACTCACAAATATTCTTTGAGTCTATCTGTGTCCTATAGATTGGACTTTGGTTCGGGATGTACGTCTGTCTCAGCTACAGTGTGTCACTTATGCAATTACCGTAATACTGGTATAAGCAACCGGTAACCCGAGACCCCTAATTTTACACCAAAACTGGAAAACTACCTGACTCGGTATAAGCCGAGGTGTGGAAATGCATGGTCAACCCCCCCCAGTATATAGCCAGCAAGCCCCCAGTAGATATAGTCAGCAGATTCCCAGTAGTACACAGCCTGACAGCCCCCAGTAGGTTCACGCCTGCCCCTGTGTGTACAGGGCTGGCCTCCCCCATGGGTAGTAGCAGCCAGCCTGCCCCGTAGTATACAGCCTGCCAGCCCATAGTATTAAAGCTGCCCTAGTATTATACAAGCAGCCCCATGTAGTATACAGCAGCCCCTAGAAGAGAAAGAGACGGACACGCTGACAGTGGGGACATCGGGAGCCGCGCCGACATCGGAGGGTGAGTAATGTAAGTTTTTTTTAAGTGGGAATTTTTTAATGGACTCGTGTATAGCCGGGGTGGGTTTTTCAGCACATTTTTGTGCTTAAAAACCGGCTTATACACGAGTATATACGGTAGTTAGCACACGGCATTCACCTCAGTGTCCTTTCTAGCTTTCACCAGCTCATGGGTCAATGGTCCTTTGCTTGGCTCATACACCACTCATACATTTTGGTCCGCACTAGCCTTATTAAATTCTGAATATGTAGATCAGCTCACTGCAGTTTGACCCTAACCTATTTTCTCTAACAATAACACCAATCATTTAAAATAAAAAGCTCCACCAGCCCCCCTGACATGTTTCGTCATTGACATGGCGTCCTCAGGGTATTCGGGGCTGATAGCATCAGACGCACATGCGTCACTACATCATCAGCCTCCTGTAGAATCCGTGTGTTTTCTACAACACGAGGTGGTTTATTGATTTTTTTTCATTTAAGAGCCTACACGCATGTCAAGATCCCACCCGATCTATTTATACGTAAATAAATATAAAAGTAAATTTTATAGGTCAAAAGGACCCTTTATGTGTTGCTTCACGCAACATTGGTATAAAATGATATCTTCATTTAGTCACATTTTGGGTAGTCGCCATTACAGCAATATGTTCTTCAGTATTATTTTGTAAGGACATTTTTATGCTTTAATAGATAAAAATATGGACTTATGTGGATGACACCTGTGTGGTATTGTTATTTTTCACAGCTCCCATAGACTTCTTTGAAAGGCGCAGGCTGTAAATACGGACAGAATAGCCTTCTGCAAAAAGAAACGTTGCAGAGGATCGGGCACTGTGCAAAACAGCAGTGTGGATGATGCGGGACACAACCTAGTGGCGATGAACCTTACTAATACTCTTTTAGATCTCCCTCTTCCCAACAACCACTTTTAAACTCTCCAAGTCTGTGGTGCCATCTGCTGGACATTACATAAGTATTAAAAATATTTAACATCGTTTTGGTACCGGTCATAGAAGTTCTAAACAGATTCCAAATGTTTTTCTATTTTACAAGGGGCTACAATACTTCTGTTCCCATGCAGAGATTTAGTTTTGAAGAATAAGGAGGTAAATTGACCTATGTAGGAATTTTTCTTCTTAAGTTTTACTTAATACAATAGATTCTCTGTCTGTTGGCAAAGCTGAAGTAAACCGCCATAAAAAAGTGCATATTCTTTGCAGGCAGGATATTATGGGACAGGAAAATGCTCAGCAGACTTTACCATGGTAACATGTGCAGACTCAGCAATGGAGAAGGAAAAGATGCGCAGATTGTGAGCACATAGTGTCCTATCTGCAAGCTTTAAGAGACACGATGAGCCAAAAATATTGTACGAGTATGCAATATTCATGAATGCATGTATATTAGCAAGAGAGTAAGCCGATGGTCCACAGTGTTCATCCTGTGACAGCATATTACAGTACAGAAAGAGAAAGGCTCGACAATCTGCTAGCTCCTTATGCTCTAAACATCTTTCTTCCTGGGGGGCATAAGGCTCATTGGCCCGGGGTTAAAACCAGGCAATCAGGAGGGGGTCCGCAGTCTGCCTGATGAAGACAGAATGAAGGACTAAAGAGGGGAAGAGAAGACCTTGCATACAGTAAAACGTGGGCGGCGGAGACTACACTGGACCTTTACGTGCTAGGAGGACTGCTGTTGCGTCTTTCTGAATGAGGGAGGCTGCTCACACTTCATTTGAGAGGTGATGTAGGACATTATTGTGAGGGGGAGGCTGCAGGACATGTAATTGATTTTAAGGGGAGGTGCTGGAAATTCATTCTTAAGGGGTTGGCTGCTGGCCCTTTCTTTAGGGAGTGAAGTCCTGTCGACATTTCCTGAATCAGGAAGGCTGTTGGAAAATCCTTACGGCGAGAGAAGGCTGATGAGAATTGCACCTAATCAAATGCTGGATCATATCGTAAAAGTGGAGGGGGGCAGCTGCTGGATAGTACATGTAAGAAGGAGGGGTTGTGGACTGGACGCGAAAATAAAAAACATTGAACCTCCCTTCTCTGAGCTCATGGTGCCTGGTGTTGGCTGTGATGCCGGCTCTTCGCACCCGTAGGTACGACGCATGCACAGTGAAGCGGATACTACGTGAGGATGAGGCACGGTGGTGGATCTGTGATGTGGTCAATGGCCTCGCGGTTTAGGACCGATCTGCAGGGGTACTGACCGATTCAGACCCCTTTAACTTGTTCATTCTGTGTTTTATGAGCCAATTGCTAAGATCAAAAAAGTATTTCTGCATAATTATTAAACTGAAATATCACAGGTCATAAGTATTAGGACCCTTACTGTCGACACTCATAATTAAGAGCTGTCCATTAATTCTGACACTCTTGAGATGGTTTTTTGAAGTCCCTTCATTGGAGTCAGCTATGTTAAATTAAATGATTGGGCTGCTCAGGAAAGCCACACCACCAATCTATCTATCTATCACTACATCTATCTATCTAGTCTTTCCAAAAACAGGCAGCACTCCAAAGTAGTAGTAAAATAGTGGGGGGTGTCTTTGCCATGTGCAATGGAAAAAGACACCCCCCATATTTTACTATGACTTTGGAGTGAGCCTGTTTTTGGAAAGACTTATTGGAGGACGCTCTAGCCAGAGGGTCAAGACGTGACCAACAGTTGCTGTGCTGCTCTGGATTTTTCCCTTTCTTTCTGTATCTATCTATCTAGTATCGAATCTATCCTATCTATCTAGTTCAGAAGATATCCGGGCTGAATGAGGGACCGGGAGCTCAGAAGGGCCAAAGGTTACCTTCTAACAAGTGACAACTGCAGAATCGTTCAATGGTTTTCAGATTGGCGCAGCTTTGACAGGTATTTAACAGTGGCGTTGCGGCTGGATTGGTTGCACACGTTCGGATTGTGGTGCGCTGTGCTTTATGTCACGTGCTCCAACCATCCCTGTCTCGTATTGGGGGCACACCTGTGTTCTTATGGTGTGCTCCCGATTCCAGCTTCGTTCCGGTCCCTGTCCGTGCACATCCCGTGTGCATACGCGCCACCTTCCGACATTTAATTGTACGGCTTGGCCATTTCCACTGGAAGGCTATTTAAAACCTCCTCTTCCATCACACCCTGCGGATCTTGAGGGTCTACGCCATTGTGAAAGCTTTCCTGCGATATTCCTGCATTCCGGGTGTTCCTGCTCCTGAGTCCTGTGTTCCGGCGTTCATGTGGGTGACTGCTCCTGAGTTCGGTGTTCCTGTGTGTTTCTTAGCTGTGTTTCCTTCCTGGTCTGCGTTCCTCGGTATTCCTGCTCCTGTGTTCCTTTGTCCCCGCTGGACCTGATCACCCATTCCGGCTATCCTCGGGAGACAAGCACCCTTGAGTGAATGTGCCAGGACATAAGAAGGTTGAGATTATGTGCCGACGTGGGCTGTGAGCGGGTCTGTCCTGCAGCCCATTTAAAATATTTGGATGATATCTTTTATGTTTAGTTATGAAAAAAGTAGAAATTTGGCAAAGATTTCCAAAAATTCTCCATTTTCAAATTCTCTGCTTTTCAGGCAGATAGTCATTTTCCAAATGTCTGCTGTATGTTGTATATATACTTTTTATGCATCTTCTTATTTTTTTAGAATATAAGGAGGTTTACAATTTTAGATGCCATTTTTCATAAGCACAGCTTTAAGAGACTTTGAGAGGCCTTAATAATAACAAGACCCTATATATTTCCCCATTAATGAAACTACACCCCTTAATGTATAAAAAAATAACTTTAAGAAGTTTGTTAACCCTTTAGGTGTTTTTAGGTGGAATCTACAATTTGTAATTTTTTGATTAGTTTTTTTGAGAATACATTAGTTTTGGCCATAAATTAAACATTCAAAAAGGATTAAATTAGGAAAAGCTCCACAAACTTTGATACAGGGAGTAGAGTGTCATTCAAAGCAGAGTTACACATATATATATTTGTATTATTATTTTGGACCTATAGGGGCTAATTTTTTTGCGAGATAAGATCCACTTTTCAGGTACATCAATAGCTAATTGATATTTTATTAAAGGGGTATTCCAGGAATCAGCATAATTCATATACAAGTGGGCACTCAAAATATAAGCTAATATGTAATTAGTTGTTATTTAAAATTTTGCTCCCCTTAGCAGAAAATGCTGATGACATAGACTGTAATGAAGAATTAAAATGCTACTGGCCCTTTAATCAGTCCGTTAATTTCCTCCGCGCGGTCCGTTGCAGGACAGAAGATGGCTGCTGGTCACATGTCCACATCACATGTCCTGTACCTGTCTGGGCAGGTCATGTAATCACCACTACGTTTGGCTGTTGTCGGTTGGTTGCAGTGCATCCATTATGGTCAGTGTTGTGGTGATGGCAGTTACACATGATTACTATGGTAACAGAGCAGCACAGTCTGTTACATCATCACCACGAGCAGAGCATAAGACAGAGGAGTTGTTACTGAGAACTAAAGGATCATGGAACTTGTAGTTTCCAGTGGCGGCCATCTTATTGATAACTCCACCTACTTTAGAGAGGCCATAATTTTTGTAAATCATAAAATCAAATTTGGTGCTTTGTGTGGCGATTGAAATGGAGGAAAACAATCAATATTTAAACTCACAGAAGTGTACTTTGCTACGGCTTACTGTTTCTCCATTGCTAGTCAGCTGATCGCAACACAGATAACAGCTGAACCGAGATTCTAACAGCTGATCTGAAGCGCCGGGATTAACGGATGGAAAAGGCACACAGACAGTGAGAAGCTGGAGAAACTGAGCAGCCGGCTGCAACAGTCCGAGAGTAAACACAAAAACAAACAATACTTAGTTGCCAAAATATATACGGAGAGACCTCCATCCATTTAAACGTTTAGTATATAGAAAGACTTTCTCCAACGTGACTTTTATAGCCTAGACCCAGGCATATTTATAAGAATAGATTGAGCGCTTCCTCTCACTTCCATAAAAAGACGATCATTACTAAATACTAAATTGTTTAAATTGTTCTTGTAAATAGTTTTTTTTTTTATAAAAGTTTTGTGCTTTCCAAAAAGTTTCCATTTTTTTCTCAAAAAAGTTAGTATTTCTGCAAAGTTTCTTTTTTTAATTGCCTCAATTTTGTCAGTTTGGGGTTTGATGACTCCTGTTCTAATGTTATACCCCAATATACACTCACCTGCCACTTTATTAGGTACACCATGCTAGTAACCGGTTGGACCCCCTTTTGCCTTCAGAACTGCCTCAATTCTTCGTGGCATAGATGCAACAAGGTGCTGGAAGCATTCCTCAGAGATTTTGGTCCATACTCGAGTAAAAAAAAATATAGGTTTTACCAGGTTTTTGTGGTAAAATTAGGGGCCTCGGCTTATACTTGGGTCGGCTTATACTCGAATATATATAGTATATGTAAATATATGTATAATGTAAATATATTTATATTTAACCCTTGAAAAGTGAAATGCAAATGTATTTTTTATGAATATGTATTCATATTTTTGTGTGTGTTTTTACTTTATATGTAGCCCCATGAAAACACAACATTATTTAACATTTTTTTTCTTCTTACAAGTATTCTCCTGTAACTGTAAACGACCACCTGTGACTTGTGATGTTAATCAGAGCTGTAGTGGGTGCGAGGTGTGAGGAGCGGTGAAGGGAGAAGCAGTAATAAACCGTATCTCCCTTCTCCGTAGGGTTCCTAGGTGTCTCCGACACCCGAAGACCCGGTCCTGCTCCCATGGCTATGGACGTCGCTCCAGTTTTCTACAGCTCCGGACCTGCGACCGGTGACATCTAAAGTCCAAGAGTCCTAGCCCCGCCAGCCAGATACATAAATTTTTAAAGGCCGGACAACCCCTTTAATGTCTGCTGTTTATATGTGAATTTTCATTTAAAAAGTTGCACAACAGATGAAAATTTGACTCAACTAGTTTCTAAGGTTTTCCTACACCAGGAGGGAACTGGGGTTGATATGCGCCTAAATTTTCAAGTTTTTAAAAACAAGCATAAATCTGTCTGGCATGTCTGGGTGTACATAATAAATCTGGAGTAAGTTGTCTGAAGTGAAAAATGGAGGGGAGTTTTAAAAAGTCGTGAATTTGGCACAAATGGGCCATCCATTTTGTAGCTCTCCCATAGCCTTTAATGGGCTTATTGCGAAGGAATAACAGACAAAAGCCTATGCTGTTCAAGCTCTGCATAGGAGCTAAACGGCCAAACAGGAAGCACGGAATGTGAGCAGTAATCTACCCCTTACATCCCCGTGTAAAACCTGCAGTCAGAGTGAGCTCCTATCGCAGGTGTTAACCCTTTAAATGCTGTGGTCAGGGCAATCAAGGCATTTAAATGCCTCCAGAGAGATTTCCTGCTCAATCGGCACCCCACGCAGCATTTCCGGGGGATGCCGACTGTTGCTGTGGCAACCCCGGGATCTGAGCTAAGACCCTAGGGCTGTCCATAGTAAATGCCTGCAAAGTCCTGCCCAAGTTACTGTCCATGTGAAACCTCCACTATTTCTTTAACCGTAAAATATATTCATTTAAATTGTTCCATTGAAAGGACAATTTTATGTGATGTGAATGCACCAATGTAATATTAAACTTATGGACTTATCAACCACAAGATGATTAAAAAAAAACAACTGCAAAGGCCAGCAGGTCCACTTGACATCATACAAAAGAAGGTTTTGTTATGAACAAAAATGTCAAGCGTAGTGTGAGTAATGTGAGGTGATCTCTGTGCCCAACCAGGAGAGAGAGTATTTTAGCACACAAAATTCTGGAAAACAAACATACTGAATGTGAGAGCTAATGCTCGTGGCATCGCTGTACACAAATCCCATACAGCAGTGTAGAGACCCTATTACCTGTAGCATCTGTCACACTGTGGTATGAAAACCTAAGGGAAAACATGAAGGCATAAAGGACCACTCAGGTGATGTTTTAAAGCTATAGGATGCAAAAACTAGGAGTGAATTAAAAATGAAAGAAAAGTCTATCATCAGAAGAGTCTATAAGAGTTTTATTGCGGCTGCCCCCCTGATCAACTTGACATTTATGTTTCCAGGGGGGGCAGGAGGCTGTGTATCCAGGGGGGCAGGAGGCTGTGTATACATGGGGGCTGGAGGTTGTGTATACATGGGGGCAGGAGGCTGTGTATACATGGGGGCTGGAGGCTCTGTATACAGGGGGGCAGGAGGCCGTGTATACAGGGGGGCAGGTTGCTGTGTATATAGGGGGAGGCTAAATTAGGGCACCTAATAAATTGTGGGTTCAATTTATACTATTATTTATTCTGGTGACTATTTAAAGGATGTTTTATTTGAGGAATAGTGTGTTCAGTCATGTTGTGTAATTCACATTTTTGAGGAACATATTAAAAACAACAACAAAAGCACAGAAGCAATTAAAGTTTTTTTGAGGGATATGCCCATAAACAAAAGCGCTCAAATTTTAATCCACTAGTGAAGGTCACACAATAAAGATCATTTTAGCCCATTCCTTTACAATTTTACTCAGTTTTATTGATGTTTTAGCTCCTAAAACTCAGTGTTGGTCTGTATAAAATTCTTGGATCCCTCTGTGCTATGGGATGTTGTCAGCTGACAATGTGCATAGATTATCAGGGTACAGCGTTTATCTACACTTTTATTTTGGTTATGAGCATTCCACTAGCATCTGACACAGAGAGATCAGACAGGGATCCGATGAGTTTCATGAGATGGATGTAAAACAGAATGACACACTCCAGCTCGGGTACATCTCAGTTGTAACACACACATTCAGCTATGCTTAACCTCCTTCCTCTGCTATAAGCATCTATCTTATCTGGAGTTTGTAGAGTACATCTCTGCACACTGCTGCTTGCCAGCAGGAAGTGTCTGTGTCTGAGCTGGTCTTGTAATTGAGTGTCCGGTGGTCCATATCCTGTGGTTCAAATCCTGTGGTCCGAATCCTGTGGTCCAAATCCTGTGGTCCGAATGCTGTGGTCTGAGTCCTGTGGTCCGTGTCCTGCGGTCCTCTGTCCTGTGGTTCCTTCCTTCTGCTCCTGTCCTCCAGCCATCCTGTGCTCCTGCTGTGGCTTCCAGGGTTCCTGCCCAGTGGTGTCTTCAGTCTGTACCAGTGTTACCAGCGTTCCTCTACGTTCCTGCTGTCATCCCAGGTTGTGACTGTTTCGTGCATTTGTTACCTTGGCTACCACCGCAGGTCTCATACCTTCCCCCGCGATGGCTCAGAAGGTCCACAGACTCTTCCCAAAGAGACTCTCAGACGGTTCATCCTTCACGAACTGTGACAGTAAGATCCGGCCATGGATCCCGCCAAGGAGTCAGACCTTGCCAAGGAACCACGTCGCCTTCTGGCTGAGCTCTCCAGCGTTGACCGGCAGTCCCAGCAAATTACTTATCATGGACAACTTCTAGGCAAAGTTGACTCCACACTTCAACAGCTGAAGTGAAAGCCTCTACAGTGTGTATCCCGAGGTCCCGTTCCTGTGTGTATCCTGTGGTCCCTGTCTGGTGGCCCGTATCCTGGGATCCGTGTCCGGTGGCCCATATTCTGTGTTCAGTGTCCTGTGGTCTGTGTCCGGTGGTCTGTATCCTGTGGTCCATGTCCGGTGGTCCGTATCCTGTGATCCGTGTCCGGTGGACCATATCCTGTGGACCATTTCCTGTGGTCTGTGTCCGGTGGTCCGTGTCCAGTGGTTCATGTCCAGTGGTCCGTATCCTGTGGTCCATGTCCGGTGGCCCGAGTCCTGTGGCCCGAGTCCTGTGGTCCGAGTCCTGTGGTCCGAGTCCTGTTGTCCAAGTCCTGTGGTCCGTGTCCTGTGGTCCGTGTCCTGTGGATGATTCCCGTGCTCCTGTCCTCCAGCCAGCAGTGTCTTAAGTCTGTACCAGCGTTACCAGCATTCCTCTGCATTCCTGCTGTCATCCAGGGTTGTAACTGTTTCCTGCATTAGTTACCTTGGCTGCCACAGCAGGTCTCATACCATCTACCGTGATGTCCCAGAGGGTCCACAGACTCTTCCCAAAGAGATGGTTCGTTCTTCACGAACTGTGACACCTTTAATTATTAACCATGGTCGATCACTTACTTCAGGGTTCAGCCAATCACTGACTGATTTCTACATCCAGCACACAGCCTAAATCACTTCTAGATTCCACGGCCTGTGCATGAGCCGAGTGGACGCGGAGCAAAAGATAAATCGGATCCTTTTCCTGCCCGTAGTGTGGTCTGTGCAGTCATTTATTATTGGCATTGGTGCGTGAGCCGCATTCCGACGCCAATGCCACACGGGTAGCAAACATCGGTCCATGGGACTGTTGTTTGTGGCCTGTTTAACATTGCACATTGTGAGAAGATACCCTTAACTGTATATATGACACTTTAGCCAGGACTAGGGCGAACCACCCAAACCACAACACTTCAATGTAATGGTTTTAACCCCTTAATGACCGCCCTATCGGCTTTTTGCGGCGGTCATTAAGGATACTTCGTCTGACGCAACGCCTTTCTACGGCGGTGCGTCAGAAGAAGATTTTGGGACATCGGGTCCAGCAAGTGCCGGTGTCGGGCTGTGATATCACAACCCACACCCGGCACTAACACCCGGCATCGGAAAAACTATGATCCTGGGTGTTTAACCCCTTACATGCCGCGGTCAAGTGTAAGTATCCCCACCGTGGATCATCATTTAATTTATTCTGAAACTGTCAGTTTTGACCTAAATGAATGTATTTTCCAAAAAAATTCCATAATTTCTAAATCGCAGGTCCGTATTGTTTTAACCCTGCATGCAAAAGCTCAGGATCACAGCAGAAAATCATAGAATCACCACAAGCCTAGAAGACAAGTCTTTCAGAGGCATATGTATATGGTTAAGCAGCAATATATACAGTAACTGGACATCACCCCAGAAGTAGAAGCTAGTGCAGAGCTCCAGCACTATCATAGGACTGACACACATTCCCAGCTAAGAAAGTCTGCTGCCTGTCAATCACCAGCTTAAAACAGATCATTACACCCAGGTGTGGTGCTCAGCGAATGGAATTTAATCTGCAGAGCAAGTTCTTGCAGCAGTTAGGGTGCGTCCACATGTTCAGTTTTTCAGATGCAGTTTTTGATGCTCAAACCAGGAGTGGAGTGAAAATAGAGGAGGAGCTGCACTTCTTAATGATAATCCTCACTCATTATAATCCCCACCTGCATTTGGCATCAAAAACTGCATCTGAAAAACGTGTTGCTGCACCCTAACGCATGCGTTTTCAAATGCATCAGAACAGCTAAGAAGAGGACATTTGCCTGATTACATAGCTGTAAACATTGTGCTTACAAAACTCTCATGTAACGTATATAGTCAGGGTCGTATTTAGTGTTGATGCTGCCCTAGGCACTCTCGATGCTTACGCCCCCTATTGGAGCCATTAAGTTAATGCTTCTGCCCATAACCCTCAGCACATTACTATGAGAGAGTCCCCTAAAGATCCACTGTAAGGGTGGTGCTATGCGTTCCCAATTTGATTTCGTTTTTAATGGGGCTGCCCGCAGACGACCACAAATGCGTTTGCACGCAAAGCACGCAATCGGCAATCAGTGCCCAATGTTATTTTGTGTAAATGTAAGACAACGGGCGCTGATTGCTGATCACATGCATTTGAAAAAAATGTGCTAAAATCCCCTAACTCAACTTATACTCGAGTCAATGAAAAAAACCTTTGCGACGCCTCCTGCAAGTCTTCTGTCTTCAGCTTTGGCTCGGGCTCCCCTCATGGTCCTCGCATAAACCATGATATCAGCCGCTTGCCGACATCATGGTGTGCGCGTCGCCATCGGCACACACTATGATGTCATCAAACGGCTGACGTCATGGTGTATGTGACAGGACCAGGAGGGGAGCTGAAGACCGAGCCCAAGCTGAAGACAAAAGAACAGCAGGGGTGCCGGAAAGGGGAATACAGAGATTTGGGGTTTTTTTTAGGCTGGGCAGGAGGCTGCTGGCTATATTTGGGGTGGGGGTATTCGCTGGCTATATTCTGGGGGCGGCAAGCACTGGCTATATACGGGGACAGCAAGCACT
Source organism: Engystomops pustulosus (assembly GCA_019512145.1). Classification (NCBI taxonomy): domain Eukaryota; kingdom Metazoa; phylum Chordata; class Amphibia; order Anura; family Leptodactylidae; genus Engystomops; species Engystomops pustulosus. The sequence continues at coordinate 35,897,186 of CM033651.1, read as the reverse complement.
GGCTATATACGGGGGAGAGCAGGCACTGACTATATACGGGAGAGTGCAGGCACTGGTTATATACGGGAGAGTGCAGACACTGGCTATATACAGAGGGGCACGCACTGGGTATTTCCTGGGGGCACACACTGGCTATATACTGGGGGACATGCACTGGCTATCAACAAACCTGCTTCCTGCTTGGAAAAATAAGAATTCACTCAGCGGATGCCATTTAAGTCCATGGGGGATGGATGTCACTGTATAGCATGCATCCAAGCCCTCTGCTGAGCTTACACTGTCAGTATTCCATCAGTGATCTCACTGTTCAGTCACCAGGGAGACACCCAGAATTTCTGCAACAGGAGCTGAACCAAAAAATGTATTTTAATTTTTAAGCATACAGAGGCATATGCTGCTTCCCTCTATTGTAAGGATATGTTTGGAATCTTCCTGGGGCGTAACTACAGTGGTAGTAGCCATAGCAGCTGCTATGGGGCCCACAGAGTCAAGGGGACCCGTCATCTGACTTAAAGAATGGAGGATGTACACCATTATATACATATTACACTTCACATTGTACAGTATAATATGAATATAATATATGTGTGTCAGCTCTCAGCTCTGCTCAGCAGCTTTATGCAGACTGATTAGGCTGCTCCCATCACCTGTGCTGGACAACACAAACTCAGCACTCAGGCCTTGCATAATAGGAAAACCTAGGGGAAACATACCGCCCATCCACAGTTAACCCCTTCAGTGTTTCACAGTACATAAAATAAAATAAAGCCGGGGCCCAGAATACCGGAGTGGCTGGCTAGTTCGGCCTTGGGAACGCTATGGTCACACTGCTTGGTATGGGGACTAGAGGGCTGACCTACAGCCTGACAGGTCTCCAGCAGGTGGTGTGTATAAGAAATATGGAGGGAGAGGCTGATGCAGTGGTTGGATGGGGAATTCCTGGGTGATGGATGGGGAATCCCCTGGTGGCCCGCACGAAAGATACACATGCAGCCTGATAGTAAATGCAGGTTGGGCTGGTTCCGATGGAACTGAGTCCATTTGGTGGAGCTGCAGTTCTGGGCCTAAGTCTCCGGACTTGCCCTATGTGCCAGGCAGTAGACCTGCGGCACTATAAGTTCCAGGGATTAATGGCTGTGGCAGCACTGGCATGTGCTGCTCCTTCTTATGCTCTCACTGAAGAACAGACTAAAGTTTCAAAAACTGGTAGCACTCCGGATTGGTATAAAAAAAGTGACGGGGTGTCTTTTATTCCATGTGCAACGTTTCAGCTCACAAGGAGCCTTTGTCAAGCATGTTACATAGGTCAATATGCAAACATATAAAGGCCAGTGATAGATCTCATTGGTCCATGCAAGGACCGTGAAAAACAATACATATAGCAATCAATACATGAATATACAGAGTGTATATGTGAGTAAGTGATAAAGAAGACCTAAACAGATCTTGGTACAGTGAAAATTTGTAGCAGATTGTGCATAAAATACATGTGTACCTGTGTAAATAAAAACAAATACCCTCCCATCGGCGATCGGACCGCCCCCAGTCTCGGCTCTTCATTCATGAGTTCCTGATATAGTATAGAATCAGCTGTGTTCTGGCGCCAACCTCTATCTGTTGTGGAGGAAGTCGGCTGTGTGTAATGGTTCCATTCCGTCTGAAACCGGAAGTGACATGTTGCCATGGCAAACGGACTGTGCAGAAAGTTGGCGTATGCGCACTAGAGTCCGTGGTGCCGGCGGCCATCTTGGATTTGGGCAGACCTCACACTAAATCATATTTGGAACTCCTGATGTGTTCAGGACATACTGGTTGGCCACTAAGGGCCATATGAAGTGACCAAATACTATCTCCAGGTCCTGGGTGCGTATATGTGATCCCAACAGTTAAAACACTGTTGGTTTCACTACGCCCGGAACAGGGTATTGTGTCACAGGTAACTGTCACACTTAACCCATATCCTGCCCGGATCTAACGGAGAATTTAGTCACAGAGGAAAAGAACCTCATTTTGTGTCTGGCACCAGGGTTCCCGGTAGGGGGTCGCCACTGATATATACATTGAGTGAAGAAGCAAGAACCTATGCACACCATTTAGACAATTATGCTCACTATGTGCTCGAGACTTGTGGGGGGATATGATCCAGCCGATGGGGGTCGATGGTTCAAATTCAATCTGTAAATAAAGATAAAGAAGAAAATGAATATATTTGTAAAGCTGTGAATACAGCATCAATGTTGTGTCTATGACCCACTGGCGGAGAAATATCTCCAGGGTAACCTACAAATGGGGTCACAAGTGGGCTATACAGGTAACCGCAGGGCGGCAAACAACAAGAGTCATCAACGTGAGCAGCAGACTCATAGCATCTAAATGATGCTGTTCAGATTATATTCAATATTTAGGCCGTTCGGCTGCAAAGTACCCAACTTGTGTATCCATCTCAATTCCTGTTTTCTAAGGATAGCTTCTCTATTGCCCCCTCTCCTAGGTATAGGGATGTGGTCAATAATTCTGAATTTTAAATCACTCTCTTTATGTCCGGCCTGAAGAACAGACTAGTGATGTGTTGTTTGTCAATGAGCCAGCTCTAAGAGGCTAGCTCAGCTCGCTTAACCCCGCCCCTAACTGGCTCACCATACCCCCTTTAACCCGATACAATCGGGTTAAAAGGGGAGTGGTGTGGGGTGACTGATTGGCCTGCGGCTCCCTATTATATATTTAATAGGGAGCCATTCAGGAACCAGCTCACTTAGAAAACCCGTAATTCCCAACACTAAAACAGGCCATGTGCTTCGACCCAGCAGGGGTTTATATACTCCCTGGTCAGGTGGTAGCACCTCTCCAATCACCTTCCAGCTAGTGTAACAGAAACATTATTGGATAATTATATTACACATTGATTGTTGCCTTGCCAGGCAGTAGCTACAGCTGCAATGTAAAAAGTATATTTTTAAGCAGGAAGGGGGGCTCCTAACATAACACACACATCATACAGGTATATCACCCACATAGCACAAACAAACACTAGTGCAGTTTACACAATGCACACATACCTCAGTCAAGTAGGACTCACATATTGGACAAGTGTCTGATTATCTGATGAACACGTGACATACACATAGACCAAAGAACACAAATTAGGTTAATTTCACCCTACCTTTCTTTACCACCGTAAGGGTGCAGTCACACGTACCTCTAGCGCTGCGTTCACAAACGCAGAGCTAAGGTACAGGAGTGGGCCTTGGCCTGATCGTATATACCTTTCTATAGAAAACAAAGCAATGAAAGACATTAATCAGGTTCGTTATACACTTACAAAAGCCTAGATGGCTTTCACATTCTTATCAAGAAATAAACTGTATATTTAAAGGGGTATTCCCATCTGGGCATTTAAATTTAATTTAATTCATTTTCCATATGTAAACATTTCTTTAATTGGATGTTATTAAAGAAAATGTTCCTGTGTGAAGATAATTTCTCAGAAATGTTGCCATGTTGTCCCTTAGAAACGATATAGCTTCCCCGGATACGACCACCTCTCATTTCGGCAGTGGTGGCCAGAAATGCGCTATTGAGTCCTGCCTGACCTCCTCGCTTCAGCGATCATTACTACAGGGCGGCTGTGGTACATGCAGTAACTCCTGGGCATTTAATATTCGGAAACCTTTTGTTTCTTTGTGTAATCCATCCAGCAGAGGTGGCCGTATCCGGGAACACAGTCTTGTTTCTAAGGGACCATATGACTACATTTATGAGAAATTATCTTCACACAGGAACATTTTTTTTAATGGCATCTAATTGAAGAAATGTTTATGCAACACCCTCGCCGTTGCAAGGCAGAGGAGTGGTTGCGAATACGTCCCACCATGTAGCTTGCAGCCTGTGTAGGGTCTGATCGGCCCTACAGCATGTCACTACATAGTCCCTAGATAACACAGGGGAACACTGCAGTGGTAGAACCTGCCTGGTAAGGCAGGAGTTAAGTGTTTTGTGTGATGTCATATGTGTCAGCCAATCACATGTGTTACACCTTATGCCTGTGAGCTGAGATGTAATTGGAGGAGTAGCCACCACCTGACCAGGGGGAGTAACAAAACCCCTGTTCAGAAACTTCTAGAGGTCAGTTCTCTCTCAGAAGAGAGTGCAGTGTGAGGAGAGAGTTCACTCTCTCAGATTAGAGACTCAGAGGAGTCTGTGCAGCTAGCACACCAGACCAAGAGCAGGTGAGCCAGCTCCCTGCCTGAAGAGTGGAGCTAATAGCTAATTAGTGAGGAAAGGGGTATCATCCTACCTTTAAGGGTGATACCTGAAGCAATCCAGGATAAAGCTGAAGCATCCTTCCAAGACACAGCTACCTCCCAGCCTGCCCTTTGCATCCAGGCTGGTGATCTACATCCTGTTTTTGTTCAACGTCTGCCTCCGTCTGGTCCCTGCTACTACGGCTGTCACCATCACGGGCACCCTATCCACTACACTGGGACTCATACTCCAGACCCCAAAAGGTTGCCCCAGGGAGAACCACTATAGCAGCCTCTCCCTCATCATTTCTTGCCAACACCACCCTGCTGGAGACCTGCCAGGCTGTAGGACAGCCCTCTGGTTCCCCATACCAAGCACCGTGACACAAGCGTGCGTAGGCCGCAACCACCAGCCACTCAGGTAGTGCGGGCCCCCAGGACATTTTCCAGTAAAACACTAATAAAATTTTGTTTTGCTTTAATATCATAGAGCACATCCCAGTAATCCAGTCTTCACTGTAAGCTATTTGGTTGTGTAATTTGAAGTTTGTGCCATCTAAGTAGATTGAAGATTAAAGAGAACGATTAAATATTGCATTCTGGATTTATTTGGGTTTTTAATATGTGCATGAAGAAAGGTATTATTCCACGATTTATTTCCCAATCCTATAACTCTGAACCAGCAATAACAACATGCTGAATACCTGTAACATGAAGATGAAAATCCGTAATTGTATTAAATAGATCTGCCGGTACAAACTGTGCAACAACCACTCAATGTTCGCAGAGGAATAAAATCAAGTCCAAATGATGGTATCTCTGGGGATATGATTTAACAGTGAAGGCCAGAAAATGACATGCTGCTATGTAAGACTCTGTCCTAGATTTATCATTAGTGAGGCTATGTGCAGTTTGCCTCACTGATGTGCAGAGGGTGCCAGATTACTGGAGACTGGCGCATCCTGCACATGTCCACATCAGTCTTTTCTGGTGTACTCAGTTTAATGGGTGTGCACCACAATTAAGTTGTATTTCCAACATAAATGTGGTTCCTAATGTGAATTTCCACCTGAACACCCTTTTAGCTGCAGACTTTTGTGTTGCAAAACTGGTGTATGCAGTTTGATAAATCTGGGTATACTGAAAATGTACCTCAGCTACTACTGATACTGTAAAGTAGAGATGTTTAGGAATGACTTCTTCCAACCATTAAAAACAAAAACATCAAGATAGGTATTAAATAATCAAGCTGAGGCACTGTGCTATTCCGTACTGGACTGCAAGTTGGATTTTGGAGAGTAGCTTCTAGCTACCTTCTAAGGCACCCCCCTTAACATCAAGCATGACTTTCAGAAAGCCTAATGACATAATGCAAGATTAAAACAAAACCAGTATATCTATTCCAAAAGGAACAGACTGCTTCAATGTGGCTCCATCAGTTCAGTGTATGGAACTGGTTTGGCTGTGTGAGAGAGATTTGACTAGGGTCAGGAATTAAGAGCTCTCCTTATGGAGACAGTGGCAATGAGACCACTTTAAAGGAAGCCCCCCATAACATCAAGCATGACTTTCAAGAAGCCTCAAGCCAAACCAATATATCTATTCTAGAAGGAACAGATTCCCAACTGTACCTGGGTTGTCCGACGGCCACATCCCCTATTTACTTTCCATGAAAGTCGGTGCGATTGCTCCTAAATCCGTTCGTGTGCGCCAAAAACCCATGTTAAATGAGGCGCAAGACGGAAATCGGCAGGAAACCTGACGAAAATGCGGTCCGCGGACCCTTAGTAAATGAGCCCCATTGAGATGGCTGGGGCATTTATCCAAGCAGTAATTCTGCATCCATTTCGCAAATGACAAATACAGTGATGTTGTTTGGTTCCTGATATGGTTTATGCTGCAGTTCTATTTCGGTAGAGGGGTGAAGCACAACCTTTCCATTGCAATGGTTGATTTCTGTATTTATGCTTTGATTTCTCGATTTATGCTTTGAGCCATAAATCCGTAGTGGAAAGACATTTTTCGCTACAGTTTTTTCCGCATTGCGTGTATAGGATTTGGATAGGAGTAAGCCCATCCACCATTGTTCCAATTATTTTAAAAATATTTAGGGATTACAGTTTTTATTAGTGGTTTACAGTTCAAGTCCGAAAGCTTTCGAAATTAATTCAGAAGTCTAACCATAATATATCTTTAGTATACGTAAGTAACTCTCAGCATTTGTAGGGTCAATCACATTGCATCAGTGAGTCAAGTTATTGGTTATTATTGAGGTTGTTAGTATTTTTATCAGTTATCATGTAGTTTTATAAGGTAAATTTAGTACACAGGATACAGCAATGCATAGAGGGTCTGTCCTTTAGCTATAAATAAAGTACAAAGTTATGCATATGTGCATGTATATGTTATGATGTGAATATGCATTGAGAATGGGGAAAGGACAAAGCAATTGCCCAAGAATTCTCAATGCTACCCATGAAATCAGAAATTTCACAGCTCACAATATGTGACTAAGTTTACATGGATCTCGAAAGGAAGGAGCCATGTTTTTTTCTAATCCTGGATAAACCATTTAGTGCTGCTTCCAGCAATTAACTCTGACTTTATCAAGTATTAACTACGTTTTGTGAAATGGTTGGCCTCTAAGACAATTCAGCTTTTCTTTGAATAAATTAAATAATGAAAAAAGGGATTCATGTTATTTTGTTGTATTTTTGGGGGTTTTTTGTATTCAGGTTGTCTATGTCTTATTTTAAGTTTTTGCATGTAACTGTAACATTGTAACCATTCATAGGTTATGTATCATACTGCAGATCAGCTTCATTGAAGTAAATTGGATGTCCTCAGTAGTATACACAACTCCTATGTTATCACTTGCCAATAATTGTGAGGTTGCAGCCTTGGAGAGAATATAATTGTAACTGGATTAAATATTCCAGGATGGATTTCAGCTACAATCCTGGATTCCGGAATCCTGATATTACTAAAAACCCACATAAAGGTAGGATTACACAGATCTCCAGTCTTATCTGCAGCTCTGTAGTATTGAGGGAACCACCTAAAATTTCTATCTTCCTTATTGTTTATTTATGTTTAAAAAACATAAATGTGTAAATCCAGTGGGCTGGGCCGCTCTTCCACAAGGGACCCACCTGCTGCCTTGAGTTGGAGAAGACATGAAACATGTGGGGGGGAGAGATGTACCATCTCTGCCAGAAAACTGGCAAGATAATGCATAATGAACCACCCCATAGTGTCCATTAATGCCTTAGAGTTTAAAACAGACACTCTGCTTTTAGTTGATGTCAGTTACTGGCCATTTTTTATCGACCAATATCTTGTGTCTATTTATCTATCAATCTATCATCTATCGATCTAACAAGAGTTTATGTTAACACCCCAATTAACCACAAATAACCCAAACCATCATCTAAATTTCTATCATCTATCATCTATGTTCTATCTATATATTATATATTCCTATCTATATTGCTTTATCTCTATGCGCCTCCTATTGGCTTAAAAAAAATCATAATGTTAAGTATCAATCTGTTATGCATCTGTTTTTTCAAAAGCCACAAATTGTGCAGCGGCCACCGTAATTGTTTTCTGGCCAAAAAAACTGAGGAATAATGGATGGCTGCATAACAGACTATAACATATGACCATGTACTTTTATGCAAATTGTATTTCTAACTGATATTCTAACAAATTGTATTTCTAACTGTAGTTGCAACTGGGCCTTAACAGTGGTGGGACTAACTAATATCTATTCTGTATAAATGGGGACTCTAGATTGTTAGAGAAAACAATAACTTAGTAGTTAGCTAATTCTTTTGCTCTGGCTTCAGAAATAGCCAACCCAACAACCGACCATCAAGAGCTTCCTAATGTGTATAGCCAGCCCTGGACTTATTTATTGTGTTATTTGTCTACCTCAGTTTTTTACAATACAAGTTAATTTGCAACTATTAAAAGCCAAGCAAAGAAAGATCTATTCTCTGAAATAATTAGCACTGCTTAATCAGATTACTCTGCTTCTCTAATCCAACTTTCTCTGCATTTTTTTGAAATTAAATAGGTCACCTTGTAAGTCACACAACAATGGGCAATAAGGATAAACAAAATTGTTGCTTTCATACAAAGAATTAATGAGAGCAACAGACTTAGGATCAGTCTTACAAGCCAACGGAAGCTTAGCCAAAAATAGTATGCATTAATTCTATATCTCTCCTTGTAATCCTTCATGCTAGCTGCAAACCAAGAGCCAAATCCTGATTGCAAATAATGTTCTGTGTCTTGTTTAAACCAATGGCCCTTACGTGTAGCACTAAACAATTTTCTGTGAAATTTGGTATTTAAAAAGGAAAAAACCGAAACCAACAACTGTTTCAGTATAATTTCTGTTTCTTCTAACTCTATGTTGTGTTGACCCATTGTTAGTATTTTGCAATTTATAAGTAGTTAGAGGATTTTTCCAAGAATTCTGAGAGCAGGACATGTGTGCCAATAAAATAAAATGTATTTACCCTGCTGGGGCTCTCCTTTCCCATGTACATTCATTAATAAATGTATCCTTTTTTATATAGGTGCTGAGGTACATTAGTCATTATGGCCAGCGGGAACCATGACCTGTCTCCGCCATCTCAGCAAGAAACATTCCATTTATTTTGCCAAGAGAAGACTGATTGTGGCTGCCATTTCATCTCCAAAAGCTCCTCTGCTCTTCCTATTGTTGTTGCTGGAGCCCCACAGAAGAAAACAGAGCTGCATAAAAGCCTTAACAGTATTATCCATGTGACAAAGTGTAACGAAAACAGTGTGGTTCAGCATGCACATACTTCAGAGTGGTCTTCCAGCAAGGATTGTCCTCCTAATCTTAATCCTGTAAAATCTGACTGCAATCATCTATCTGTTGGTCACACACAAGAAAGGATTAATCACAAAACTCACTATTGCTCAGCTGAATCATCCTTAGCAACACCGGGGCAGGAGGTCACAAGGAACTTTGCAAGATATGATGTCTCTGAAAATATTTCCTTACTAGGTCACTCAGAAACATCAGTGTGTCAAGCTGACAGCATGGATAATCTTGACTTGCCAGACAAGATAGTTCAAAAGAGTTATTCAGATTACTTCTGTGGACGCCGGACCTCAGTGCCTCATTCTGTTAGGGTAAATTACAGGATCAGTGCCACATATTCCAATCTATCTACTTCCAGCAGCATTTCTGGGTCTGGCAGTGATGGGACATGTACTCTCAGTAATATTACTCAAGACTCTGGGATAGTTCATTCTCCATCAAACATCCAAAACAATTTGACTGATGTTGTTTTTTCTGACAAGGAACAAAATATTCCACTGAGTCATTTGGACAGCGGTACAATTCAGCAGAATATCACAGTGTATACAGTGCCAGGTACATATCAACACGGAGTGTTAAAACAAAGGAATTCTGGTAACATGTTTCCAAGTAATGATTATGTGTATGGTCAGAAATTCCATAGCATTCCAGGTGTTATGTCTTGTGATAATATTTCCGAAGCAAAGCTCTCACCACCAGCTATGGTTATCCATAACAGCTGTTCTGCCCATTGCAGTAAGGGCCATGAACCTTTGCTAAAGGTTGATGATACAATTGCTGCCTATTGCCACTCCTTACCTATATCATCTATTCACTGTTCATCTGGACTGGAGCATTCGCTTGGTGAACCAATTAGAGGGCACATTCAACCACAGTTCTGTTGTCAATTGCCACAACCTGATAAATTTTCATTTCCAAAACTGGCATCATCAATTAGTGAATCTGGTCTAGATACTAAAAAGCTTCTACGAAGTGGCCAGCTTGCCTTTCCACCACCTCCTGTCTCAATAGGAGAAATTAATTTGCTCACTTCAGAAAGAGATTTCAGTGATTTGCTGCTGAAAACAATTGAAATTCCACTAGATGAGTTGGAAGTTTCAGACACGGACATGAAAAGAAGAGATAATTGGACAATGACATCTGCAAATGATTTATCCATAGATGATAAAAGATCGCTCAGAGTCAAAGATGCAGAGGTCCAAACTGTGATTATCATGGAAAGCAAGGCAGTCGCAACAACTCCATTTATTCAGACTCCCTCTCATTTGTTCCCAGAAGTTGGATTAGGATTTAACCTCCAATGTCCTCAAACACCAGTGAGAGAGGTTAGATGGGATGAAGAAGGAATGACATGGGAGGTTTATGGAGCTGCAGTTGACCCTGAGGTTCTTGGCTTAGCTATTCAAAAACATTTAGAGATCCAGATAGAACAGAACACACAGCCTTCCGAACAATCCAGAGAAACAGAGCAATCGGATAAGGAGAAGAGGAGGTCTATCAGGAGTGTCATGCAATCCCTGAGACAATGCAGTTGTTGTGTGTGCTCCAGTGCTACACCCGAGTGACAATGGAGATAATAAAACACAAAAAATTAATTTCATGCATGCACTTTGCTGTACACAGCACACAGGCCCTGGCTCCCATACCTTGAAATTGTTGTAAAGTCATAAGAATAGCCACCAAATTCAATATTCTGTATAAATTAAAGAGAATGGGGCAAATTTATCAAGTGTCTGAAAGTCAGAATATTTCCAGTTGCCCATGGCAACCAATCACAGCTTCCATTTAAAATATTCATGAGCACTGGTAAAATGAAAGCTGAGCTGTGATTGGTTGCCATGGGCAACTGGAAATATTCTGAGCTTCAGACACTTGATAAATCTGCCCCAATCTGTCACATCCAACATGTGCTGGCACCTCATTTGATTGGTGCCTTAACTGTGGTCAATTTTGTGTTTTATTTCTTTTTTCAATGACTACCCATGCAAAGGATATGGCCTCCAGAGGTTTATACGTGAAGTAGAAGGTTCTGGCCAATGGGGTTATAATTTAGTATTTTCTCTGATGTTTTGTTCTTTGGTTGTTTTATGAAAGGAATTGTCACTGCCCTCTTGAAAAATAAAGTGGGTCATATCTTTTGAAAGGGTATATGGATTTAAAAAACTAAAGTTCAAATAGACCAGGGGCACAGCATTATTCACATGAGGTATGTAATTCGAAATGTTGTATTTGGTGACAGATCCTCTTTAAAGAGGACCTTTTATCACCTCCACCACTTTTATGATCCCAATAATAGGCACCACTCCACGGACTCTGGATAATTTTTCTATAGTTCCTACCATTTCTGACCAATCAGTGCCAGTAAAACAACACATTTTCAAAGAAACTGACTTTTAAAAAACATGTAAATTAGCCATTAGCCGGCATCTCCGGGTTTTAATTTATTTCACCCCCCGCTGTGATCAGACCTCCAGCTCCTGGCGAAGGAGCTAAGAGAAAGCCCACGCTCTGCTTTCTACACGCTCCAGCTTTCTGACGTCATTGGCCGCCTCCTAGTTCCTCAGTCGGGAGCAGGAGGTACAATTACAGTGGGGGACAGAATAATGCCCAGGTGACCCCAGCCTGAGTACCTCTAGCTAATTTATATTTTTATTAAAAGTCAGGGGCAGCTAAATGCTGGACATCTACCATCAGTGGAACTAATGGCAGATGTCCTTTAAGGGAGGTGGTGAAAGATTCTCATTAAAGGACATATACCATCAGATTTACTGATTTAACTCAAATTCTTTTATGTCTGCTAGGGGATGGAATCGTTTTATTGTATCTATGCAAATGAGCCCGGGTGCTACGGTCTACGTCTTTAGAGCTCCTCTTGGCTAGTTTACTGTTTATTTTACACATACCCCGACTGTAGTCTTTTAAGCCTAGTCCTACCCATCAAACGTGCAGGCAACTGGTGAAATCGTGATCGACTGGCAGGACTGTAAGCCGGTACAGTTCTGGTTCATTTGCACAATTTTATTAACTCATTTTCAGAAGATTTCTGCCGTTCCAGAATCTAATTAAAAAAGGTTCCATCCTATAGCAGTTATAACGAGCAAGACAGTTAGGACCATCAATAAATCTGGTTAGAAGCCCAAGGCCATGGTCGGTCTGTGAACCAAAGACAAAAGTGCTTTTCAGGGACCAGCCACGGGGCTGAGGACACTGATGCAAGGAGTCTCTTCTTTCCCACAAAACAGCAACACCAACTGTAATCAATAACAGTTTGGTGCTAGTGTTCTGATGTCCTGTCCTTGGTACTGTGGTTGCTCTATGTCCATGATTCAAAGACCTCCCATATTCTTGTGCTTCTACCCTTAATCATTCATACCTGAATGGGCAAATGATATATATGCAATAATTTGTGCATAATAGTAGGTGCTAAAGATAGCATTAGAATATGGTAAAAACGGCTACAGTTCTAGCCGATATTTGGAAGCACCTTCCTGTTTACACTGTGAACTTTCAATATGGTTTTTGTAGCCTCTGTGAGGTTATATAGCTTTATACGTTTGGAGAAATTGACCTTGGCAGTGGCATATAATTCTCCACTTTATGTTATATGTACATCAAATGCATAATTGTTAAAAAGGACCTTTCATCATCATCGCCAGGTTCAACTCTCTTGATCTTTTAATGGGTTTTGCTGCACTGATTCCGGAGTGGTTTGAATTTTTTGTCTAGTTCTCATTGTTCCTTAGCGATTAGTTCTGTTTTTTTGGCACCCATTAGGATGTCTAACGTCAGGATAGTTTTTCCATGTTTTCTAATGCAGTTTTTGAAGCCAAAACAAGGTGTAGAGTTAAAAGTAAAGGAGTAGGAGCACATGTCATTTATATTTTCTCTCCCTTGGTTTTGGTTTCAAAAGCTGGAGGAGAAAACCTGCATGTGAAACTTATAGCAAGAGCATGCAATCTGAGGTTATCAGTGTGTGTTGCGGCTAAAACCATTGCAAGAACAATTTATGAACAACAATTAGCTCCAATACACTACATGCTACAACTTTTACAGGCATCATTATATTTTGTGACATAGGGTTTAGTTTTAGACCCCCAGCACACAAACTTTCTTGTTCCATCGAAGAGGACCTGTGTGCTGGTCAGATCTCACAGACTAAGAAAAGTACAGTGAATGGGAGTCCTTGCACCATACTGAAATATGATGCAAAGACTCCCAGTCTGCCAGCAAAACAGCAGCACCAGCACGGTTACAAAAGAATCCTGCTAACATTTAGAGAATATTTTTTTCATCTGATGTTAAGTCTCTGTGCAAAATTGGGTAGCCACCAAAGGTCTATTCATTACAGCTGTGCAAAGTTAAAACTGCATCGTTATCAGTTTTGAGGTTATTTTAAAAGCAGTTTTGTTAATTTAACAGGTGAAAGACATGAACAGGTGAATTTGAATTTGAAGGTGGAACCTGTTCAACAAATGGGATTCACCTGTTAAAATTTAAAAAAAAAAACTGCACCTAATGCAGTGATGCAGTTTTAACTGCAACGTGTGGACGCACCCTTAAAATTATTACTTTTTTTTTTTAAACAGTGTTCCATTCCAGTTTTTAGCTCACCACTAACATTGGGGCTTATTTACTAAGGGTCCACGCATGCACTTTCGTAGGACTTTCCGACGTTTTGGGGGATTGCCCGATAGATTTACAGCACTTTGATATATCTGGTTGAGTATTAGCTGGATTAGAAATATGCCTCATTTTTCAGCATAACTGGGCAAATACATGGCATTTTATTAATCTCTTCTACAAAAAAATTATGATGTGGATCCAACATGTGACTGTACCTTTTTTTTCCCATAATCTATAGAATGTTAATTTATAAGATATTGAGGATTTTCCCATAATCTATAGAATTTCAACCACACATGCAAACTGCATGTATACACAAAAGATCACATGAGATAACAAATGTACATGTAAGAACATGCCATTGTCAAATTAAAAATATCCCAAATTGTAAATAGATCTGATCTGAATACAGTTTGTATGTATTGCTATTGTGCTTTCCTGCAATGTGCATTCCCAGGATTCTCATACATTAAAACGATTTTGAAAAACATTTTTTATTTTGCGTGCTAACGTAAAATGTTTTGTGGGTTTTTTTTACATATACAGCTAGTTAAAACATAATAAAAGTTTAAAGATTTTTTTTTCATTTTTAGTTAAAATTAGAAAAAAGGTGCTTTTTTGTCATTTATAGAACATATTTTTTTTAGTATTCAAATTAACTAAAAATTAACATTATTAACAAATTCTCTATTTTGTTTTGGTCATTTTCAATTATAATATGTGTAGTCTCGGACAAAAGGGGCGATGTTTTTTGTAGTGTAGCAGGGTATTTTTTTTATTACCGTATTTACCCGTGTATAAGCCGAGTTTTTCAGCACAAAAAATGTGCTGAAAATCCTCAACTCGGCTTATACATGAGTCAATAGCCAGCGCAGCACTTAAAAAGAAAAAACTTATATACTCACCCTCCGGTGGCCCCAAGGCGCAGCGCTGCTCCCCCAATGTCAGCGCGGGTCCTCTTGTGTCTTCTATCTTCATCTGTCTTCTGTCTTCCACAGGGCGCCGCAATGTTCTTCTCCCGGCCGTCGCATAGTATGACGTCAGCAACGGCCGCGTTATAGTATGTGCCTGCCAGACAGAGCATGGTGGCGCCCTGCGGAAGACAAAAGAAGATAGAAGACAGAAGAGGACCCGTGCTGACATTGGAGGAGCAGCGCTGCGCTTCAGGGTCACCGGAGGGTGAGTATATAAGTTTTTTGGGGTTTTTTAGTGCAGGGCTCGCTGTATACTAGAGGGGGCAGGCTGTATACTACACGGGGCAGGCTTGGCTGGCTGTATACTAGTGGGGACAGGCTGGGCTGGCTGTATACTACTGGGGGCAGGTTGGGCTCTCTCTATACTACTGGGGGCAGGCTGGGCTGGCTGTATACTACACAGGGCAGGCTGGGCTGGCTGTATACTACTGGGGGCAGGCTGGGGTGGCTGTATACTACTGGGGGCAGGCTCAGGTGGCTGTATACTACTGGGGGCAGGCTGTGCTGACTGTATACTACTGGGGGCAGGCTGGGCTGGCTGTATACCACAGGGGGCAGGCTGGGCTGGCTGTATACTACAGGGGGCAGGCTGGGTTGTCTGTATACTACAGGGGGCAGGCTGGGCTGGCTGTATACTACTGGGGGCAGGCTGGGCTGGCTGTATACTAATGGGGGCAGGCTGGGCTGGCTGTATACTACTGGGGGCAGGCTGGCTATATACTACTGGGGACTTGCTGGCAATATACTGAGGGGGGGTCTGTGATCAATGCATTTCCCACCCTTCTCCCTTCTCCCTAGGGACTCCCTAGAGTCCCTGGGTGTCTCTGACACCCGGAGACCCGGTCCTGCTCCCACGGCTATGGACGTCGCTCCAGTTTTCTACAGCTACGGACCTGCGACCACTGACATCTAAAGTCCAAGAGTCCTAGCCCCGCCTGCCTAAGATTTTCCTACACCAGGAGGGAACTGGGGTTGATTTGCGTCTAAATTTAAAGTTTTCAAAAACTCGCACTTCATAAATCTGTCTAGCATGTTGTCAGAAGTAAAAAATGGAGAGGAGTTTTAAAAAGTCGTGAATTTGGCACAAATCGGCCATCCATTTTGTAGCTCTCCTAGAGCCTTTAATGGGCTAATTGCGAAGGAAAAACAGACAAAATGTAAATTTTTTTTTAATAGAACTCCATGCCATAATAGTACTTCGTGGAGCCTATGCTGTTCAAGCTCTGCATCGGAGCTGAACGGTCAACAGGAAACACGGGATGTCAGCAATAATCTACCCCTGACATCCCTGTGTAAAACCTGCAGTCAGAGTGAGCTCCTATTGCAGGTGTTAACCCTTTAAATGCTGTGGTGGGAGCGATCAAGGCATTTAAATGGCTGCAGGGAGATTTCCTGCTCAATCGGCACCCCACACAGTGTTTTCGGGGAATGCTGACTGTTGCTGTGGTAACCCTGGGATCTGAACCCTAGGGCTGTCCATAGTAAATGCCTGCAAGGTCCTGCCCAGGATACTGTCCATGTGAAACCTCCACTATTTCTTTTAACCCTAAAATTATTCATTTAAATTGTTCCATTGAAAGGACAATTTTATGTGATGTGAATGCACCAATGTAACATTAAACTTATGGACCACAAGATGATAAAAAAAACAACTGCAAAGGCCAGCAGGACCACTTGACATCATACAAAAGAAGGTTTTGTGACTAGAAATGTCCTGTTTTTTTGTTATGAACCAAACTGTCAATCGTAGTGTGAGTAATGTGAGGTGATCTCTGTGCCCAACCAGGAGAGAGAGCATTTTAGCACGGAAAAATTCTGGAAAACAAACGCACTGAATGTGAGAGCTAATGCTCGCGGCATCGCTGCCCATACAGCAGTGTAGAGACCCTATTACCTGTAGCATCTGTCACACCATGGTATGAAAACCTAAGGGAAAATATGAAGGCATAAAGGACCACTCAGGTGATGTTTTAAAGCTGTAGGATGCAAAAACTATGAGTGAATTAAAAATGAAAGAAAAGTATTACAGTTCACTATCCTCTTCACAATTCCAAAATCTGTGCAAAAAATACTTTAAAGTACTATAAGAGTCTATAAGAGTTTTATTGCGGCTACCCCCCTGATCAACTTGACATTTATGTTTCCTGGGGGGCTGGAGGTTTGTGTATCCAGGGGGGCAGGAAGCTGTGTATACATGGGGGGCTGGAGGCTGTGTATACATGGAGGCTGGAGGCTGTGTATACATGGGGGCTGGAGGCTGTGTACACAGGGGTGCAGGAGGCTGTGTATACAGGGGTGCAGGAGGCTGTGTATACAGGGGTGCAGGAAGCTGTGTATACATGGGGGCTGGAGGCTGTGTATACATGGGGGCTGGAGGCTGTGTATACATGGGGGCTGGAGGCTGTGTATACAAGGGGGCTGGAGGCTGTGTATACAGGGGGGCGGAGGCTGTGTGTACAGGGGGGCAGGATGCTGTGTATACAGGGGACTGGAGGCTGTGTATACAAGGGTGGTGGTTGCTGTGTATGTAGGGGGAGGCTAAATTAGGGCACCTAATAAATTGTGGGAGCCATATATACTATTATTTATTCTGGTGACTATATAAAGGATGTTTTTTTTGAGGAATAGTGTGTTCAGTCATGTTGTGAAGATAATATACATTAGGAACATGCTCCATTATACTGTAAGTGATTGTGGTATTTTTAGGGGTGCCGTGTCGAGTTGTGCTGCGTAGAGAGGAAGTAGTTTAACTGTGAATTCAGCATGAAAAACCATGGTAGGGAGAAATCGTACGAAGTCCTCTTCTTGATGGAGCTGATCACCTGTTAGGTACTAGATGTCACTAATACCTGTGCCACTAACTACAAGTGTGTGAGGTAGCATCATCGGGCGCATGCGGGTGGGGGGCAGCATTTTAAGTTTCGGCTCAGGCAGAAAAATGCTAGCTCTGATCAGAGCAGATAAAATGTTTCCTAGTATGAGCTAATTCACGTATTAATTTTTGGGGAACATATTAAAAACACAACAAAAGCAATTAAATAAAGTTTTTTAGAGGGATATGCTCATGAAAGAAAGCTCTCAAATTTTAATACACACAATAAGTTTACACAATAAAGATCATTTTAACCCATTCCTTAACAATTTTACTCAGTTTTATTGATGTTTTAGCTCCTAAAACTCAGTGTTGGTCAGTATAAAATTCTTTGATCCCTCTGTGCTATGGGATGTTGTGAGCTGACAATGTGCTTAGATTATCAGGGTACAGGGTTTATCTACACTTTTATTTTGGTTATGAGCATTCTACTAGCATCTGACACAGAGAGATGAGACAGATCAGAGATCAGATGAGTTTCATGAGATGGATGTAAAACAAAATGACACACTCCAGCTCGTTACATCTCAGCTGTAACACACAGATTCAGCTATGCTAAACCTCCTTCCTCTGCTATAAATATCTATCTTATCTGTAGTTTGTAGCGTACATCTCTGCACACTGCTGCTTGCCGGCAGGAAGTGTCTGAGCTGGTCTTGTAATTGAGTGTCCGGTGGTCCGTATCCTGTGGTCTGAATCCTGTGGTCCGTATCCTGTGGTCAGAATCCTGTGGTCCGAATCCTGTGGTTCCTTCCCATGCTCCTGTCCTCCAGCCTGTCTGTACCAGTCCTTCAGTCTGTACCAGTGTTACCAGCGTTCCTCTGTGTTCCTGCTATCATCCCAGGTTGTGACTGTTTCGGTCATTTGTTACCTTGGCTGCCACCACGGGTCTCATACCTTCCCCCGCGAAGAGCCAGAGGGTCCACAGACTTTTCCCAAAGAGACTCTCAGATGGATCGTCCTTCACGAACTGTGACAGTAGGATCCGGCCATGGATCCCTGCAAGGAATCAGACCTTGCCAAGGAACCACGTCGCTTTCTGGCTGAGCTCTCCAGTGTTGACCGGCAGTCCCAGAAAATTGCCTATCATGGAGAACTTCTAGGCAAAGTTGCCTCCAGACTTTCTATGCCTGAAAAATTTGTTGGCAACCCCAAATTGTGCCGGAGTTTTGTTTCTCAGTGCTCACTACACATTGAAATAATGCCATCCCAGTTCACCACCAAACTTTCAAAGGTGGCGTTTGTTCTCTGTTTACTCTCCGGGGAGGCCTTGGTCTGGGCTGCTTCTCTATGGGACAAGGGAGACCTAGTCACGACCACCCTTGCTGCGTTCCTGGCTGAGTTGCGGTCCGTCTTTGAGGAGCCCGCTCGAGCTTCCTCGGCTCAGGTGGCGCTGCTGAACTTGCACCGAGGAGACTGGTCCGTGTGCGAATATGCCATCAAGTTCCGCACCATAGCGTCTGAGTTCTCCTGGAGTTATGCGACCTCTTCTGCAGCCTTCAAGAAAGGACTATCTTCCCAGGTAAAAGACGCACTAGCTGCCCGTGATCTGCCTGCTACCCTGAGAGGTCTCATCACTCTGGTCACTCGGATAGATGTGCAGTTCACGGAGCATGCTGGAGAATTGCTCCATGGACAACCTCAAGTCTGGCTTCCACGCTTGCCTCACCTGACGCCAGTGTTCCAAAAACCGCTCCAGACCCCAGTGTTCCAATAGCCGCTCCAGACTCCACTGTTCCAAAAGCCACTCTGGTCTCCAGCTGCACAGTCTCAATTGGAATCTATGCAAGTCGACAGTACCCGTCTCACCGTTGAGGAATGTTCCAGACGTCTCCAGGAGAACCTTTGCCTTTACTGTGCTAGTCCCCAGCATTTCATCAGGATGTGTCCTATCCATCCTTAAACGTCTAGGAGACACCAACACCTTGGAGTTCTAGGACAAACTTCCCTAGGTAAGAATATGGGATCTGCACGCTTTATAGTGCCCGTACTCCTCAGTGTTGGTAACAATGCTCCACTGCAAGGGTTCTGGTTCTGCGGGGATGCTGCTCTGGTCTCCCGGGATCACATTCCAGTGTTTCCTCTCAAAAACCCTTTATCCATATCGTCCATTGATGGACAGATTTTGCCTGATCTGGTCCAGTACCGCACTAAGTCAGTCCTTCTTCAGGTTGAAGTTCGTCCTGATGTTCAGGTTGTGGTCCGTGTCCTGTGGATGATTCCCATGCTCCTGTCCTCCAGCCATCCCATGCTCCTGCTGTGCCTTCCAGGGTTCCTTCCCAGCAGTGTCTTCAGTCTGTACCAGCGTTACCAGTGTTCCTCTGCATTCCGGCTGTCATCCCAGGTTGTGACTGTTTCCTGCATTAGTTACCTTGGCTGCCATCGTGGGTCTCATACCAAACAATGCGATTTTCTCCAATATTGGTTTTGGTCAGGAAAATTGAGCAAAGATAAAAAAAACTATATAAATGAGGTATCACCGCAATCATTGTGAACCAGAGAATAAAGATAAAATATTATTTTTGGGGTAGGGGGGGGGGGGGGGGGGGGGGGGCGGAATGCTAAAAATCCAAAATAAAAATTGATAATTTTGTTTGTGTCCCCTTTGAAATAGTTAATAAAATCTTATGAATAAGTTTTAGACTCCCAAAATGAATTATCTATACATTGTATCTCATCCCGTAAATAACAAGCCCTCATATGCTCACATTACCAAAAAAAAAAAAAAAAATGTATAGGTCGTACAATGTGACAATACAAATGGCTGTGTATTGCTGCTGCTGTGAATGGCACCTCCTTTCATTCCATGCCCGGCCGTGCGCCCATAAAGCAGTTTACCACCACATATGGGGTAACAGGACACTCGGGAGGAATTGGGCATCAAAAGTTGCAGTGGATTTCATCATTTAATTTACTATGAAACGATCAGTTTTGGCCTAAATGAATGTATTTTCCCAAAAAATTCTAAAGTTTCTAAATCGCAGGTCCATATTGTTTTTACCCATGTGAAACACTTAAAGGGTTAATAGACTTAATAGAAGTTGTTTTACATACATTGAGGGGTGAAGTTTCTATAGTGGGGTAATTTATGGGGTTTTACTATTATTTAGGCCTTTCAAAGTCACTTAAAAGCTGAGTTGTCCCTCAAAATGCGAGTTTTGGCAATTTTCATGAAAATGAGAAAAATGGCACCTTAAGTTCTGCGCCTCATAACATCCTAGAAAAATGAGAGGACGCATAAAATATCATCTCAGCATAAAGCAGACATTCCATAAATGTTAATTATCCTACTTTTTGGGTAGTTTTACTTCCTGTCTGGAAAGCAGAACATTTCAAACTTGGAAAATGAAGAATTTTTACAAATTTTTGCAAAACTTATCACTTAACTTTTATAAGTAGCATGAAGTACAATGTGTCACGAGAAAACAGTCTCAAAATCACCCGGATATGTTAAAGTGTTCCGAAGTTATAACCAATTATCGTGAGACATGTCAGATTTGAAAAATCGAGTCTGGTCATTGAGCTGAAAACTAGTGTCGATGATAAGGGGTTAAAAGAGTTCATGTTTATTTATTCATTTATCTGAACAATTCCCTGGTCTTTGGCACATTTCTTAATTTTGTTTAAGAAATTTTGTGTACCTTGAGTTATATTTTTAGACAATTTATCTGATGATTCTGGCTGTTTCATGTCTCTATCAAAACAACATTCTGACACTGATCATTTGGTTTTGATTATCAGTTTAGAATTTCCGTTGAACAAGAGCTGAAAGTTCTACCTACCCCGTGCGTGTAACAACCAGAACCCTGCAGCTGGCACAGGCTCATCACATTGTGTGAAGTCACAGAGAGATTAAATGAAGTCTGCGACACCCAAACAGTATTTATTTAAAGTTAAGCTGTTGGGAGATACATGGACTACCTAATTCTTGCTATGCTTCCCTTTTGCAGGGCCACAAGTCTTCAGGTACATAAGTCAAATGAGGTAAGTGCAAGTGGTCTGGTAAAATTACCATAGTGTGTTGCAGTCTTCAGACCCAATAAAATATGGAATATACTTGTAAGTGTGTACAGGGACATTTGGTGCTATGTCTATTTGTAGCAAAAGTACTAGAAGACCACTTTTTATTTAAAAGCAAAAATATGCACTACTTATAGCATAAAAATACCCTTTTGTGTGGGTTTTGTGTTATTCATGCTATAGATTTAAAATATATAAGCGATCCCCCAGTATAGGAACAGTTTTTCCTTCTCTATGTTTACAGAGAGCATGCACATTGGGTTCCCCCTAAAACACAAGGCAATTGATCAATCAGCAGATATAATTCCAACCCGTCTATATAATTGTCCCTGATTATGACCATAAACTCCAGTCTATGGTGGGGCAGATTCCTCTGACATGAATAGCTTCTCTTGTACTGCAAGGGCAGGAGGCAGAGAGCAGTACTTTCTGTCCAGCAGCAGCGTGTAGAGACCTTCTCTACAAACTCTACAGATAAGATAAGCTCTGGATATGAGAAGGGGGGGCATAGCAGAGGAGACTGTATGTTTTACTGGTTAGGTGAGGTAGCAGGGCTGAGTGTGTTATTGTGTCTTATATTCATCTCATGACTCTGATCTGTCCCATCTCTCTTTTTCTATGTGTCAGATGCTAGTAGAATGTTCAAAAGCTAAATGAAAGTGTAAATAAATCCTGTACCATGGATAATTTAAGCACATTGTCAGCACACAGCATCTCATAGTACATAGGAATCATGAAGTGTCTGCTTAGAGAATCCCCACCCACACTCTGGAATATTTCACTGACCATCACTGATTGATAGGAGCAAAAACAGCAAAATCCTTTGTAAAATTGTAATTGGTTAAAAATGATCTTTATTGTGTAAACATCACTGGGGGTTAAAATTGAGAACTTTCTTTCATGGGTAAGTCCCTTTAATATGGGAAACGTATTAATAGTAATTATTATATAGTTAAGTAATGAAAAAATAATCAGCTCTAATGTACCTTCTCCTGTGAACCAAATATAAAGTTTTTTTTAAAAAATGAAAGTGGGCTGTGGTGATGTTGAAGTGAGATTTCAGAATGAAAGCACTTTCTTGTTGATGCTTCAGTGCTTTAATTTTCTGCATTCAAAAGTTTTTCAAAAAATATTTAAGGTTCTGAATAATTTTAAAAATTCATGTTACAGCAGTTTCCTGTCTCCTGCTGTGTCAGCAGTGGTATTTGTGTCATCTACGTAAATATCCTATTTGCATTTGAATCCTTTAAAGCTTCTGTTGGACGCTGCAAAATTCCTTGGCAGTTTCTTCCTCAATCCAATTATCCTTCACACTGAGGTATAATGCCACTCAGTCACAAATACAAAGAACATATTAACTGTTACTGTCCTTACTGAAGGTGTAAAAGAGGGAGATGGATTGAAAAAATATGAATTAGATTTGTCATAAAGTAGAAAGTGGTCCTTGAACCCCACAACTAATAACTGCTAGTAACTGGTGTCACGCACGCAAGTGTGGGAAGAGTCTCTTGAGGCTAAAATCAGTGGATTCCCTGGACCACCGCGGGGGATGATGGTACTAGCTGCAACCCCAAGTGGACCCCTGGTCTCTGCCAGTGCCCGCCACAAAGCGGGATGGTCTTGCTGCAGCGGGGCCACATCAGGTCGCTCCACGGGTGCGACTAGGCCCACGGTGGCAGCCATGGTACAGAAACGGGGTAGGTAGGACCTCAGGTAGGCAGGACCTCGGGATGGCAGGACCTCAGGATGGCAGGACCTCAGGATGGCAGGACCTCAGGATGGCCACCGGGATACAGGACCACCACAGGAACACAGGACCGCCACAGGAGTACAGGACCGCCACAGGAACACAGGACCACCACAGGAACGGCACAGGAACAGCACAGGAACACAGAAACGCCACAGGAATACCACAGGAACACAGGACCACGGGAATACAACAGGAACAGGGGAATACCACAGGAACACTGGAAACACAGAGGCGTCTGGAAACGCACAGGAACCAAGGAGGCATCTGGAATTGTCAGGAGGCTTTCACTTCAGTGGAAGGACTTGAAGATCCAGCCAGGGATGCTGGGAGCTGCCGGATTATGTAGCAGAGCCGAGAATGGGGATCTCTCCAGTTCCCGGTGCCCAGCTCCTGTACTTATGTTATACAGGTAACTATGATCTGACCTATCATACAGCTTATCAATTCATACCACACTTGTGGACCTACTATCTATTATTTGCTGACTTTATCTGTTTATTGCTGATGATATTTATCTATAACACTATAGCTAACATTAAATAGGCACGGGATCTACTGGTTTGTTTTTGCACAATCAGTGCTTTTTAAATGTTTTTAAATGTATGTACTTTAATTTTCAATAAAATATTTACTTATTGTTATACATTCTGGGCATCCCTATTTTTTTGTACAATTTAAAGAGCCGAGAATGCCAGCGCCAATTAGTATGATGCTGGCCCTTTAAGTTCCTGGAGAGTCGGTGCGCGCGCCCTAGCAGCACGCTGACTAGGCAAGCAGAAGGAGCGAAGCCTATGGAGGAAGCCGGCGTGGGACCAGGACGGGACCGCCGCAGAATCCGGAGCCAGGAGAGGTGAGTACAGGCCCGGAGGAGAAGGCACCACATCGTAGGACACGGGTGCACCCGCAATCCGAACCAAGGATCGCGGGTGTAATCATGACAGTACCCCCCCTCCTTTAGGGCCCCTCTTCTTTTCTTCTTCGGCCTCCTTTTCTTCTTCTTCCTCCGCTTCCTCCAATTCTTCTTGGTGATGAGACACCTGAGGAGGAGAGCAGGAACAGTGAAGACAGGACAAACCACGTGGTGCTTGGACCTGGCATGGAACAAGCCGAGGATATCTTGAGGACGTCTAGAACGTCTTTTGGCCGGAGGCTGGAGTGGCCCTTGGGAAACCGCAGACTGGGGCGACTCTTGGGAAGCCGCTGGAGCAGCACTGGGAAGCTGCAGAGGAAAACAAATGCCAGCTTAGTGTGTTTGGTGGTGAACTGGGAGGACGTCAGTTTAATGTGCAGTGAGCACTGGGCAACAAAGCTCCTGCAAAAATTGCATTGTTGGGGTAGGATTAAAGATATCCTCTTTTAGTGTGCGTTGGCTGCGTATCTAATCAATAAGCGTGCATAGGATGACAAATTGCTGATGCAAGATTTGCTAATACTGTTGCCTAGGGCAAAAATCTGCACTGCGCAGGTTTATTTGGTTTCACAAATCTATAAAGAAAAATAGGGAAAAAAAATCATAAGGGGAGGAGAGTTCCCAGCTTATGAAGTCTCTTGATTGGAGAACTTCCCTGCTGTCGCACATTGAGGTCATGTTGACATTCCTTAGCCTCAAAATGTTTCTGTCTCGGCGCAATCTTGAGTTCATTGTTTCTATTAGAGAACTTTTTAGGAAAATAAGACACGTAGAAATGACAGGATTTGATCTATCAGCTAGGTTTACCTTAACACCATCAAATTTGTTGGGCATAAAAAATTCAGGTCCAGCGTCTACTGTCGGAAAACAAGGCGGGGTGACTGAAGCAACAGGAGGAGGAGTCGAGGGAGCCTGCTGCTGGGAGGCAATCATCAGTCGAAGGGTGGCAGCAAGTTTGTCCAGGAGTTCTTTTTGGGCAGCAATCTCTTGAGACTGCTGGGCGATAGTGCTTGGAAGGTCAGCCAGTAGCCGACGTGGATCCTTAGCACAGTCCATGGCTTTAGCAGGATACAAGACCTTGGCGGAGTCCAGGGCCGGATCTTACTGTCATGCACGGAGGTGTGGGAAGAGTCTCTTGAGGCTAAAGTCAGTGGACTCCTTGGACCACCACGGGGGATGATGATAGTAGCCGCAAAGCCCACCGCAAACCAGTATAGTCTTGCTGCGGCTGGGATACAGGACCGCCACAGGAACACAGGACCGCCACAGGAGTAGAGGACCTCCACAGGAGTACAGGGCCGCCACAGGAGTACAGGACCACCACAGGAACACAGGACCACCACAGCAACACAGGAACGTCACAAGAACGCCACAGGACCGCCACAGGAACACAGGACCGCCACAGGAACACAGGACCGCCACAGGAACACCACAAGAACTCCACAGGAACACAGGAATGCCACAGGAACACGGAAAACACGGAGGCATCTGGAAACGCACAGGAGGCTTTCACTTCAGTGGAAGGACTTGAAGATCCGGCTGGGGATGCTGGGAGCCGCCGTATTATGTAGCAGAGCCAAGAATGCCAGCACCAATTAGGAGCACGCTGGCCCTTTAAGCTGCTGGAGAGCGGGCGCATGCGCGCCCTAGCAGCTAGAGCCCGTCCTCGGAAAGCAGCAGGAGCGTGGCCTACGGAGAAAGCCAGCGTGGGACCAGGACGGGACCGCCGCAGAATTCGGAGCCAGGAGAGGTGAGTATGGGCCCTGGGGGAAGGCGCCACATGATAGGACACGGGTGCACCCGTGATCCATACCAAGGATCGCGGGTGTAACCGTGACAACTGGTATAGACTTAAAACATTTTCAAATACAAAAAATGAATAATGGATACCATCCCTTTTTCGACATGACCTCTATGTCTATGGCCTCCACCAACAATATCTCAACAGTGGCTTATGAAAGTTGCAGCTAATCACTAGCAGTGGTGCAAAATGAGAGCATCAGGAATTTGGTAAAAGGAAAATTACTAGAGATGAGCGAACATGCTCGTCCGAGCTTGATGCTCGGTCGAGCATTAGGGTACTCGAAACTGCTCGTTGCTCGGACGAATACTTTGCCCGCTCGAGAAAATGGCAGCTCCCGCCGTTTTGCTTTTTGGCGGCCAGAAACAGAGCCAATCACAAGCCACGAGACTCTGCACTCCACCCAGCATGACGTGGTACCCTTACACGTCGAACAGGAACACAGGACTGCCACAGGAACACAGGAACTCCACAGGAACACAGGACTGCCACAGGAACACAGGAACTCCACAGGAACATGGGAATGCCACAGGAACACAGGAATGCCACAGGAACACGGGAATACTACAGGAACACGGGAATACTACAGGAATGCGGAAAACACGGAGGCGTCTGGAAATGCACAGGAGGCTTTCACTTCAGTGGAAGGACTTGAAGATCCGGCTGGGGATGTTGGGAGCCGCCGGATTATGTAGCAGAGCCAAGAATGACTGCACCAATTAGGAGCACGCTGGCCCTTTAAGTTCCTGGAGAGTGGGCGCATGCGCGCCCTAGCAGCTAGAGCACGCCCTCAGAAAGCAGCAGGAGTGTGGCCTACGGAGAAAGCCAGCGTGGGACCAGGACGGGACCGCCGCAGAATTCGGAGCCAGGAGAGGTGAGTACGGGCCCTGGGGGAAGGCCCCACATCATAGGACACGGGTGCACCTGTGATCCATACCAAGGATTGCGGGTATAACCGTGACAACTGGTATAGACTTAAAACATTTTCAAATACAAGTTTGTGGAGTTGTTCAGAATTTTTTTAAAATAATAATGGATACCATCCCTTTTTTGACGTGAACCTATGAACCATTGCCTCCACCAACAATATCTCAACATGGTGCTATGACTGTGCAGCAGATCACTAGCAGTGCTAGTGACCCAGTGGTGCAGAATGAGACTTCAGAAAAAATTTGGTAAAAATTACTTAATTTAAGTAAATGAAATTGTTTTTTTAGACAGCTTAAAAAAAATGTGAACATGCTATTGAAGATATGTATGTATATGTAAGGGGAATTAAATGACAGATGAGAAATTCCCTTTAAATGCTAAAAATAGCACTTAAAACACAGTTAATTTTTTTATATTAGTTAAAGGCATTTGCACATTACAGTTAACAGGGGCATGAGCAATCAGGGCCATTTCTTCCACCAGGCGGGGTGGGCGGTGGCCCCAGGACAATCCAGTGGAGAAAACGGGGGGCGCCACTGTCATTACTCACTTTCCGGCGCCTCCTCTTCTAGCCGCACACAGAGATGGCTGCCGGCACTGCTGCTGAAGATGGAAGAGGAGCAGCAGTGAGTGCCGCAATGTGAGTACGGATTATTTTTATTTAAAGGGGCAGTGTGCTGACTACCTATATACTATGGGAGCTGTGTGCTGACCACTTGTATACTATATAGTGGGAGGGGCGGTGTTCTGGCTACATACATATTGGGGAGAATTTTTATCATGTTTTTAAGCTGCCATTCTAAATATTCATTGTCTGGATTCTTAAGTTTTCTCCCTATGGGTACCAGTACAGACCAAAAGTCTGGACACACCTTCTCTTTCAAAGAGATTTCT
The DNA here is from genome assembly GCA_019512145.1 of Engystomops pustulosus. Lineage (NCBI taxonomy): Eukaryota > Metazoa > Chordata > Amphibia > Anura > Leptodactylidae > Engystomops > Engystomops pustulosus. The sequence continues at coordinate 35,869,307 of CM033651.1, read as the reverse complement.
GTATTTTCATGATTTTAAAATTTGTAGGTTCACACTTGTCAGGCTGCGGATGGACCACTGCGGATGATGACATAAGTTGACACCTGGGACTGGAATCTAAATGGTACCCGGTTTTCACCAGAGCACGCCGCAAAGCAGGTTGGACTTGCTGCGGCGTGGTACCACCAGGTCATTCCACAGGTGTGGCTTTGTCTGCGGTGGCAGCCACGTGGAAGTACAGTGATGCTGACAGGCAGGAGGTCAGGACGGGCAGCATGGGAACAGAGTCGGAAAAGTAGCAATATGTCAAGGCAGGCAGCAGAGGAATGTAGTCAGGAATGGAACCGGGGACACAACGGGAAATCACAATAACAGCGCAGGGCATGTGGACCAGTCCTCTTGACAGGCAGAAACAAAATGACGGAGGAAGCATCCCAGAGTCTGGTTAACTCGCTCTACCTGTCCATTGGACTGAGGGTGGTACGCAGAAGAGAAATCCAACTTTACTTGAAGTTGACTGCAGAGAGAACACCAGAAGCAGGGAAACAGAGACGATGGGCTCAGGAAGTCCATGTAGCCGGAAGATGTTTTCGTGAAGAATAGGCTGGCAAGGTGAGGGGATGACAGCAGGCCTGGCAGAGGCACAAAATGTGACATCTTGGAGAACTGGTCAGTTACCACCCAGATGACGGTATTCCCACAGGAAGATGGAAGATCCGTGATGAAGTCCATAGCCACGTGGGACCACGGGCAGCTGGGTATCGGTAACGGTAGTAGTAGACCAGCTGGTTTGAGGCGAGATGGCTTATTACCAGCACAGGAAGTGCAGTAGCCCACAAAACCCTGTACATCTTTGACCAGATAAGGCCACCAATAGAAACGGGTCATTCCAGGGTGCCCAAACCCATGAGAGCAATGTTCCCAAGTCAAAATCCTCTTTCGAAGTGAAGGGTCGGACATGTCTTGTCAGGAGGAAGATGCCGAAGATCCACTTGAGCAGCAACAAACGGTTCTTCCCCAATTACATAAGAGGCACAAGAGAGGGCATCAGCCTTGACATTCTTCTCAGTAGGAAGAAAGGAAGTGAATCAAGAGGTAAAAACGTGAAAAGAAGGCTTGCCGTGGGTTGAGGCACTGAGCAGTCTGGAGATAAAGGAGGTTCTTATACACGCAGACTGGATGGTGAGCTCCCTCCAGAAGATAACACCATTCTTCCAGAGCAAGTTTAATGGCCAGTAGTTCTCTGTCTCCTATGAAGTAATTCCTCTCTGTGGAGGAGAAAGTCTTAGAGAAAAACCCTCAAGTGAGCATTCAGCCTTTGGGAATTCTGGGTAAGCACTGCCCCCCCCCCCCGCCGCCTCCTACTGAAGAGGTCATTGACGCACTCCTGGAAGACAGCTGGTGTATTACAGAGTCCAAACGGCATCACCAGGTACTCAAAGTGTCCATCACTAGTATTAAAAGCGGTCTTCCACTCATCTCAGTCAAGGATACGGATGAGGTTGTAGGTCCCACGAAGGTCCAGTTTGGAGAAGACCTTGGCTCCACGTAAGCGGTCGAACTGTTCATTGATCAATGGCAAAGAATAGCAGTTCTTAACGGTGACCTTGTTAAGACTGCGATAGTCTATACAGTACATGGACGGAGTGACCCATCCTTTTTAATCAGAAAGAAGAAGCCTGCACCAGACGGAGAAGAGGATTTATGTATGAACCCCCTATGCAGGCTCTCTTTGATGTAATCTGACATAGCTGCAGTTTCGGGCACAGAGAGCGGGTATACCGAACCCCAAGGAGGAAACGTACCCGGCAGCAGATCAACAGGGCAGTCGTAGGGACGGTGCGGTGGCAAAGTCTTGGCTTGCTTCTTCAAAAAGACATCTGCAAAAGCTTGGAGACCACAGAAGAGACCATGACAGGTACAGGATGAGGAACCACCATGCAGCGAGACTGGCAATGACATCCCCAATGAAGAATCCCCCCTGTCTTCCAGTTAAGCCCAGGTGCATGGAGCTGCAACCATGGAAGAACCAGCAGGAGGGAAGACTTGGTACGGGGTAGCACTCCGACTTGCAGGAATAAAGGTTCAGTGCAGTACCGAACCGGATGGGAGAGGATTTGGCCACTGACAGAGGAGATGACCAGAAGCTTCTCGAGGCAGACCACAGGAAAGTGATGCAGGGAGACCAGAGCATCATCCACAAAGTTTCGTGGAGAAGCTTTGTTCTCCCAAGAACCCTAGGTGCAAGCGTTTCCCTACAAAGAGGACGGAGTGGACAGGTCTGGAGGAAGTGTTCCAGGCTGGCACAATAAAGGCAGAGGTTCTCCAGGTGTCGCCTGAAATGTTCCTGAGAAGATAGCCGAGCTCTATCCACCTGCATTGGTTCCTCTGCAGCTGTCACAGTAGGAGACTGAATTGGTCTTTGGAAGGCAGGAGCCAAGTGAAGCAGCCGTCGAACCCGGACTTGCTCTTGTTCGAGATATTGCTTCTCAGTGCGCACCATAAACTGGATATCAATCCGAGTGGCCAGAGAGATGAGCTCAACTCAGAGTAGACAGCAGGTCCCAAAAGTCCCTTTTTAAAGGTTGCAGTCAGGGCTGCATCGTTCCAGGCTGGCTCAGAGGCCAGAGTATGGAATTGAAGTGCAGTCTCAGCAGAAGACACCCGTGCAGGTTCCTCAAAGACAGACCGGAACCCAGTGCAGAAGGAGGTGAAGTCAGCTGTAACTGGGTCTTTTCTGTCCCATGTAGCCCATGCCAGGGGCTTCCCGGAGAGGAGGCTGATGATGAATGCCACCTTAGACCGTTCCTTGACGAAGTGAGTCGGCATAAGCTCAATATGCATGAAACACTGGGTGATAAAGCCCCTGCACAACTCGGGGTCCCCATCATACTTTATGGCAAGGAGATTCTCAGCCTAGGTTCAGTGGAAGGCAGGCTAACCGGAGGAGCAGGAGGAGCTGCAGGAGCTTGACGCCATCAATTGCTGCAAAATGGCGGTGATCAGGCTGTTCAACTTGTGGCAATCTTTTGGGACTTCTGGAACACAAGGGTAGTAAGAAAAGCCAGCTTAGACAGCGGAACCTTGGCAGAGTCCATGGCTGGATTTTATTATCAGGCTCCAGGGGTAGTGGACCCACTGGACCACAGTGAATGATGACGTAAACCGACACCTGGGACCGGAATCTAAGTGGTACCTGGTTTTCACCAGAGCCCTCCGCAAATCGGGATGGACTTGCTGAGACGTGGTACCACCAGGTCGTTCCACAGGTGCAACTTTATCTGCGGTGGCAGCCAAGGTGAGGTACAGTGACGTTGAGCAGAATCGTAGACGGGGACAGGTAGGAGGTTATGACGGGCAGCATGGGATCAGAGTCGGGAACGTAGCAATAAGTCAAGGCAGGCTGCAGAGGAGTGTAGTCAGGAACGGAACCGGGGGCACTATGGCAAATCACAATAACAGTGCAGGGCATGAGACAAAGCTTTCTCTAAGGCACAAGGCACTAAGATCCGTAGCCTGTGCAGAAGAGAGGCAGGTTTATAAAGAATTCGGGAAATGGCCAGCGCCAGCATGGGAGCAAACATTTTCTCTATTCTTGCCAATAACTCATGAATTTGTATGGGAGCAAATTTTTCTCTATCTCTTGCCAATAACTTCATGAATTTGTTGGAGGAAGAAAAATACATTTTACAAACAACTGTGAGACAATGAAGGGGTTACGTGGTGATGGGGGGTATGTTTCCCCATAGGTTTGTTCTATGCAGGCCTAGTGCTGAGGTGGGTTGTCCAGCCACCTTGGACACAGGTGATGGGTGCAGACTAATGAGCCTGCATTAAAATCACTCAGCAGAGTTGAGTGGGTTGTCTCTCTGTGGAAGGAGGCTGAGGGGACACAGCCTGACCTGTGTGCTGGAGCAGCCACGGACCGTTGGATGTGTGCAGTTAGTGGACTATTTGTATTAGTTAGCACCCTGACGGGTAGGTTTTTGATTTTTTTCAAATACCTGAATTAAAGGCTGGTATTTTTGCTTGCAATAAACGCAGGCGAGACTGTTTGGACTGTACCTTGGTGTCACGTCTTGAACTGCATCACAGCACCCCGCTACCACGGGTCTTAACGGGCCAAATCTTCCACATATGGTGCATTCGGATTTCGGGGCAGTTCAAAAAGAACATAACCTGAAAGGCTTGCTACATCCTGCAACATTGCATGGCCGGGTGAAAGCAGCAGGGCAAAGTGCAGGATAAAGCCAAGATGGAGGACTTTATTAATTCCGCAAGGAGGGAGGCCAGAGCAATCGGCAGCAGCAGCAGGAAGAGTCCCCATGGCTAATCGGCAGCTGCAGCAAGCCATGCTCACAGCAGCGAGGAGAGAGAGGGTCCCGCAGCAGCAGCACATGCTCCAGCAACAGCAGGAGGTCTAAGCCATGTTCCAGCTTGATGATGGAGAAGTTTTGGGATGATGGGCAAGCACGCAAGCGACGACTACTGACGGGGTTCCCATACATGGGTCTTACAAGGGTACCGGTGTTTTCCAGCGTTCCGCACGGGCTGCAGCTACAAAGGCTTTACAACAAAATGGCGACGACGACGACGTGGAGGCGTATCTCACGGTAGCGCGAGTAGCTAGCGAGAGAGGAGTGACCGGCATGAGCAGTGGGCAGATTGTCTGGCACCGTTCCTGACCGCGAGCGAAGAAGGTTACATACGGACCTGAGTGAAAGAGGCCCGTAAGTACCCCCAGCTAAAGGCGGAGATTCTGGATCGTCTTGGGGTCACGTTTTCAGTTCAGCTCCAGCGAGTCCATCAGTGGGACTTACTCAGAAAAATTACCCCCCAACGCTCCCAATCATGACCTGATCCATCTTGTCCGGAAGTGGCTACAACCAGAGGACCTGACCTGACACCCCCGCACAAATGGTGTAGAGAGAGGGGTCCTCGACAAATTCACCCGTCTCTTGCCCTTCGGCTCCAGCGGTGGGTTGGACAGGCTGGTCCCACAAAGCTGAGGAGCTTTGTGTCCCTAGTAGAGAGTTATCGGGTAGGAGGACCTTCTACTTACCTCTACACGAAGCAGTGCCAGTGACAGGGTCCACCAAACCATGGTATAGACTGCTAACTGCGGAAAAGGGGAATGTCAGGTTGGGAGGGGGTTCATTGGGGGGCGTGGATACCCAGCAAGAAAAACAAGTGAGGCTGTGACAGAGGTATGGCCGTATCCATCTTGGTGATGGTTGGTGCCTGAATGGGCCATATTGTGCCAACTGTCCACTGTCAGTGGAGCCAATGGACTGCTAACCAGACAACCAGGCGAGTGTCACTGTTTGCCCGGCCAGTGTTGGCGGCTGAGTCAGTCACGGATGCAGATACCCAAGTAGCATGGTCACAATCGGTGGTCACACAGGGGAAGCTTGCTAGACTCAGGGAGTTGGTCACCTGGTGCGGGGGAACTTTGGTTGATCCTGGACTATACAGTGGGCGGAGAGTGGGAAGTGTGTGTATACATGGGGACATTGCGAATATCCCAATGCTGTCATCAACCTACATACCCCTTGTGGTACTGTTACCCATGCAAGTGGGGGTGGTGGGGACCCTTTTTCATGAGGCTATTATCGGCAGAGACTACGGTGTTTGGACCTTGGAGACGAAGACCCACTCAGTTGCTGTGCAGATAATGGACATCAGGTATGTCCGGCCTTGGCCCTGAACCCTTTGAGGCGATGTACACACACCAGCAGTAGGGGTGACCCCATGTGATGAATTGATAATTTCCCCTAGAGGTCCTAGCTGGGAGGTCGAGGGCCACCGAGGAGGTGGCCGACATGCTGGACCTTGAGATTTCCCGTGAAAATTTTGGGGCTGCACAGTACAGACCCTACTGGTTAACAGACGGGAGAATGTTAAGGTGATTAATGGGGGTACTCCAAGTACAGAGGGCTGAAAAAATATACCCCCGAATGGTGATATTGGGGAAACTGTTTGTACAGGGTCGCCAGATACGGAGGGGTGAGGGAGGTTGAGCAACTGTAGTTACCCACATCTCACGTAGGTGGGCTAGAGGTTGGCACACAAAACATGTTGCTGGGGGGCACTTAGGTGCTGCGAAGACCGCAGAGAGGATCCTGCAAGCGATTCTTTGGCCTGGGGGTGTGGGAGGAGGTAACCGGTATTGTAGCTCCTGCCCTGAGTGTCAACTTACGCCCCGGTCTCCCACTTAGGAGTCCTTTGGTCCCGCGTAACCAATCATAGAAGTGCCATTGAAAGGGTTGCAATGGATTGGTTGGCCCATAGTCAAATCTCCAGGGGGCACCAATACATCCTAGTTATCCTGGATAGCTACGCGGATTCCAGGGCATTCCATTAAGAAAACACCTCCTCCAAAATAGTGTTAGGGAGCTTTTCAAGTGTTCTCACCACAGCGCTCCCGCATGGAAAATCTTGAACTGGACCAGGGGACCCCTTCATATCTAGGGTAATAAGGAGATGTCCTAATTACTACAGGTGAAAGCAGCTCCGCACCTCGTGGTATCCCTCAGACAGATGGCCGGTCGAGAGGTTTAATAAGGACCTTAAGGATGCTAAAACGACGAGGTGGTCACGCAAGATGGAAGACTGGGATTGTTTGTTGCCCTATTGATTTTGCCATCGGGAAGGTTCCTCCCAGTCTCCACGGTGTTTCCACCATTGTTGGTGTTAAATGGCCGTTCCCCACTGGTTTTTTTGGATGTAGCCACGGAGACACCTGGGAACAGGAGAGGACCCCCAACGTAGTGATGATAGAAACACGTCTCCTTATGCAGGAACCGCATAGCGGCCGGTAATGCCCCTTGTAAAGGAGCACATGACAAGGGCACAAGGGCTCAGTAGGGTCTACATAGTCATGCCCGGACCAGGACCTTTAACACCAGGCGACAGGTGTAGTTCTGGTGCCCACCGTGGAGCAGCAAGTTCTTGGCAAAATGGCAGGACCTATGAGTCATGGAAGAGGAGTGGGGAATGTAACCTACAGGGTATCTCAGCCAGGGAAGGAGGAACCACGAACAGACTATAACCAACCCGTGACCTCACTTAAGCCATGGGAGGGAAAGAGTAGTCCCTAAATTGCCATGGGAGTAGAGAAGCGCGTCTGTCCCCAGAAGGCGGACACCGAGGTAAGGTGTACCCGATGCCAAGGTGCACTGACAGTACGGATCTCGGGTCCCTCTCCAAGTGCCAGATTCATGAAGCAAGGAGTTGGTGCTCCGAAAGTAGGATGTGTTCTCTAATTTATTTTTTCCCGGACGTACTTCAGGTCAATCAAGCATGACATCATAACCGAACCCCACATCCGGGTACACAAAAACCCTAACGCGGTCCCTGAGACGCGCCGGCTGCCATAACGAAGAAGTCAGGCAGATGTTAGACCTGGGGGTTATCGAGGAATCTAAAAGTGACGGTCGAGTCCTATTGTGTTGATGCCCAAACCTGATGTCCCTACGGTTCTGCAATGATTTTAGGAAGTTGAACGAGGGTCAAATTTGATTCCTATCCCATGCCAGGGTTGACGAGTTGATAGAACGACTTGGACAGGCTAGGTTCTTCTCCACCTTGACTGACGAAAGGGTATTGGCAGGTACCCTGACTGACAGGGCTAAAGAGAGAGACCGCTTTTGTTTACCACCCTGATGGCTTTTGTCAGTACGTGTGGTACTCCCCCTTGGGCTACATGGGGCTCCGCAGCATTCCAGAGGTTAATGATCTCGTGCTAAAACCTCACCGGAGTTATGCTCGGCCTACTTGGATGACATCATAGTATATAGTAACGACTGGGAGAGTCATATAGCACAAAGTACAAGCAGTGGTAGACTCCCTGAGGGCGGCGGGCTGACAGCGAACCCCAAAAATGTGCACTGGGTCGGCAGAGGCCCGTTACCTGGGGTAACCGTATTGGGGAGGGGTCATCAAACCAAAGTAAATAAAGTAGAGGCGATCCAGCAAGTGGCCCAGACCTTGAGCAAGAAGCAAGTGAGGGCTTTTCTGGGCATAGTGGTTATTATCGCCGATTTATCCCCGATTTGCGACAATCGAAGCGGCACCCTGACTGACCCGCCAAAGGTAGCAGGGCGGCTGGTAAAGTGGAGTGAAGCGGCTGAGGTGGGTTTCACCGACTATAGACGGTTGTTGTTGAGGGACCGATACTGATCACCCCTAACTCACTCAAGACCTTTATTGTGCAGACTGACGCTTCTTTTCTGACGTGGCTGGGGGCTGTCCCTGTCCCAATGCGTGGAGGTGAGGAACATCCTAAACATTCCTGAGCCGCAAGCATCATCACCTCCTGGACAACAATACTAGTTAGTGAAGGACGTGCTTGGCGATAAAATGGGCTCTGGAATCCCTGAGGCATTATTGGTAGGGCGGGCTTTTTACACTAGTGAACTGATCACTCTCCCCTAACCTGGATGAGTCAGGCAAAGAGGGAACCCAGGGTCACAATGGTTCCTAAGCCTCCAGAATTTTAAATTCACGGTGGAAACATCGAGCAGGAAAGCTTGAATGGGAAGCTGATGCCTCCTACCGTACCACCCTGTATGAGGAGCCAAAATGTTTTCGTTCCCCACAGGGTCAAACAGAGGGGGAGGGATATGTGAGACACCTGAAAGGGGTTACTGTGGATGGGCGGTATGTTCCCCTAGTTTTTGCTTCTATGCAAGGCCTTATGCTGAGTGGGTTTGTCCAGCACCTTGGACACAGGTGATGGGTGCAGACTAATGAGCCTGCATAAAATCACTCAGCAGAGTTGAGTGGGTTGTCTCTCTGTGGAAGGAGGCTGAGAGGACACAGCCCTGACCTCTGTGCCTGGAGCAGCCACGTGACCGTTGTATAGTGTGAGTTAGTGGACTACTTGTATAGTTAGCACCCTGACGGGTAGGTTTTTGTTTGTTTTTTCAAATACCTGAATGTAAAGGCTGGTTTATTTTTGCTGCAATAAACGCAGGCGAGACCTGTTTGGACTGTACCTTGGTGTCACTGTCTTGAACTGCATCACAGCACCCCGCTACCACGGTCTCTACCGGGCCAAATCTTCCACACAACATAAACCCATTTTTTGGTGATATTATTTTGTATGGCAGTTACATCAACGACCTCCTTCTGATTTGGGTGGGTCGTCAATGTGACATTCCCAATTTAGTGTCTTATATGAACTCAAATGACTATAATCGTCAAGTTACAGTACATTCAGATTTTGTTTCCATCTCTTTCTAGAATCTTACTTTTAAGATTATTAACAACAGGATAACAAGCAGTACATTTAGAAAACCTACAGCAGCAAACATAATTCTGCATGCAGAATCGCATCATCCCTTTCATGTTGTCAAGAATCTGCCAAAGAGAGAATTGGTACGAGCATGCAGGAATCAAAATATCCTGACTGGGTTCTCAAAAGAGCCAAAAGACAATTTAATGATTTATACAGAGACAAAAGGATCACTCCTTTCTCTATGTGTATAAATTAGTGTGTGCATTCTTTATAACTAATTATCTTCAAGGTTGACCAGGGGTGCCCTCTAGTGGTTAATCATTATAAAAGGCCAGTCGTGCTGGATAGGGGTTATGCAATTTCTATATGGATTTGTAGATTAGTTTCTGGTTGCTATAGTATGAGTCCATACTATAGGTATTGCAACCAGCCAGGAGAACAAGGGACCACTGAACTGACGATTAGTAAGATATGAAGTGAAAAGAAATTCATTCATAACACTTTGGAAACCTTATTATAAATAATAAATATCATTTTATTTGGGGCTAAAAGTGGAAAGTGGCTTTTTTATTTTCAAATTAACTCAAAATGAACATTAGTACTGAATTCCCTATTTTGTTTCGGTTGTTTTTTCCGTTTTGCGCTGAATTGCCCCGGGTTTATGTCGCACGCAATCAGATTATGCCGCATTGGCACCGGGTTGCATTCAACACAAATCGGGGGGCGTGGACGTCGGACAACCCGACTGATTCGGACAAACAGTGGAATTTAAAAAGCAAATTGTATCGCAAGATCAGCACTTATATGCACCAGAAAGAAGAAGGTGAACGCCGGCGGACCTCAGTGGGGGGAGGCAACATGCATTTTTTATATTACAGAGGCATCTATAAGAACTTCAGTTACAGGGGAAATGGCCACCGGTCACTGGGGACTCTGATCAGAGCTGGACTGGGTCTAATTAGATCACGTGACCGCCGAGTCTATGGAGCTGGCAGCAGCTCCACTCCTCTATACATCGCGCTCATTCAGTGTGATGCTGTGAGGAGCGAAGAAAGGAGAAGCATTAACAAACAGCATATTCCTTCTCCCTCGGGTTTTCGGGTGTCTCTGACACCGGGAGACCAGGTCCTGCTCCCGCGGCTAGCTCTGGAGCAGTAGAAAACTGCAGCAACGTATAAAGACGTTGCAGCAGACTCCGGACTTGCACCCGTTGACGTCTAATGTCACCGAGAGAGCAGAGAGGAGTTAACCCCTTAATGACCGCCCTATCGGCTTTTTACGGCGGTCATTAAGGGTATTTCTTCTGACGCAACGCCTTTCTACAGCGGCACGTCAGAAGAAGATTGCGGGACATCGGGTAAAGAAAGTGCCGGTGTCGGGCTGTGATATCACAGCCCAGACCCGGCCCCCACACCCGGGATCGGAAAAACTCAGATCCCGGGTGTTTAACCCCTTAGACGCCGTGGTCAAGCATGATCGCGTTGTGTAAGTGTTCCCACCGTGGATCAGTCCCCACCCTGGTGTGCTTTTAAAATGTTCTAAAAAGTGATTTAAAAAAATGTACGTTCCCTAATATGATATGACTGAAAAGAACAACTCTTTTCGCAAAAAATAAGCCCTCAACCAGATCTGACAACAGAAAAATACAGAAGTTATGGCCTTAAAAAGTTGTCAATAGTTGTCAATGCGATTTCCCCAATATTGCTTTTGCTCAGGAAAATTGAGCAAAGATAAGAAAAACTATATAAATGAGGTGTCACCGTAATTGTAGTGAACCAGAGAATAAAGATAAAATATTATTTTTATGTTACGGTGAGCGGGGAGGTAAAAAAAGCTAAAAAATCAAAATAAAACATTGATGATTTTTGTTTGTCCCCCCGAAATAGTTATTAAAATCTCAGAATAAGTTTTAGACTCCCAAATTAAAAACTATCTATACATTGTAACTCATCCCGTAAGAATAAAAAAATAAAATTTATAGGTCGTACAATGTGACAATACAAATCTTCTGTGATGGCGCTGCTTTCATTCTATATTCGGCGGTGCGCCCATACAGCAGTTTACAACCACATATGGGGTATCAGTACACCCAGGAGAAATTGGGCATCAAACGTTGCAGAGCGTTTCATCATTTAATTTGTTCTGAAACTGTCAGTTTCCCAAAAAATTCTAAAGTTTCTAAATCGCAGGTCCATATTGGTTTAACACTTAAAGGGTTGATAGACTTAATAGAAGTTGTTTTACATACGTTGAGGGGTGACGTTTCTATAATGGGGTAATTTATGGGGTTTTACTATTATTTAGGCCTTTCAAAGTCACATGGAAGCTAAGTTGTCCCTCAAAATCTGAGATTTGGGGATTTTCATGAAAATGAGAAAAATTGCACCTAAAGTTCTGCGCCTCATAACATCCTAGAAAAATGACAGGACGCATAAAATATCATCTCAACATAAAGTAGACATTCCGTAAATGTTAATGCTTTTTGGGTAGTTTTACTTCCTGTCTGAAAAGCAGAACATTTCAAACTTGGAAAATGAAGAATTTTTACAAACTTTTGACAAATTTTTTTCAGAACTAAACGCAAAACTTATCACTTAAATTTTACAACTAACATGAAGTACAATGTGTTACGAGAAAACTTTCTCAAAATCATCTGGATATGTAAAAGTGTTCCGAAGTTATAACCAATTATCGTGAGGCAGATTTGAAAAATCGAGTCTGGTCATTGAGCTGAGAACTAGTGTCGGTGATAAGGGGTTAAGCTTCCTACTACATTGTTTATAAGAAAAAAAGGCTTTATATATCATGCAAATGAGCCTGAGGGGCTGCGGTCTCTGTAGGTGTTTATGGAGCCTGAAGCCCCTTTAAGCTCATTTGCATAATTTTAAAAGTATTTTTTTGGTAAAAAAAAACAGGGTATAAGACGAGCGGATTTTGGGTTTCATCTATGCTCATTTTGTACCCAGACACATATTTTGCCCATGTTTCTGCCCCCTGCAGTGGGTAAATTGGCTTTGTGCTTTTAAGCTACCATTTTTAAATTCCATAAATAAAAACAAGACTAGATTACAAGACAATGGGGCACATTTACTTACCCGGTCCATTCGCATTCCAGCG